>CM071612.1:5915292-6277792 GCA_036365135.1 Miichthys miiuy | reverse complement strand
AATATTCTCAGTCCACACAATTGTGATAAGAATAACTTTTAACATGGCTGAATAGATGATGGGTGGGTATAAATGGCTGCATGGTGATAAGCAATCTGGCCCTGATTAAAAAAAAAAAAAAAAAAAGAAAGAAGAAGCTGTAAAGGTGTCGAACAATGTGAGCACTTGGCAAAAACACTGGATAAACTCAAGCGGTTGTTTCGGATTAAATGATGACTTTGCTGAATTTCACACACTCATTCAAACTAGTTAAGATTCTGTCCTGGCACCTCTGTCACAATGCCTTCCTCTTGGCATTAGAGGAGTGTTAAAGATTACGTTTTAAAGAATATCTTTAGTACATTCAGTGAGAGTGTTTACATGAGATAAAGACTGGCCCTCCTGCAGAAGCAGTCTGTGTGTTAATTTTTAGTTACATACTTTATTTATGTCTGTTTTTATTCAGAACAAACAGGCAGTCAAGTTCTGAAATGATAATACTGTTTAGTGGTTTTAATTAAACCTTTATTCGTATTGTTTCAAGAATAGGATATGCAGAAAAGCAATGATTTATGTGTGCTTTAAGAATATTGTAGATAAACAAGGAAATTACAATTTTGTTTGTTTTTATAAGAAATAAAAAAATGTAAAATTGCAGCAACGTCCTTGGTATTTAGTTATATTGACAGCCGATACAAAGCTTTCTGCAGAAGATTTAAAGCTATGGCTGCTTCATGTTTTCATAAGCCCCCCCTCTGTCTGATGCCCTGATATCATTATGTTTTAGTGTTAAACCCTTTATGTGCCTGTAAGACATTTGTAGAAGTGAGATTAGGCAAATTAACATACATATGTATCACCGGTTCAACCATGTTGACCTTAGAGGGATGTACAATGGTTTCCTCATCCCTAATTCGCCCAGGGCTGCCCCACAAGCATGTGGATTATCACCTGGCTTCAATGGCTTGAGATGGATCATTTTAGTTTTTTTTTTTTCTGACATGAATAATACATCAATATCATGTCTTTGAGGATATTTTTCTCTATTTGTTTGCAGGAGTCTTGCCCACCTGGTTGTCATAGCATGTGTGTGCTGTGTGCAGGCTATGAGAGATATACAGCCAGTGCTGGCTTCTCTGTGAGGAACCTCAAAGAGTCTGATCACTGACTTCTCCATCTCATTTTAGGCAAATCAAAGTGTGAAAAGTCTCTCCTGGAGCAATATCTCCATCATCAGGTTGGGTCAAGAATGTTTATGAAGGCTGTGTGCCATATTACCTGTAATCTCCGCAGTATGAACTGCTGTATTTCTTACTTCTCTATGCTCCCAGGAGGGAAAAAAATGCCAAAATTATCTTGCATTGCACCTTTTCCGCAACACCTCAACGTGGCAAATCAAAGCCTCAAAACCGTACATGTCACTGTGCCCAAGGTCACCAGAAGAAATGAGAAATCTCTGTGTACTGTACAGTCCATCCCTATAAACATGCCACACAGCCTCTGAAGTCTGACTCTGCTTTTAAGAAGTCCAAGTTTGTTTAATAGTACATAATGCAATAAGTCGATGGACCCCTGCTGGAGTTCAGAGAGGGAACGCTTGAATTAGGTTGGGGGCAGATGGGTGGAGGAAAAGAAGGGGGGGCGGCGTTGATGGTTGGAGGGTAGTTCAGGTAATCATGAGTTTTGCAGGTGAGACGAGTGAGCTGCACTCGTAGTGTCTACGAGACTGTCTGGCATCCAAAAAAAAATTTGCAACAATATCATAGCCTGACTTATTATGTATGACTGTATGTTTAATACATTGTTAACAAGGAGCATGTTGCATGTTTGGAATATTTCTTAGATGATGAAATCATACTTGTGTGCAAATGTACATTACTGTTTGTAGGTACTGTTTGAGGTCATTCATAACAGCTCAAAAAACAGACATAAGATTGTTATGTTAGCTTTATATTTATATCCTTTCCTAATTAAATGAGGCTACATTTTTGAGGTGACATACTGTAATTCAGAAAGTCAGCTACAGAAAATTTAATTTTTGGGATCTCAGCTGTAAAATGTGTCTAAATAAAATGGATTTTTGCATGCTCTATATCTGTACTTTTAGTGCAGCTCTCCCCCCTCCCACGTCCTAAATAGGTGTGTACACACACTTGTCAGTCGTCTATTTGGATTTCTTTTACAGTCTGTTCATAAGAGGTCTGACAGGGTGTTAAAACTCACTGAGGTTTATTTAACCGCCAAAAATAACTACCGTCACCGTGCAGGACAAACTGCACTGTGCTCTTTTTCTTTGTTAAGGACTTTTTTTGGCAAACAAAGGAAATATGTATTCATTCTTCATACATAACACTAACAATATTGTCTGGTGTAATAACAAAGCTTCACGGACATTTCCTGTATTTTGTCACCTTCAAATCTGCAAATTATGGGAAGAGATTTGACGCTTTTCAACATGCTGGGTTTAAATAAGGTCAGAAGAAAAAAAAAGAAATTAGTAAGTAATAAGAATCTTTTATATTATTTATGCACATACATGACAGGGATCTGTGAAACCCCAGACAAAAAGGAAGCAGGCACTGACTTTCCTCATCAGATCACCGACGTCTAAGTGAAATAAATAAACAACGGTTATTCATGCCTCTAAAATAGATGTTAACACTCATCTCCAAATAGTCTGTGGTCTTTGAAGTGTGCTGTAAAGACCACCATGAGGGTGTTGTATTCAAGTCAGTTTTAAAACAGAAGGAACTCTCAGCTGGCTATATGACTCTAAAGCTCCCACTGCTGTCTAAAGAAACTCACTGCACTACTAACTTCATCCTCATATCCAGTATTATAAAGAAAAAAAAAGAGAATTATTTCACAAGACATGTTCAAACATCACAAAGGCTGGTTTTGAAAATATACAGGTTAATATGAGAGTGCTATATACAAGCACAAGTATGCTTGAAAAAAAAAAAAAAGGAGTACAGATGTTATAAGGTGACACAATTGAATTTTTGACAAGATTAGGCTTTTTCAAAAGATCCTATAGCTGCTAGGTAGTCACTGAAATCATTACGTTAATAACCTACAACATGAGGCATAAGATTACTCTGTGAATCCATCAATAAATTAGAATAATGTCAGTGAGCCGCCTTAAAAAATGTTCTTTAAACTGACATGACATTTTTTGTTCCATTTCCAAATGACCGCTGGCAGAGATTGCTGGCTCTCCTATTAATTCTCAGGTTTTCAAGGAAAAAAATATATCTATCATAAGTAGAAATAATGAAGTTGAAGAGCTGATGCCCCGAGGAGCAGTCACAAAGAATTATATCTTTCTATAACACAGGACACAGGCAAAAGATAAGTACCTGTCAGTTGGCATACTTTCTGCTACATGTGCCTATCAATAAAAGAGATTATTTTCCCGAGTTATTACAACAAAGATCTGGGGGGCTCGAAGATTGCACCTTTAATGAGAAGGAATGATTTCCTCCTGCACACTCACAACCACACTTGAAGTGAGTGAGCTGTAATGCCATCAATTTCCCCTCTCTCTCGATTTTTACAAGAACTTATTAAAATGAAATATTGCCAACATTAATTCACAGGGATTATTTATTACATTTTAACAGGATTATGGTGTGCAAAGCTTGATTTGGGATTCACACCCTGTATTGTGATATCGTGGTTTAGCAGTCAAAATTCTGCAGTTTTGTTGTAATTAACAGTGGCAAAATAGATCATTGCCAAATCATATATCGCTCCATAGCTAATCTTCGCGTACTGCAATGCTGGAATACTGAAGAATGTGCTCAGCGGATGGAAACTTGGATTTTGTCTCTCTATCAGTGGAGGCAGTACTTTTTCTGTGTAAAAGAATCCAGTCCAAATAGCAAAAGGTGATTTCCTCATAGCTGTTATTGAATTCTATAGTGTCAGGTGGAGTGGTGTTTAATAAAGCTGACACTGATATCATGTCTGTAGCTGTCAGATTTGTTTTTCCCCACACACAGTTTTGTAGCCATGGTATAATGCACTGGAACAACCATATAGATTCCTCAGTAATGACAATATAAAGAATGCAAGTGTATGTACCTTGATGACAGCGGTGCAATAATTCGTACGGGTACCTTATCACATTTAGCAGAAAATCCAACACTTGCAAAACACGTCTTTAATCTCGAAACGTGGCTGGGTCGTGAAACGTGCCATTAGTTATACTGATGAAGGAGCATGACTTCATACCTCAATTGGGTAGTAATGCGAAGGTCCTCAGAACAAATCTATTATGAATGGTCCAACTAGACATCACACGCAGGGGTCCTTCTGACACCCCGTACGCTTTAGCCACAGCATCACGCTGTGTCTACTTGTATTGTCTTGTGGAAATTTTCCATGTTCTTTCTTACCACAAAAAGGGTTACATTTATGGTAATGACTTTTCAACATTGTATTTACACTTTCTTTGTTTGCTTGTGTGTGGGAAGAAAAGGGGTCTATAAAAGGATGTGAAACAGGGAAAGCGATCAAAAGTCTGGCCTTCGCTCTCACTATGCTGCTTAGAAAAATGTTCCAAGGCTAGGAGCTGCTGAAGTACCTGCAGACATTTCTGTCTCTTTCTTTTGTGCCACAGAGAGGTCCTCCTCTCAAATGTTTTTTCTTTATTCTCCATCATGTAAGATACATGGTTGTATTCAGCCTCTTCTCTTGCAAAGTAAATGGCTGTCTAAGTTAGCAATAACAATTAAAAGTACGATTTTAATAAAGCACACCATAAGGGTGTTACATTGAACTGCCGCTACATAAGACAGATCAGTGGCAAAGTCTGGAACTTTCAGCATTTTAATTCAAGCACACTGAAGTTGTTTGTATGAAAAATAAAATGGGTCAAGTGGAACAGTGCCCTTTGACAGTCCTTTTCAAAATGGAATGAAACCTGGGAATAGAGGCTTTTTTTCCCCGCTCCTCCTCAAAGAGATGGCATCCATACAAACTCTCACAGGAGACACAAATGAACTTGAATGTCTAAAAGCAAACCTCTGCACTTTGATATTAGTGCAGACAGGTGTAAAAATATACATAGCTAACACAGAGCAATAATAAGAGATTTATGTATGTAGGGCGCAAAAGAAACGCAGAGCCGTTGCCTGGTGCTGTCAGGTTCATTTTCCTGTTGCGTCATTCACCATGCCGGTGCACAGTGAAGCCAAATATGGCAGAATCCTCTATTTCCCATACTACGTGCATCATGATCTCTTGTCAGGCAAACAGATGTCTGAGCACCATGAATTGTTGGATGTGTGTGCTGAGTGAGTGTGTGTGCGTGCGTGTAAGAAATGAGTAAACAAGTTGAAATATTCCCCCCTTAATTTGATGCACAATGCGTCTTGACAGCCAATTCAGTTCATGCAGATTGAAGCTCGAGTGTCACATGTCAGGCCCTTTCTGCTCAGATAAATAAGTTAGTTTAGTAGCAGGCAGCTAATAACTCCATATCGCCACTCAAAGTGCGGCGAATCAGGCGTTTCTATTTGTCCTGTAATATTATCACCTCTTTCTGACCCTATCTAACCTTTTACCTGTACAGTCAATACACTCAGAGGTGATGAAAGACCATGAGTGAATGGAGTGTGTGTAATGTTGCAGCCAGCAGCGATTACAGAGGTAACATGAACACTTGGAAGCGATACTGAGACAGGGCTTTTTGTGCTTCCTAAATTGCTGGACAGCTCCAGGGCTGACATTTAAAACATAACATCACCAAACAAAAACACATTAAAAGAGAAAAGCTGAGCAGGGGGCTTTAAGCAAAACCTGAAATTCAAGTTTTGGCTAAGGCAACTGACCCAAATTTCCTGCCCCTTCTTCTTTTTAACATGCTTCTGCAAGCCCGGGCCCTGGGGTGACGTATCCCTTACACAGGGATTGCCAGTGCATTTACATAGCATGGTTAATGAGAGATCAACACCAGGAAAGCGCCTTGAATATAAAGCTTTCTTGTAAAAATAATGAGCGAGCGATTGATCCATACTCAAACAAGCCGGTTTGCTGAGTTAATACCAAAGGCAGATTATAGCCAGTGCCAAAAGTGCCCTGGCGTGCGACGCCTTTTGCTTAGAGGGTCCCCAAACTTGTCATCACATTAGCACATGGTCAAGGAGTACATCCCACCACTCTCATAATCTGCTTTCCTGCACAATTAGCCTTCTATAATAAGGCAGCTGCCTGACAGCCAGCAGCGAGAAAGGAGGGGAAAAAAAAAAAAAAAAAAATCAGTGAGTTTCACATAGGATGGATGGATCGTTTGCTAGACTCTCTCCAACTCATCACCTGCTACTGGTCCTCACATTAGGTCTGAACGTTATGACAACATGGGGGCTTGCTCTTCTTTATTGTGCCAAGCATCTATTGCACTTTGATGAAGCCAGACAAAGGAGGGTGAGCGGGGGTGGGGTGTGGGGTGGGGGAGAGAGAGAGAGAGAGAGAGAGAGAGTGTGTGTGTGTGTGTGTGAGAGAGAGAGCGAGAGAGAGAGAGAGAGAGAGAGAGAGAGAGAGAGAGAGAGCACCCATGGGCAGGGTAGATGTGTTTTTAGCTCAGAAAATCTGACAGAATCAGATGTTGGAGAGGGTAGAATGGCAGAGGATGGCAAGTTTTCTGAATAAAATAATAGATAATTTCATTCCGACAAAGGCGAGAAAACTATGGGCAAGAGAACAAAATAGCAGGAAGGGATGGAGAAGGGAAGGGGCTTGAAAAGAATAAGAAGAATTCAGTGCTGCTTCTTGCAAGGGAAAAGAAAAAAAAAACATTGATGACACCCGGTTCCATTCTTCCGCTCTCCCCTTTCTCTGCTCCTCGCCTCGCAGCACGGCGGGCTAAGCTGGGAGCTGTAATGTCATTAAATTGCAAATGCTTTTTTTTCATTTCCGACACACACTGTTTACTTATCTGGCAAAAACATATGTTGGAAGGAATCCGTTAAATTCTGCCCATTGCCTTGGGTGAAAGTGCAATAGAAACGGGCCCACTGAGCTCCTTCTGTCGTCTCCTTTTAGCACTTTGCCTTATCTACAAGGCTGCTTAGCAGCAAACTGGCGAGTTCAATGAAAAATGAAGATACAGTGCAAGATTAGGGAAGAACAGTGAGGGGAGAAATGCTTGGAGAGAGGGTCATCCCATTGCAAATGATTTCACTCCTCTCCATCTGCATAAATGACTATTTTTAAGGCATCTCCAGCGTCTGTATATTTTTCTCACTCTGCCACACATTTAATTTCACGCCCCGTGTTCTGAATATGCTTAAATGCATATCTCTGATGCACCTTTAAGCCAGAGGAAAGAGGATGGGGGGGTAGTGGGGAGGGTACGAAAGCAAAATTAAAGATAAAATGGTGTGATTTGCACTACAAGTCTATTACTTTATGGCATTTACATATAGTTTACCTCTGCAATTCCAAGATTTTTTTTCTAGCACCTTCCTATCAGTATTTGGGCTTGTATAAATATGTATAAATCTTTGTTGAGAAAAAATAGAATTCCTAGCACTGCACTGGAAAGTTTGAAGGGTGCACTTTCTTGCTTCAACTTCTTCTCTTGCTCCCATGAGACTGTCAGCATATCTGCTGGGGGTGTTCTCTCCCAGCTTGCCCCAACAAAGGCACAGGCTTCAAGCACTTTGTGCCCCATGATCCCCAGATACTCCTCCCCTCGGTGGAACGAGTGGGGAGAGGGATCCTGGGTCAAGGCTTGGCCATGGCTTTAGAGGAAGGGCCTGGCAAAGCCTGATGCAAGCGAGGAGCAGCATCCTTGTCAAACAAGTGGGTGAACAGTTGTGTGAAAGCACAACATGAACACTGAACAAGTATGTCATGAATAATATGTCATAGACGATATTTACGGAGGACCCCCGAGACTCCCACACAGATCTCTCTCAGTGACATGATGAATCGTGACTACATGTGCGCTATCAGGTGGATGTGTTGTTCTACAGTGGTGAGGAAGTTTGAGCTGCGAGTGGAAAGCCCGCCCCTAACAGCAAGAGAAGAGGAAGGCTGTGAATTGGCCTGGGAATGAAAAGGAGAGAGAGAGGGGCTATTCAGAGCACGATTCCTTTCCTTCATTGTCTGCCCGCTTAGATTTGAATACGCTCACTCAAAGCAGACGAGAAAAATGCTTCAGACCCTCGCATTGTTGGCTTTCTCTCTCTTCTTTTCTATTTGCAATTAAATGCATTTCAAATGGAACAACTGTACAGAGAGCATTTCTGATAAGAAGGAATTCCATTGCCTTTAACCTCTTTTGTAATGGCTTTGCAAATTTTGAGCACTCTTATTATGAGAATTGCACAATCAAAACATATCTTTGAATAGAAAATGCCATACAACTTAAGTATTGCTTCATTGAAAATTAAATTGCATTTAAAAATCATTTTTAGTCCCCTGTGTTCCTCATTTCCTAAGCCACCCTTAGTGTTTCTGTTTTGTTGCTTTGTGTGTAACATTGTGCCTTGACAGGACCCTTGTGTCCTGAGCAGTATCACACACACTGGTCCTAAGCATGGGATGAGATCAGTCAATTAGAATTAATGTCATCTGGTCATTTACAGCTAAACACCCTCCATATGCATTGTGTTTGCTTTGTGTGCAAAGCATCAACTGCAAAACCAATCTCATCCTCCAGACATGAATTTTTGAAGGATTTGAACGCTGTAAATAACTCCAAACCCTCTCTTACGAGGTTTACCCCTGGAGCACTTTGTAACTTATCAGGGCCGCCTTGTGCCTCCTCTAATGCTTGCATTATGCTCAAATGTAAATCGGTAAGCTGCCAGAGAGGTGGGCGGGAATCACTGAAGAAAGAATCACTGAAGGGTCTAGCCAATATTCTGATTGGGGCATAGCAAAATAAACAGTATAGTTTTGTTTTTTAGATGCCGGTTGAACAAAAATACATCACACTACTCTGTTATATTCACAAATGAGAGTTATTTAGTGTTACACATGGAGATATTAACTCACGTAATGAAAGTGAGACTCCTGCGTACGAAATATTATAATATTTGATTAAGTTTTTAAGGTTGTAAGTTTTCATTTTCAAAAGGCCAACACTAGTATAAAAGGAAACTCTAATATATTCTGAGTGAATGATGCCCAGGGGTCTGTTTTGTATTTCTAATTTCCATCTCTAATGGTACAAGAGACTGATTAGTAATTAGGACAGACTCATTGAAATGCATGTAATGAGCATTATAGGTTTCCCATATAGTGTGCACTTCATACCGAAGAAAACAGATAGCATCTTCATCAATTTGAACGGGTGTTGACCGTTAATGGCAATTAATCTGCAACACAGTTCTTCATGCTGCTTGTCCTTGAACTCGCATTATAATGTAATGAGTATATCACTGGAATCTCCCAAATAATTGACCTCAAGCATGTTTCTTAGCATAACTATTAATCTTATTTTCCAGTAAATAATTTGATCAGTTTGCGAGAGAAGTGGGTTATACAGAGTACAAACAAGTGCAGACAGATATGTGGCCCCTAGATATTAATTTGGAGATGGATAGTAGACTTAAAGAGGATTAAAACTCTATACAGGCTAGTCATTTCATACGACTGCTTACCACCCAGTCCAGTGTATATACTGTCAGTCACTGCTTGGCATGGTTGAGATTTGAAATGGTGACAGTTAAAGTACAAAGATGTCCAATCCTAGACTATTTCATGGCATATTTCTTGGAGCATCCTGAAGGAAATGCAAACTGTTAGGACCATACCAGTGAACCCAGAAACAGCAATACTGCCCCCCTGCTATTGTCTACAGATACTGCAGCCCTCTCTGCCTAAACAGCATTACTCTTTCTCTCACATAGAATATACTGTCAAACTAATATAAAGGAGGCCTACCACAACTACTGTTAATATTTGCATGGTGCCTTTTGTCATGCACAAAATGTCAAAAATCAAGGCCATTCTTAAAAATTCCACAACTAGAAATAAGCAAATAACATGAGAAAAAACAAACAAACAAAGAGATATGAGATTTCAGAGACAGAGTCATGCTGTGTTGTTTTGGAATATTAACAACAGAGGTGTGCTACGAATGTAAAAAAAAAAAAAAGGATACTAATCAGACAAAGTGGATTAGATGTTTTCTAAAAAAAATAATTTTCAGTTGGTCTGTGGACTTGGACTGAAGTTCTGAAGAATTAAACATGCCAGGATGTTTTAAAATTCATTAAGAATTCAAGACAGTTATTTCAATATTGGAATAATTACAAATGTTAGTTTAGAGGCATTTTATTAATGAATCAGCAAGTTAGATAGCTGCAATAAAGTTATTATGAGACACTAATTTACAGGTGATCACATGACCTATGCTATGTTTTTAAACTTATGATGAACTTCAGGCAGTTTTATTTTGAAAATGAACGTGCATCATTGTTTGTTTCCTCTTATATGTTTGTTTTATAATCATTTATTTTGCATATGTGTGGTTCCATGTGAAATATGACATTTACTGTCCATTCTTCTTTATTTTCTTTTAAAATTTTAGTTTCTTCGTATTTTTATGGGTAAATAATCTAAATGTTTTAGATTTGGTCTGTGCTCATTTAAGAAAAGCTCATGAATATGGACAAGAAACCCAAAAGCCCAGCAGGGGCTTTCTCCATCATTAGTTAAATAATACTAAATAAAAACAAACAAAAACATTTGAATCGGTCGCTTTTCACCATTACGTACGACACCGAGCTCAGTTCTTCAGTAAATGTAACTGAAGTGGCCTCAATTGAAATTTTAAAAGGCCTCCTATTATTTGGCCAACACATATTCCTATAAAATATATGCAGAGTGGGTTAGGTGTTAAGTGCAATATTCACAAAGCTGTCAAGAAAATGGATCCATTTCTCCATCCACATGGTAACAAGTAGATAATAAAGTACAAATGAATAATCACCTCCATCTATGATTCTCTTTGAAAGACCATTAAGAGAATGGTTTCATTTGTCCTGTTCCAAAGATGCATTATGGACTATTATGCACATCCTTATGTTGAACCCGAGAAGGGGAACTCCATATGAAAAGAAATTGAATAGATATAATGAGTTTTATTACTTCTGAGTGATAAGCAATTAAAAACCTGTTCCTTGCACAATTCCTTTGTCCTGTATTAAAAATATCTTTCCATGCTGTCACCTCAGAATATCCTTCGCTAATCATAGAAATATATTGACAGTAAACTCAAAATATCCTAAACTGATCAGCAGAACGATCATATTTTAAATATGAAGACCCACTATCCTTTTAATAAAAATATTTTTCACTCACACTGTCGTGTCTTGCATGCCATTATCCGCAGCAGCTTGTTTCTCCACGGCTCTCTGGCACCATCCTGTGTTTCAGAAGGAATAATGAATTCTGTTTATTTACACATTTTGAAAGTGTCAGTTTAAGGCAGAAGAAATGTTGAAATGATGGAAGCAAAATATCTGAAAGAAGAATAATACCTTTTTTCGAGAATTTAACATTACCTCGATATTTCCACACTGCAGTTGCATTAGAGTTAGAATATACACTGGACGGTCACTGGACGGTTATTTTGGATAACTTATGGATCGACTGCAAACATTTAGGTAAAACAATAAAATAAATAAGACACAAGAAACAAGACACAAAACAAAAGCAAGCAATTAAATTAATGGTTAGTACATGGATGGTATATATTTATTACTATGTTCATTAGTAATGTATGTAATGTATGTTTATAAATTTGTAATTTGTATAAATAAATTCAGTTACAAACTCCTAATCTCTGTTCAGCATGGAAATGTTCAAATTTAATGAATAAATTATCTTAAATGTTTTTTCTTTTGACCTCCAATAACTCTAAAATGTAACACATATTTCCAGTATGCACCTCTGTGAGTTTGTGTTGAAGGAGCTCATCAAGTCTTTTTAATTTACCTAAGTTAGTTTGCTAAACCTTTAAGTCGGTGTGCTTTTTTATTTGATAGCATTTGATTTGATCTAGTCTTGATTCGATTTAAGTTTGTGTACTGTCTTGGTGAAATGCATTCTCCTTTTTGCATGCAAGACATCATATTTTCCTTCACATGACGAGCCACGACTGTGATGAACAACAATCACACACAACCGAGGCCTGATCAACCTTACTCAAACTGGTCGCAGACGTGTTTGCTGAAATAAAAGTGAAATAGTTTCCACACAGACGTTCCACTTTACTTCGTCCAGGAATTCTGCTCACTAATCCTGTTGAGTGCAGTGAACCACACGGGACCAGCTATGTAAAAGACTCTGTGGTCACACATGAGTTTGCTCACGGGGCCATGTTTACATGTGTTCTGAACAGACTCTCAAGTTTATCTGATACTTTATCACTTTAAAGGTATTTCAGTCATAAAATAACCCACGAAAAGGTGAATATAATTTAAAAAGTATTGATGTGCTGCGCGATGATTTGATGTGATAGTTTTGTTAAGTTCAAATTCAGACCACATGATTCTATATTATAATAAAGGTTGATTGTTTTATTTCCATACATTTAAATGTGCTGAATATGTGACATGACATTGGAAAATTCAGGTTGTTACAATAAATACTTAATGCTTTCATGTGGCTGAATTATTACTGTAATGAACACCCTCATCATTAATACATGGACTCCAGAAAGTCTAAAAGTTTATGTGCTGTATCTGTTAATCTTCCCTGAGGTAATCAGCCACCGGGGGCTTTCCTGCTCATGCACAGGTCAGGGGAAGGGAATGATGGAAAGTGGGAAGCTGGAGTGGGAGGGATGGTAAACTGGGCACACTCATCTGCCTGTCCTGAATCACTAACTTCACCTTTAACTCTGAATACTGCATGCGCTTACCGTCAGCAGTCACATGCCAGGCATGACAGGGCATTTCATCATCAGAAGTTTCTCCCAGTAAAAAAGCTTCTTTTAGGACTGCGGCGCTCCTCCTTCTGAACAATAGGCTATTTAACTTTGGATGACATTATGATTTGTGGAGAGCTGTTAGTTAGAAATCATATGATCTTATCTAGCCACCATCTGTAATGACTTTTTCATGAAAATATAGAACAGGTCTTGCTTTTAGTCACAAGTAAAACCTCATGGAAGTGTGAATGAGCGAGTAAATATTTGACCTTTATGACCTTTATTTGGTTAAATAAAAACAAAATATAAAGTAAATAGGGAGGAAATTAGATGAATATATTCATGATGTACTAATAAAGTCAAAATGACTGCATTCATTTTCGCTGTTGGGTTTGAGCAAACAAATTGGCTTTATTAATATCGAATGCATAAACCTGGCTACTACTACACTACTGTGTAGTGTTGAGTTTCTTAGTACTATTACATAAATCTTATTACTTGCTTCACATTATGTTTATTAGTTGATTTATATTAAAACTATGTAATTCAAATGGATGGAAATGTTCTATGTCATTTGTGTAAAAGTTAAATGAGACGGTCTATTCGTGTACCTTGACCTTGATCTACCATGATCCACACAATTCAGAAGTCTTTGACGTAGTTATCGAATATTAACGAAGGATGAATATTCTGCCTTTTGGTATTTTTCGTCATTCAGACGGTTTTAAAGAAGTCAAACATAAAGCTCTCTGTTCTTCAAGGACCATATCAATATTTTGATCTTGTTTATTGCATAATCTTTAATTTAAACTTTGTTATACACTGCAGTACTTCTAGGAAACACATTTCTTTCAGCTCAGTTTTTATGGACTCCTCATTGTTGTCATCTATTGTTTATTGTTGTGAATTTTGCAGACATATGCCTGGTGGTGGTGCTTAGGTAATAGGGCCTAAGGTACAATCATGTGAATCAAGTGAAATATATTTCTGTAAGCTCAGAACAAACCACTCTTTGCAGGGCCTTGTGGGATCAGCAACTGTTTGATGCTGTTGCCATACCAGGCAGTGTTATTCCTCATCAGGGCGCTCTTGATGGCACAGGAGTAGAAATTCCTCAGTATTTCAGGAGGGCTTCTGAGGGAAAACAGTCAGAGTCAGTAATGGTTAAGGGTTAATGGTTCCTACAGTTGCTCCTTCACCTGGGGTGAAAAGTTTAATCAGTGAAATAGAAAGCTGAGAGTAGACCAAGCTGCTAAAAAAAAATCTGAAAACTGTATACTCTGTGCTGGATTAAAGTGATTAGTCCCACATTAAGATTTACACAACAGATTGTGGCTGGCCCAGGCTCCAAAGTCAGTTCTTTTTATTACAATAGATGAGTATGTCTGAACAAATCAATTCATTTGTTTAAAGAAAATGTTTCTATTTCAAATTTGTCATCAGAATTATCGCATAAATAGTATTTGTTCACACATTAATACATCATTCATTTTGTATTTGACCAAATGTCTGTACAGGTGCGTGTAAACTATGTTATATGCCTCTTTCATTATCTTTTTTTCCTGATTAACTTTTAACAACAAATCACTCACACAGACTTTTGGTACAAAGAGACTATATAACATTTAATAGTCTCCCTCAGGCAGTTCCTTGGTATTCATCCAGTCCCGAGCTCCAGCTCACAGCTCTGCAATCAGGTGATGGTCACAAGACCAACGGCTTAATCCTCCTACAAAAGCAAGAACAGAAATTTCAGTCTTTCTTAATGTGCATGCACCCAAGTGGAACACAACATGATTTGGCTTTAAGCGTTGTTTCCACAGATGTTAAAACTATCACTGAATCTAATTTGAAAATACACAACTGGGGACCGTAGCAGACTGAGATTCCACACTCTTCAGGGAGAACTAATTGAGCATTTTACTGCTCAAAGTTGATGTACCAAGTGATTCGTCACCATTAACTGGAGGAAACAATCTGGTAAAATATGAGGAACGCGCTGAGTCTTGGCCTTTTTTGTTTACTCTTTTGGCCCGAGCTCGCAGAGGCTCAGTTTCCTCGAGTGTGCTGCACAGTCGAGGGGATCGTGTCCAAGCAGTGCTGTCCCTCTTTGGGATCAGATCCCGCCAATGTGTGCGGTTCTCTGTCAGGGAGAGGAAGCTGCTCTCCTGTTCGTGTCGACAGCAAACCCTGGGGAGGACCATACAGACTGAGAAATGTTGATGACAGAGAGAGATGGCCGACCAAATTCTTCAATCAGACTTGCAGATGTACTGGTGAGTCATGTAGTTTTATTCAGGTGCTGTCTTGGTTAATGTTGAACCTGGAACATCATCAACAACATCAACATGATTTGACATGTTTAGTTTGCTCTCCATGTTGCAGGTAACTTTGCAGGGCACGACTGTGGTCAGTGTAAATTTGGCTGGACCGGACCAAACTGTGACCAGAGGAAAGCACCTGTGGTCCGGAAGAACATCCACTCCCTGACCCCTGAAGAGCTCCAGGAGTTCCTTGATGTTCTTGAACTGTCTAAGACCACCACACATCCAGACTATGTCATTGCCACCCAGCACTGGCTGGGACTCCTGGGACCCAATGGAACAGAGCCCCAGTTTGCCAACATCTCCATCTACGACTTCTTCGTCTGGCAGCATTACTACTCCGTCCGAGACACTCTTCTTGGTAAGAGCATAGTCACATTTCTTAACAACACCTGTTTTTAATTAGAAATAAAAAGTAATCAGTTTACTCATATATATTTAATTGTATTAATATTTCTTGTACATATAATAGTGTGTGATATGCATATTTTTGCCTTATGATCGCATAAATGAGCTTGCCAAACCCTTTGTTTGTTTCCTTGTAGGTCCTGGCCGTCCATTCAAAGCCATTGATTTCTCACACAAAGGACCAGCATTCATCACTTGGCACAGGTATCACCTCCTCAGCTTGGAAAGAGAGCTACAGGTATGTGTAGTCTTCCCGATAATGTTATTAAACTAATTCATGTTGGCATGACTGGATGGGATCAGTAACACCTACAAGGGTTTATTTTTGATCAAACCAAACAGTCGGGGAGATATTAGTATAGGCTCTTGTCAGTGTGAAAATGAATATTTCTCATTTTGGATAATCTGATTTTTACTTGCAAGTAATTTAAAATCATATTTTTTTGGACATCAGTGACTGATACCGCAATTTATCCATCCATTTTATTAATAAATAACATTCTGGTGAATACATTCTTAAAAGCACAGATAAAAATCTGAATTACAAGATGAAATATATTTATTTGTATCAAATTCAAGAGTTTTTTAATTTCACATGCTGTCCTTCCAAGTACGAAATGTAAGAATATAATATTTATAATTCCTGAATGAATATGGAAGATATTTCAAATGCAGATAATTGGTGCAAAATTTTGGGAAAAAAATGGGATAGAAGGATAGAGACGGGAAGATCAAGGAAGAGAAAAGGAGTCACAGTTACAGTGTAACAAATCATCTCTCACACATATATTGTCCATCAGGAGATGATCAAAATAAACATTTGTAATAATAATGTAAACTAATATCAATATAATGTGTGTCTTCCCTGCAGAGATTGGCCGGCAATGAGAATTTTGCGATCCCTTACTGGAACTTTGCCACTGGGCAAAGTGAGTGTGATGTGTGTACCGACTCACTGCTGGGAGGCCGAAACCCAGACAACCCATCCCTCATCAGTAACCAGTCCAGATTCTCCAGATGGGGGGTGGTGTGTAACAGGTGAGCACAAAATACTAATGGAAGGGGGAAAAAAGGACTCAATAATTATTGGTTGATATATTTTCATTGTTTCCTCTTCCTCCAGTTTGGATGACTACAATCGCTTGGTGACTCTCTGTAATGGCACCAATGAGGGTGTGATTCAGAGAGGGATAATGGAGGAAGGTAACAGGACTATGCCAACCATGAACGACGTCAGAAGCTGTCTTGGAATCAGAGATTTTGACAGCCCACCATACTTCACCAACTCCTCCTTTAGTTTTAGGTACAACTCTGCTGTTTTGACACGAGTAATCATTTTAATTTTAAATATATTGCCTACCATTTTACTGTGACAACAACCCAAAACTGTTTAATTAACTTTGTACTTTGTACATGACAGGAATGCTCTTGAAGGGTACGACAAACCAGATGGAGAGCTGGATGAATCAGTCAATAACCTTCACAACCTCGTCCACTCTTTGCTCAATGGAACCAGCGCTCTGTCTCACTCTGCAGCCAACGACCCCGTTTTTCTGGTTAGTATCTGATCTCATGGTTTACTCTGAAATGACGCAGTGTCACGGTTTGTTGTCATTAGAATCACTGCTGTGTTTTCTGGTCATTTATCTCGCAGGTGCTCCACGCTTTTACTGATGCCATTTTCGATGAGTGGATGAGAAGGTTTGTTCCATCCAATGCCACTTTCCCAGATGAGATGGCCCCCATTGGTCACAACAGGGATTACAACATGGTTCCCTTCTTCCCTCCAATCACTAACGAGGAGATTTACGTTACATCTGAGCAACTGGGATATTCCTATGCTGTATCTCTGGATGGTAAGAAAGTGTTAAAGACATATACAGTTTAGAAAATACACTTATTTGCGTTCTTGCTGAGTTAGATGGGAAGTCTGGCGCCCCCTTCTTGTGTTTGTATTGAGAAAACTAAGCTACAGCCAGCAGTCGGTTAGCATAGCTTAGCATAAAGACTGGAAACAGAGGGAAACAGCTAGCCTGGCTCTGTCTGAAGGTAACAAAGCACCTCTGAAGTGAACTAAGACATTTTATCTCTTTCAACAAAATATCAAACTAGTTTCTCTATTATCTCTCTCGCCTACTCAAGTCTGGCACAAATTACTGGTGGTGGCAGGCTAGGGCTGATAAATAAAGTCTATTTTTTTCTTGAGAATACATGCTTGCTAGTGGGACCATCCTCTGTTGTTGTAATTCCAGTGTTTTGAAGTCGTTAGCTGAGCAATGTCACAGCTTCATCAAACCCCTCTGTTATAGTGGAGCAAACATCTTATTTTAATATAATGAGTGAGATTTACATATTTTTCTGCTGCAAAGGTTTCTGTGATTTATCTTCACTTGTACTTCATCTTTACAGACGTAGATGGAGGGCTGCCTGTGTTTGTGCTGGGCTCCACACTGGGGGGAGTCTTCATCGGTCTCCTGGTGCTTCTCCTTATCTTTGTGCTCTACCTGCGTCAACGGAGAAACAGAGGCTTTGAACCTCTGATAAAAGCAGACTTCACAAATAGAAAATACACAGAGGAAGCATAGAGTTAACCTGTTCAGACATGAAAAACAGTTATACCTAAGAGGGATGGGGCAGCACACCTTCAATGTTCTGTGGACCCTATGAGGAAAATATCAATCCTGTAAGCAAATTACATTTTCATTTATAGATATATTACATATTACATTTAACCTAATTTAAGAACAATCAGAAAATACTAATCATAAC
The DNA here is from genome assembly GCA_036365135.1 of Miichthys miiuy. Taxonomy (NCBI): domain Eukaryota; kingdom Metazoa; phylum Chordata; class Actinopteri; family Sciaenidae; genus Miichthys; species Miichthys miiuy. Next base: position 6,259,417 of record CM071612.1, on the reverse strand, counting down.
TCAATTTGAGTTTCAAGTGAGACCAATCAAATTTCTTTTAGTGAGCTTAGAAAAATTACTCCATCTTTGCCTTTCATAAAGTTGTATCTTTTACAATTTCTTCATAAGAGTCACCACAAATACAAATCTATTGGAATGTTTTTAATAAATATTTATTCTCAAGAACAGTAACAAAACACAAATGCAATCATCTTAATTGCATCGGAAAACAATAAGGCATATTTGCTCAACTAGTTCTTCACCCCTCTTAGTTTGAAATTCAAACTCTTAACAAAATTAGCATGTGACTTCATACGGCAATGCACCGGTTGTAAAAAAAACTGTTGACTTAGTGTTACCTGCTAATTCTATTTTTCAGATAATTTCTCTGACCAGACATCCATTTTCAATATTTTATTGCAAAAATATTACCATTAAAAGTTCAATGATACAAAACATAAAAAGGGCATCCTGTAAGATCAATATTCATAATAAAGAATCATTTTAAATGACACATCTGATGTATTTTCTTCGATATATATATATAGATTTTTTTTTTTCTTGCAACGTGGATGCAAACGCTGATGTAAATGCAATAATGAAAACCATAACAAATATTCATTGATATACTGCTAAGGGCATAACACTGGTTAATTCCTTGGATATGTAAGCTTAGCTGGCCTGGTGGTTATGGAGCTGACGAGCTCTCAGAGAACAGTGGATGTACATACAGGCTGGTTTTGTCCGCCCCCCTCAGCACTGCCAGGCCTCTCACATTCTCTGTAAGTACGCTCTACTGAGGAGCTTCACCGAAGCATTCAGCCCTGTCCAGTCTCCACAGATTCTCATTTCACAGGTGACTGTGGTCGGCTTCAAGCCTGTCTGTGCTGCAGACATAACCATTCAAGCTTTACAGATAAATTTAGGGACCCCTTTCTTTGCATTTCCAGTAACCACTGTGTGCTGTTTGCTACTTCGTCTCTTAATAAATCCCTCACCTTTTACATAACTGTGGTAATAAAATTTCAGAAATAGCGACAGTGAACTTGACTTTTTTTTTTAACTGTCAATAATTCTGTTTTGTAGGTTTTCACACACTGCAATGCACATTTTAACGATTATTTTATCCAAGCAGTTACAAGCTAAGCATCGGCTATTCAATCACATACGCAGACGTGGCAAACAACGTTTCTTTTTTGTTTGTATTTTTTTTTTTTTTTGGTTCACGTTGTTCTTGTATACGCGCATTCAGAATTCCTGGAACTTCTAAAAATGTTTGACATTTGTGGCAATGCTTGTAGACCGTTCTGAGAATCAGAAGAAGACTTTATGGGCCCCGATTCCTGTAAATTTCTATAAAGATCTTCTGCGATGGTATTTCTGTATTGAATGGGTTTCCCTTTCATACTGCAATGTACCTTTTATACAATATAGAGAACAAGGTCATGTTTTCACACCAGGGTGTAGGACTCCCTTTATAAGGCTTTGTAATGTTAACCGTTCAAATTGTTTTTTTGTTTTTTTAATAGTTGTGTCTCTCTTTTGGCTGTGAGGCTTTGTATGCAGGTCACTGATGCTATAAAATGGTTATGGAGACACACTGGGTAACAACTCTTATTAAAAAAGCAAAATGAAAAGAAGAAAAAAATGAAGCCCTCTCTGGTAGGAATTAATTGATCACACACCAGGACCTGCGCTACAGAACCAGCATACCTATCATGGCACTATATTTGTGGCACTGTCTCTATGTGTTAACAACAGCTCCAGATGAATTCTGTCCAGGTTGTCTACCCCTGAAACCAAGCCTAAGAAACCAGCATGATATGAGAAGTTTTAGATAATACATTTGTTTGCAAGGCAAATGAGTATATAAAAATGTCAACCTTATCCCTTTTTAACAAAATGTTTTTTAGCACAAGGCGGCTGTTGAACAGTTCCAGTGGATAGCTAGGAGCACAGCAGATCCAGGACCAACACATGATATACTTAACCTACAAGCTTCTCAAGCGTCATTGTTGAAATGACTGTGAAACACATGATAAAGCAACACGATTCAGTGGCTGTATCCAGTGGTGTAGTGTAGGGTATACGAAGGTATATGCATACCCACTTATTTTTCAGTCGGCATCGGGTCTACCCACTGCTAAATCCCCTCTGATGTTTCTGTAGTGTTGTGCAAGCTGAATTCTTTTTCTTGAATGGCAAAGCGTTGTCCAATTTTCATGAGTGGATGGAGTAAGGAATACTTCCCTCGTAGTACATAATTATGTAGTCTCATCTGTCTGTGGCTTATGTTGATTTCATCATGATCCCTACTTCCTGAACTCAAGCGGCAGAAGTTAAGTGACAGTTTGCAAATATGACTGACCCATTTTTGGGTGAGCTGAATATGCAGGAGTCTTAGATGTCATAGTTCATTACAAGGGGTGTTTATCTTTTGCTGGACGAGCTGCTTAAAAACAAACATGGGGGTATAAATTAAGGGTATACCTACTTTTCCATGCACCACTACACCACTGGCTGTATCTGATCTTAGAACAAATATAGATTTATGACAACTTTGATGAATATTCAATCACATTTCATCAAAAATCAATAATTGGCACTTGATTTAATGACAATGGAACAAGGATTGAATTAAAATTTTAGGTGGAAACCACATGTTCCCGAATTCCACCATTATCCTTTGTATTAGTTTCAAAATATAATGTTAAACACATATTAAACTTATTGTGCCTCTTTTAGGTGCATCAAATAACCACATTCTCAACATTTTTCAACACACAAACAATTTTTGCATTAAAAAAAAAAAAATCAAAACAATCAAAGTGCGTGTTATATTTTTCCACATGGAGACCTACATTAATACCTGCCATATGTGCAAGAAATCTCTGAAGCAGAGTTTGTTGGGTCGGCATCAGCGTTAGATGGTGAAGAGATGCCATAAAATATCAAGTCAAAGGATGGCACTGCACAATCTTTGGGAAAGTGGGAAATCAATGCTTGACTGCTCTCTTTTTTCAGAGCAGACTCCTCTAGCCCCGAGACTGGCAGCCTGAATACTGTCTGCTTGACTGTAGCTCCAGTCTGCCTGAATACAAAAACTGCAAAAAGAAAAAAAACCCTGCTGTCCATGTTTAGCCAGTTCCTCCAGCATTATCTCCATTGTCGGTGGAGTGCCAGGGCTGAGAGGGCCAGCATGGTTGGCAGGGCTACAGAGGGTGCACGGAGCGGGGCAGAGTCATCCACAGGCCCACTCCGGTCAGCTTCCACCACTGGGGCTTCAGTGGCAGCGCCGTCCATGTCTGTGGGGCTGATCTCTGTGCAGCCGCTGCTACTGCCTTCGCTACTGCCTTCATCGCCTGCAACACCGTGACACAAAACACAAGCCAGACTGAGCACATGGCTGGAAATGTTACATTAGGCGACAGTAAAACCAGATTTCACAAACGTGAACTGTAAAGCTACGGTGTGCGACATTTTCACAAATTGCTTACTTGTGTCCTGAAAGTAGATATCGTTGCCGTTGTAAGCATTTTTCAACTTGTTGGTCATCACCCTCAGAGCCATGATCTGCTGACGGATGAAGGTGTCTGGGCGGGTGATGTCCACACCCACCTCTGGGTTATTCACCTGGTTGGTCAGTCCGTCCTTTTGAACTTCAGGGAAGTACCTTTAAAAATATAGCAAGATAAAATAAACTTGGTGTATTATTTCTGACAAGGTAAAAGGACAAGGAATCTGATGAGTGCTCATTCGATGAAAAAAAAAAATATTTGGGACACAAATCCAGTGTTAATAAGAGAGAAAGAGAACCAGAGAAAGGTTCAACTATGGGTTTAATTCCTAACCGGCATGTGAGAATCCCTCTTTGAGTGTTGACAAAAAGCAACATATGACCTAATCACGTTGGATAATGTTCTTACGTACTTGTGAGACATTTCTCCAGGGAAAACCTGTCAGCTGCCTGCATCCTTGTTAAATAGGCAGCAGGCCATCATGTGAGGGCATTTTACAACTCGTGTCACACAATGCTAGAGTCAAAAGAGGAATGATCTCACTGACGATTTTCTTTTTTTTTTTTTTGGCCGCAGAAAACAGCAGCAGCAGCTTCCACATCCCGGTACCAAGATAAAAGGGTAGAATTATTAACTTAAAGGTTACTGAGAGCATTTAAAACATGAACGCTGAACATCTTTCGATGATACATTTGAAAGCAGTAAAATTCTGTTAACTGTGACCTCAGCCATAGCTGTGGGCATTTGGACAGCATGTGCAAATATTTTTTTCTGAAATCAGATCAGATGGTTGCACATTTAAAGAATGAAAATACAGTTCTCTCAAACAACACAAGTGCAAAAAAACCCTCCAAGCAAATTATATTAGACAGCAAAGGATGAATCTAAACCTTCGTACTTTTACCGTTTTTTGGTGAAAAACGGTAAAAGTACGCCAAGATCTTGCACAGCTGAGTTTTAATCAGTGAAAGGAAGTAATCTGGTCCTTAATTCTAGGATTAGACAGATTAACATTAGTCGAGTCGAACAGACTTTGGACCCTTTGTGTTAGCTTGCATTAGCCCCGGGCACTGGCGCTCTTACCTGCCCTTGGTGTGTCCATTCCAGCACTCGTCATCACTGGCATTTCCAGCGGTCACTCTGTCCTCCACGCACATCGCCTCAGGCAGGTTGGACCAAAATTTCTTCGAAAGCTTCAGTTTCTCTTTTATGTCAAGCACCTTAAGCAAAGACAGAGGTCATTACATGAGAGAAAAGCAACAACAGCAAACCAAGTCTGTGTTCCAGCTGCAGCTGAAAATAATATATACTATTGATACAGCATATACACGATGATACATAATACATACATACACATTTACGGTATAAAAAAATGATACATACATGCACATGTACGGCATATATACAGTAAATCATAAAGGAAAGGAGACGTGGCTCTGAAAAAGAATATCAGCTAAAGGTAAAACACAAGCTGGACGCACATTTGTAACCAATTTGGAATTTATTTAATAAGACAAGAATAAGAAAATTAAGTATAAAAGACAAATGTGTTAACAATGATACTCCTCCCATACCCTTTAAATACATTTTATTCAAGCTGGAGCCCTCAGAGCCTTACAACAATAATTACCATAACTTCTTGTAGAAACGGATCAGAGAGAAAATACAGACACTAAAAGACATCTTTAAAGTTTCTGATATATATATATATATATATATAAATGTGAATGTGAAAATATGAAAAATCTCTGTTACTCATGATACATCTCATTTGTAGAGTCATTATAAAACTGCCCCACCTTCACTCATTACCACATTTTTTATCAAGGGGATTATAGAAGTCAGAGAGTTAAAATGTCCTGAAACATTTTAACTCTCTGACTTCCAAAAAATTATTTGGGTTTAATTTCCCTCCCATGTTGACTATCGAATGTTTGCATCATGAAAAGTAAGACCATGCAGGCTTGCAGCAATAATTTCAGCTTGAATGTCAGACTTAAATGCTCCTTTGCATCCTGGCCATGTGACACAGTCAGATATCGTTTCCTGACTTGAGCCTGTTGAACTCCAATCTTTCATCAAACACAGAATTTGACATATTTCACTGAAGCTGAGGGAAAGCCTGATAGCAGCAGGTTGGCCCCATTATCTTTTTCCGTCTGACTTGCTGTTGGCTTACGTGAAATTGTAGTGAACCTGAGCATAACATGAAAGGTGCTGTACTGACTGTGTGACGCTGCTGTAGGCCCCGACTCTGCTTTTGATGTGTTAATCCTGTCACACTGATGCCAAAGCACTTCAGCAGCTGTGATACTGCCCAGAGGGTCAAAGCTGCACTCAATGCAAGAGATTGACTGGCAATGTTTGACTAAACCTCACACATTAAGTTTAGTTTAACAAGTGAGAGATGCAGTTTTTCTCAGCATCGGCTGGCAAATCCAGGCTGATAGAAAGTATAAATTAAACTGGAAACGACATACTACCGGTTTAGAGATGCAAATATTTAATTAGCACCTTATAATTGTACTGCCATGTTTCATGTAGCTGAAAATAAAGTTCACCTTTATCCCATTTAATATCCTTAACATCTTAAAGATTATTGGATTTCATAATATTCTCTGCTGCGCAGTATTGACATATATGTTGTACTCCTAATGTTGAATGTTTACTGCACATAGTGCACTATACATAGTCTTAGCAGTTACATAAAATGCTCTACTGAGACATATAACTAAAAGAAATCTACTGGGAACAAAATAAAATCATTTGATGAACCTGAAGCATCTTAAATGTCTGATAATTAAAGGATAAAGTTTAAAAAGAAGAGGAAACATTGATCTTTTCCACAGCACCAACAATGCCTCTGAGAAAAGCCTCTCACCTCATTGCGCATTGCCCATGAATAAATAATACGACTGCAACATGCAGCCCCGCCATGCAACCAGCTGCGATGCACACTAGATGGCACTATGTCTTTTAGAAACGAGGACACGAAAGCAACCCGAGAGAAAATACAGAGTGGAAATGAAAGACAGGAAGCACATTTTAAATTAAAAATCAATTGCATTTACTAATGTTTCTCTCACATCGGACTTCCCATGTGGTCAAACAGACACTGTATTTAGCATGGAAACAGATGTGAGACTAATGGAACACTTAGACACGCAAAAAAATCTACAGTTAAGACAGGAAAGCGTGTCCATTTTATCATTTTATCATTTCAGTATGGTGATGGTATGTGAGGAAGGAGAGAGGAAGTGTGTGTGTGGGGCAGAGATCCTCATTACAATCAGCTGCCTGTTACTGACAGGGTTGATATTCTCATTAAAAATCAGAATGAACATCACAGGAAACTCACCTCCCCCTCGCCTCACATCAGGATGTTAAATTGTATTTTGTTTTCCCTGACACCGTAAAGGATTATTATTATGACAATATGTGATAGCTATTTTAATTCCTCATGACATTAAATGTGGTATATCTGTATGACACCTATGGTTCTTTAAAAAAGCTTGGCAAGGCGGTTGATAGAAGTATTTACTCAATGGATGTGCAAGCCGCAATCATTTACATTATCATTTTTCTTGCACATGACCTCATGAACTTTAAGCAAAACATGAAAATGTTACATTATTAGAAGTGCTAGGAAAAGACAGACACAGCTTCTATGCGCATTAACTGTACACGGATGCGTATGCATGAACGATGAAGACTTCCAGTGACATAGAAAAATGTTTTAATATGACAAATGAATGAAGTCCATCCATTAACTAGAACTGCTCCTTTGCAGGGTTGCAGCGGGCTGGAGCCGATCCCAGATGAAATTAAGTATTTAGACGTATCGCCACAAAGTCCCACATGGATGTGCTTATCATTGTCAAATAAAAACCAAGTATCTCAAAATGTAGTGGTTTTCAGATAAACTGAAGGACCTCTATAGGTTGATGTTAACGCTTATGAATGCTAATTACGGGGGACTTGTCGCAGAAAATGTTTTGCTTTCTCTCTTTCTGCAAGATAGTATTGTAATTGTATGGTAACATCTTTGTGAAGTCAGAGTTTCACTTTCTGTCTTATACTGCACTAAAAGAAAGAAGAACAGAAGAACTGAATATATTTTCTATATTGCCAAGGTCTTTACGAGGATGGCTCTTCCTACAGGGATGTACATGGCCTTGCTCTTTTTCTGTTTTATGTATCACATCATCTGTATTCTATGTTTCTTAACTTAAGGCATGCAATATAATGTTAACAATTTTATTAAAACATGTGCCTAGAGACGAACTGTAATAGAATATTCTACTTCACGTTAAGGACCGGTCCTCTGTCATTCAGGTACAGTGAAAGGATGTTTATAAAGTATTAACTGTTTTTTTTTATATTATTCTAGAAAATCCTGCGACTCACAGTAGTACTGTTACATATTCAGAAAGATATACATTCACATTAGGTTTCAGGTTTGGAGGTGCTACAGGTTTCAAGGGGCAGTTGAGATATTCATTGTACAAAAGTACAAAAAAGAACATTCAAAGGAAAAGGGTTATTTTTCTATTTTGTTCTCCAACTAAGTCAACGAATCCCATCAAAAGACCAAAGCCAACACTGCTTTAGTGTCTCTTTCAATCCTTTCTGAGTTCTCAACCCGATGTATGGAACTCAGCCTGAGTAATTGTAACAGCTCGTCACTGTATTTTTTATTTATTTATTTTTTTAGCAAAAACTGGAGTGCTTTTGATGGGTAATTTTCAGCGTGCAGATCAATAGACATTCTGTGCCGTATAGTGCACACACTGGGATGGTTTGCAGTCAAGTGTGAAGTGGCTGGGATGAGAATCAGCACCTCCAAATCCGAGGCCACAGTTCTCTGCCATAAAACGGTGGATTGCTCCCGCTGGGATGGGAGTGAGCCGGCGCTCCAAGAGAAGAAGTTAAAGTATCGTCAGGGTCTTGTTTATGAGTGGAGGACAAAATTGAGTGAGAGATGACCAGGTTGGTGTGAGGTCAGCACTAATGTGGGCGTTGTACCAGACTGCTATGGTGATGAGAGAGCTGAGCCGGAAGGCAAAGCTTTCGATTTACCAATCAATCTACAGTATATCCCAACCCACCCTCACCTGTGGGCAGGAGCTTTGGGAAGTAACCGAAAGAATAACAGTCGAAATGAGTGGTGGCTGGGCTCACTCTCAGAGATAGGGTGAGGAGCTCAGACATCCAGAGGGAGCTCGGGGTAGAACTTCTGTTCCATTGCATTGAAATGAGCTGGTTCGGGCTCCTGGTTGCCTCCCCTTGGAGGTTTTCTGGGCAAATGGAGACCCCTGGGTAACCCAGAACAAGAATAAATATCTTATCTGACCAGGAAACACCTTATGATCCCTCAGGAGGGGCTAGAAAACATTGCTGGGCAGAGGGATGTCTGGACTAACTTGCTTAGTCTGCTGCCACCATGATCTGGCCTTATATAAGCGGACAAAAATGGATAGATAGGCGACAGCGTGACAGTTCATTGATAATGTCTGTTGTTTTTTTGTATTTAATGGGACTTGATAATGATTGAAAAGACTTATTCTCTTGTGTAAGAGCTTGTGTTTAGATAAAAACCTTGAGAATGGAAAGCTACTCAAGATTCTCCCCTTCCTCTTTTCTCTTTTGGCCCTCTGTCTGCCTGTCATGAACCATATATTACTTCATTGTGTTTCTCTCTCTCTCTGTCTTCTGCTTCCTCACCATGACTTTGGTCTCTTGTCTCTTTGGTCTTTATTTCTGTGAGAACAGTCATAAGTGAAAGTGAAGGTTTCATGGCAAGCTGACCCGTGATCTTAAACCAGACTGTTACTCTAAGGAGCTTTGTGAATAAAGCCTCTGGTCTCTCTCTCGACTGTGATATGAAAGTATGCTCAGTCATCTCTGGACTGTATAACACCTGCCCTCTTCCACCTTTTCTCCACGTCTTCATTTGAAACGTCACATGTACCAGGATGGAAAGGGGCTGTAGAGCATTTGTGTGACTGCTCTGATTTTCTCTGTCACTTAATTCATGATTCATCGTTTGATAAATATAAATGTAATCATAAATGTAATTAAATCCATCATCTATAATTTCGTTCCGTCTCTGTTCCTGCTATTTCTGTCTCTTCAGGAACAGGAAAACAGGAAGTTAACCCATAATAAAGATTTATCCAATGTATACAGCACTGAGTATATGCTGTAATGCATTGCAGCACACACATCTTAGTGTACCATGATTTATACATAACCTCACCTTTAAACTTGCTTTTTTTTTTTTTTGCTTTCGCCAAATAAAATCCAACCAAACATACTGTCTATACAGTACAATGTTTGCTCCCTGTTAAAAGTAATTGGCTAGCTTGAACGGACAAACATGAGGAAATGTTTACAGAGAATAATTATTTCTAAAACCAACAGTATGAGCCAGTGAGATAATGGTGTTAGCGGGCTTAATGTCAGCGTGTTTACAGATACTCCAAGTATTTATCATCAGTCTTGTTTTTGTGTGCATGCAGCTGAGAGCGCACACAAGGCTGGTCATGAGTTTTTTTTTCCCCCCCCCAAATGCACGTTAACTGTGTGGCAATTGTGTGCCACCTTTCCGCTCAGCATAGAAATGTGAGTGAACTGTACTTTGACCAGTGGTTTTCAGATGCCCTTGCCTATCCTCAGATCAAAAGCTGACGTGTCACTGGCTTTGAAGCTGCAGTCACACTCCTGGCAACAGCACAATTCCAGGGGCCTAAGCTCTTATCTGGTCGTGGGATGACACCCGGACGTGCTATCTGCTTTTCAATAATAGAAAAAAAAAAAAAAGAAGAAGACAGAAAAATGTGGCCAGACAATCTCTCTAACTTTTACTCTCAAAACACATCACACTCACCGCGCTGACCTACAGCGCTCAGTGTCCCCCCTGGCTGTTCTGTCAGTTGGTAAATCTCCCTTTCTCTCACTCACAGTAAAACAGGCTTATCAGACATTTGTGTGTTTCGCGCTAGTTAAAACACCGTTATCTTCTTAAATTAACAGTTAGCCCCCATTCAAGCAACTATCTGGAGATGTCATCACAGCTTGACACGGAGTATATCCCTCTGCTGCAAGTCTGAGCTAAATTAGTGCATGTTCAATCTAATCATAGACTCGGCAGCAGGTCTCACCACCAAACCACAAGGGGCAGACAACTCCTCGATCAACTTATTTTCCCTGGCAACTGCTCCTCCTGTCTGCGTTAAAATAGTTTTTCATTTGATACGAATGCAGTTTTCTTCCTGCATCTCAATTACAGAGGTCAGGGAGTCGGTTCTGCTCATACCAAGACCTTGGCCCTGCCATGAGTCTCTCCCTGACCAGTGACCACTTTGAGGACAGGCCGAATAGTTTCTCACAAGGAGGAAGGCCACAGTAAGAATAACTCTGTCTCTTCATCACATTCTCCATCAAAGTTATATTGTTGACTGAGCCAATCCTGAAAACTAATACGTGTTGCTTTCTAAGTCTGGGTGCACTATGTGTTAATGTCGCCAACAGATCAACTGCTACAGTGTCGAGTATCAGGGTGCTGAGGCCCTGTGGAAGTATGTCCCTAGACGTGGCTATTTAATCTGGTGTCTAACACGTCATAAAGTTCTCCTCATTGGTTTAGGTCCACCCATAAACAGCAGATTCTCTCAACCAAGACCTGCCATCTGGCTCGAAAGCATTTTAGCACATTAAAAAATCAGCAGAGTAGAAATAATATTGGCTATCCCAAAGTACACCGAGTAAATGACCTCTGTGATAATGTTTTTTGAGGTGCAGTTGTCTCCCTTTCGTCAGGTCTCTTTTGTCCTTGACTGGAAACATTCACCTCAAAGGTGACTGGCAGTGCTGCTTGGAGCAGGTAACTACCAGAGTGCATATAGATGTAGTTTTCACCCAATCAATATCCATCAACACAAGGCCAAAGCAAATATGTTTCCCCTCTGTGACTTCGCAATAGATGAGACCAGAAAGACATCGCCCAGCTGTTTATCTTGCAGTGCTCACACAGATGGGAATGGTACACCGAAGCAAATCATGGTTAGAAAACAGAACAACCACTTGCAAACTAAAATGTGGTCTGATATGACAGTGCAGCGGTGGTTTCCAGGCTACGCACCATGTGTTCATAATAAACCCATTTTAGACAACGCACTTTTTTTTTCAACTCTCAGCTGGAGCCGCCCTCCTTGTTTCTCCTGATTACAACTGATTATGTCCTAGCATAAATCTGCCACGGCAGACTACTACAACATGATTTACCACGGACATCTCAACAAAACTTCAACTAGGGCAGTGCGTGTATCTTTCTTATATTTTCTGGTGACAGCACCGTCAGTGACAGCACTGTGAGATGGTTATTATTCTGCTTCCTGGGAATGGATCCCTGACATACAATGAAATCTATTGTTATTCAAAACTGGCTTTTAGTTTGCATTTGTTTTGATTTTGCAGTAGCAGAAATGCTGAGATCCATCTCAGTGGTATATCTGACAGAAACTGAGGAAAGGACACAGATACTAGCGAGGAAATAAACAAAAGCAATGAATATTTATACACTCATCAGTGTTAAACATGTTTTAAGATTTAAAAACTGTCTTAAGAAATACTGTACAACGTATTGGTATAATAGTACAAGTCCGTTATATTGCATTTCCTACCATGCTGTCTATCACAATTTAGTTTTGATTTCACGATTCAGTGAGAATACTAGATTAAACACTCACAGTTCTGTGATTCCCTGGAGGTTTAACTTTATTTTCAACTTCCAGCAGTCTTCATTACTGTTGTAGGAGCAATAATTCATCATGCCTTTAATTTAATGTGACGTTAAATCTCTATGTACCTTGAAAAGACACACAAAGAAAAGAGTGCTGGCTCCAAAAATAGCAGAAGCTATGTTGTTACAAGAAATGCATAATTATAAACGACCACTTTGGTCTCTTAGGCTGATTTGATCTGGTTTGGTCATTCTACTGGGTAATAATAATAACCACCCCAAAATAAGCACCTCAACATATATCTTATAAAATTATGTGGCTATCCTTGATTTTAGGGACATTTGTGGTAACCTTAAATGATGCTTCATTAGTCATAAATGAGAAATCTCTATATGTTGTTGTGGCACACGTTGTATTTACATACTGTCAATGTACAATAGGACATACTAAGTGTCCCATTTTACATAATATTGCCTCAAACCATTTGCTCAGTCCCGTGGTATCTACACCGTTGGCCAATATGTTGTATCGTTTTGAGTAAAATTTATCACACAATGATCCCACGGTGAGAAAATATGACAGAATATTGATGAAACAGTGGTGAATGCGTGCGTGTGATTCGCCCAAGGCTACGACAGGAGAAGTTTGAAAAAGGGAGATGATTAAAGAGAAGCTATGCACTGTGGAGAACAGAGCAATCATGGGCAGGCCTGCTCTCTCCCTGCTGTCCTTGCTCCCCAGAGAGGCAGGCAGCCTAGAGTGCAATGGGGCCAGTGTCTCTCATTAATGTATTGACAGATATGAAAAGTAGCAGAGCTTTTATGGCACCGGCATTTGTCGCTGAGAAGGAAGGGACCATGCATTGAATGATTTTAGTAAAATTACTGACCTTTTTTTTTGTCAAAAATTATAGCCTTGGCATAGTAACTGCTGGTCGACTTGAACTGGGAGTTTAAAGGATTATCGTCATGATGACGACATATGAAATATTTATGGCTTGTTAAATGTCCAGAGCAGAATAATGCACCTTCAGGATACGGATGTCTTTAACTTATATTACAATAAACTTAGATCCCATTTACACATTTCAAGGGTTTTCTATTCATCTCTACGCTTTTTCTTAAATGCCAATGTATGTGCTTTCATAACTCAGATCTCAAATGTAAAATCTTTTCCTGTGAACTCCAGCTGTAGTCTGCAATCTAGAGGACTGGTCACCTGTGGCTTTTCACCAGGCTTGCACATGAGACTGTAAGGAGGAGGCAGTGCTAGGTGACCTTCCAGCTTGTTTGGTATATTTCTATAAGAATGCGGCCAAAATGTGCATATGCACCACCTCCAGATGTGGCCTGGCAGAGATACTTACATTCCGTGCAATGCATTTTGCATTGCTATGCATTTACAACTTGCTTTTTTTCTTGTCTGGTATGATATCCAGACACAGACATACATCTCATTTTAGTATTAGGTGGAAATGAGGTATTCATATATATATATATATATATATATATATATATGATTATTATTATGCAGCCATTTGTCCACTAATGAATGGTGTTTACAGTTGCAAATGCTCTGTATTTATCTTATTCCTGACAGGATGTGTTGAATACAGCTTCAGTCTTTTAAGTCTAAACAAATCATCGAGTTTGAGACATGTTGTGATATTGTGAAAAAGTAACTATAAGCATAAGCATGAAACCAAACAGAGTACAATATACCTACTATATCTCCTCTATGAGCAGACTTTCCATTGAGCTCCAGTTTGTTTGTTTTTTCCTTTTGGTTCCATATTGGCCAGTTTCTTTCTAATGATTGGTGGCTATGAATAAAATTAACTTATTTACTAAAAATAAATAAACATACGTCCATCTGCAGAACAACAACACATTGCTAAGAAATCCAAGTACGTTTTGAAAGAACGAATGATAGTTCAGACGTATGATTAATGCCTGTGTTTGACTTGAGTATTTGTACAAGTGATCAATCACATGATTCCTTGTGAGCTCCTGCTACACTTTGATAGAAGTGGAACTGAGTTGCTTGACAGGTGACTCTTTTTATTCTCTTCACTCTGAAATGTACTTCAAAAAACTTTGAACTTAATATTAATAAACCACCGTCGAAAATAAATAGTGTTATCCGTAGTTTCACACTACAGAGACACATGTGGATGCATGAATTATGTCTGTATTTGTCTCAGAGAATACATCGATCTGCTGACTTTTTATAATTTATAAAGTCTTTTCTAATAACTTCTCATATAAGTCTGAATTATTTTCCCAGTTAGCAACGAGGCTACAGCTTTCTAATTCTGCCTGTCTCCTTGACAACATCACTCGTGTTGCCTTGTGAATGACAACAGTGAACTGTGGCTGATAAATATTCTATTGTTGTTGTACCTTTTGGCTTAATACAGCATGTGTGATGTTTTTATCTCATGACAGGACCAAGGTCAAAAAGCTTTGCTGTACTGTGTTGATGTAACCCCAGTTTTTCTGATAGCCTGAGTGGGATGTGTCGCTATGGGAGATGTCTCCTTGCATGTTCGTCAGATACATTATTTAATTATGCCCTTCCACCTGACACAAAGTGACGGGGGTGTAATGAGAGGAAGGCTCTGCTCTTCATCTACGTGCACAGCTCCTTTTTTTCAGCTCATAAAAGGTGAAACTTTCACTCATGCGATGAGAAAACCGGACTCACAGTCATAATTCATCCGGTTTGGTGGATGTGGTGATTTGTGGTTACTGTGGTTACTGGTTACCATAAGTGGATTTTAATATAGTACAGATCCCAGAGGTCCATTCAAAACAAAGTGTGCAGTCTTGACTGTATAACAATACGCCTTGTAGCGAGCAAGCAGAGAGACTCATCTGCATGGTTACACACCCACACAAACTGGCCTTTTTAGAAAACCTTTATTTAGATTCAGTGAGGTTGAATGCTCTTTTCAAGGAATGCACTGCTTCACAATTACATACATTGACAAGCTGGCTAGTATGATGACAGTCTGATCTGTTGGTCTCTGGGAAGCTTCACTGGAGCAGTTGTTATAGGTGGTTATAGGTGACAGCGGTGTTGCTGACTAAGTTAACAGGGTAGGAGATGTATGTCACCTTTATATGCTTTCAAGATATATGTTTTATCTTGAAATAAACCTACAAAGGCGCTAAGAGCAGTTCATTGAAATACCCAGCTGTTCGGGTATCTTTTGCGTCTTTTCAGCATTTCTTTTCTATGTTACAGAAATTCATTTGAAGTCTAACAATGGCAACAGGAAATAAAACAACGCTTTATGTAGCTCTGGTCAACTGTGAATAAAGTTTTTAGATTTCACAAGGTACAAAAGTGCAGGCAGCATTTTAATGTCGTAGCCGATGGAAGAAAGACTACTTTAAATAATTTTGGAGTTTAATCTTCATCAATGCATCATGTTCTGTTGACTGATCATATTTTTTATATGCTGAATCTTAATCTGTAAAGTAACTTGTAACTATAACTGTCAAATACATTTAGTGAAGTAAAAATTACAGTATCTTTGTTTAGGGATATATATATATGAGATGCAACAGATGCTTGATTGATTGAGCAGTAAATAGTTACTTACTGGCATGCACAGACTGACAAGTACAGACCAAACACTAATCTGAATTCAGATCATTCATTAACAGATATAAATAATGCAGGATCTTCCTCTGAGTGGGGACTTAAAGGTCCACTACATGTTATTACAGTCTCTTGGCATAATTAGAATTCATAGAATATAGTTCAAACTGATCTGCACAAAATCCAATCTGTTCAGTAAAAGGTCTGTCTTTCACAATTTACAGACATGTTTACGATTAGCACCACGGCTGAATGCTGATCTAGAGCTTTAAAGCAACATTATGTGACTTTTCTACCATGAAATAATAATTTTTATGCTACACTGACATGTAATCAGATGAATGGTGCCTCTTTCATTCCTATTCTGCGCCCCGTACATCTGTTCTTGCACTGTGTAACTTTGAGCTCCAGGTGTGATCACCCCAAGAGCAGGTGTTGAGCAACGCCAGGAAGAACACCAGGAATGTAGCTGGCAGCATGGCAGAGCCAAAATAACCTAAGAGGACAATAGATAAAGCTGAGGAACGAGAGAGTGACCAAGAAAGAGGCCGCCAAAATTCAGAATCACAAAAATACACGTTTTTACATAATGTTGGTTTAAGTAACAGTTCCTCTAAAGCACATTCTCTAAGAAACCCTGGACTGACTGGGAGTCCAAACTTCTGTGCAGCTAATCTCAAGTTGTTTCACTTAGTCTAAAAATAAGAACATTTAAAACATATTGACACTTAAGGAGCGTTTCCTGCTTTGTTCACAGATGTTTCAGTCACTCTCAGCCGTGGTGGCTGCCACTTGTTTAGGATTAAAGGATTTCCTGTAATCTTTAAATTAATACTTCCCGGGAACACACTATAAAACTTTTTTTTCCCAGGATTTGTTTCCATATGCGAAATCTGATTTTAACAACAGTACTGTGGAAAATTAATTACATAATGATGTTTATTCCAATTTTCTAATAATTTCCTGCCATATTCATGTGGTAGTACAGATTCTAAGGCTCTCTTTGAGTTGAAAAACCCCCAATGATATCTTGTCATAAATGTATTTTATGTATTTATTTAACAACAACCAATAACATAATAATAACAAAAAGATCCTGAATGATTTAGTCAATCTGTTGAAAGATTGAAAATATTTATAAAGTTAGCACTTCTATGTCATGTGCATAAAAATCAGATAAATGCTGAAAGTCCAGGTTTGTCAATCCTGGGAAATCCCTGGCATCTCAGTTCATGCTTTCAAGTCGATCCCACATCAGCTCCACCCAAACTCCCCTTTTTCCCAAGCAGTTAACCTAACATGTTTAAAGACCTGTGGGTGATAGACACTGAAGTGGCGTAAGTAGTGTAGTTGTTGGTGCTTTCGAGACGTGAGTGAGAACACACAGCAGTATCGCACATGCCAGTGTCTATATTGTGAAAAATAAATTATGTGCGAACAGGTCACAGCTTTTAATATTTGCAATTAGACTGGAGCATTGGGATAAGGAATAGAAGGTGTCGTCTCCCTAACCTCAACAGTATACAGCTGTTTGGCTGGGAAAATGGTGCCTTGACATCATGTCTACTTTGTTAAGCTCTTTATGTTTTTCGTCTTTCATTTTTAAACTACATCACGACCACTATCTACCAAACCAGACTGTAGAGTCATGACTGTGTGCCGCACAGGTTAGCTTGAAGTGGGAGCGAGACATTTCAATTCATGTTTGTTTTCCTCATTTCTCTGGCAATAAAGCAGTAAAAACAATTTTGGTTACACACAAAACTAGTCAGATCAAACCTCCGTGTCCAGGTGGTGGTGAAAGGCTGATTTTTTTTTAGCAAAGGGTGTACTTGTCAGTTTATCAGTTTGCCAGTTTATTTATGCTCGAGTGCCACTCCTCGCGGAGGGAATTGTTTGATTTACGGTCAAACAATGCTCCAAACTATGATGCCACATATGCACTTCCCGACTATTTATTTTTGTGTGGTCTTAGAGAATTATGTTAGAATCTGTGGAATCTACATAATTGCACAGCTTGGGCAAAGGTCTGTAGATACAACAACTCAGAGAATGGAGCTGTGGACAGGCCCACTTTACTTCCATTAAGCTGTATCCAAAACAAGAATGTTTCGGTGGCTTGACATGTTCCTAGACTGCACAAATATAATGTCTGGGTCAAGATTTTGGGAAAGGAGTGGTTGGTGCTTTTTTCCTGTCAACTGACTTCACAAACCACACACGGATGTTTTACTCAGTGTTTCCTACCGAACATGGCAAAGATTAAGAGAAAGAGAATTGTGTGCATGAATATTCAGTCTCACTTAATGTCATATACTGGAAGTTATCTATGTGCTGATTGTATGAATGAATAATTTATCCTGACATGAAATGCAGATCATAAAATACAAATAAAAATAGATATTATTGTTATTATTATTATTACACTTCCTGCACATGTACAAAAAAAAAAAGAAAAAGATTCAGTATGCTGCTTGATAATTTGTCCTGGGCCAGCTGAAAAACTACAGTTTTGCACCTTTTATTTGTGCAACTAATGAGAGTCATTGAAAGCTGGAGCCCATGTGTTGGCTACAAGCAGGGAATAAACCCTATTCTGGTCTCTCGGAACACTAACAATTATATAGACAATCGCAGAGTTACATATAACAGCAGTTTATTGACCTGCATGGTACTGCCTTGAGAAAAAAAAAAAAAAGCAACCATGGGGAAAACCAAGATTCAAGTGAAAAACTTTCTTGCTGCGAGGCAGCAATTCTAAGCACTGATCCATCATGCTGCCATTTTTTTCTTACTGAGAGGGTTAGCCAAGAGGACAAGAGTGATTGTCTGTTTTGGACTTGAATGCCTCCCAACTGGTGAATGAATGCCGTATGTCGAGCCATGCCTGTGTACAGACCTCACGTTATAATGCTCAACGAAACTATTCTTAATCTAATGTCACAGTACGAGAGGTGGCTTTTGGTTCTTTTCACTGTCGGGAGTGAAAGGCTGTTTTTTTACATTCATCATCTGAAGTACCAAAGTTTTTCTCACTTTGCACCTGAGTACGAGAGCATGATTTGTGATATTACAAGTAGTTTGGCCAATTTAGATTCAAGCTGGTGCTAGTTTAAAAAAAAAAAAGAGTGAGGTTAAAGCCAAGCCAAGCCAACCTCCACAGATGGCAAATGAAGCCAACATGGAAGTGCCGAAACCTGCAGTTCATCAAACTGCCACTCAAGGTTGGATACAGAACTGAGTCAATCTCTATAAAGCCCCCATATTAAAATGCACAACTTCACAGCAGAAATAAACAGTTCTACAGCCTGGTATGCTAAGTTCCCTTTTATCTTAAGGTTATGCACAATTAAGCGCATATTCAACGTTGCATAGAAAACTTTTACGATTTAGCAGCCTCAGTTTCAGAGTGCAATACCACCGGTCAGCATTTCCTCCACCCCAGGCCTGAAAACCTCCTCTTCCAGGTGGTCCAAAATGCCTGTAATAAAAACATCAACACTCCCCCAGGAGTTCACAGTCTAGACAGCTCGGCTTACAAACTAAGCTAACATTAGCTAACAGCAGCTATCGTTCGTAGCAGTTTACTTTACTGTCCATCAGGAAACTCACAGAGCAGGGCAGGAGGAGGACTTGAGAGTGAAAACAGAAATGTTCTTAATAAAATATGATCCAGTTTCACCAACATCAGTGAAATAGTAGGTGGTGGGTGGCTTAGTGCCATAAAGCATTGCTTACAACTCGCGGGTCATCATACCCGAGGCACAAAGTTACACAGTGTGAGAACAGGTGTATGCGGTGCAGAGTGGGTAGAGACAGTAAAGACACCATTCACCTGATTACATGTCAAAGTAGCACCAAAATGATGTCAAACTCGTCATTTTATGGTAGAAATGTTTCACAATCTTGCTTAAATTTGGATCGTCTCAGCTGCATTGTCACGTCTTTACCCATTTTTGGATTAGCTGGCGGAGTCAGTACTGCCAAGATGGCGATGGCCAAAGCTGACCACACAAAGGAGGGTTTTTTTTTATTGTCTCAAGTTGTTTGATTTGAATAATATATCAGAGGCCTGGAGAAGTAAAACTATGCAGTTTTGTTGTGTTTTGGATGTTTAGACAAAACCTAGAAAAATAAACTCCCAGTGATCTGTTTACCTTCTTAATCCTCATTTGACCCTTCATACTTATTTTGTGACCTCAGGTTAGAAACCGCTGCCTAGCAGTTTCCATGGAGAGTATTTTCTTAAATATTTTGTAGTGTTTTTCTGTTTTCGAGCAGAAGTTGGGAATTGCTGTGGTAAGTTTAGTCTAACCTTGGGGTGTATTCCTGAATCCATGCTGGATAGCCACTGCTGATTGTTAACTTGGGGTTTCAGAAATGTTAACTTCATCCAGCAGTACAAAAATATTTTGACAGGGTTAGACAGGCAGAGATGTGGAGAAAGGAGAGCGGCAAGAGTAAATTAGTTCTGCACAAACAGAAGCGGAGCTACGATTTGTTTACAATTACAGCTTTTCCGTTTAATATGCCGTCCAAATCATCAAGCTCTTCTCATATTTGTATGAACAGGAAAACAAAAATATTAAATTTGAATATAATAATGAGCTGCAGCAGGTGCACATCAGATTTTAGGAAAAACAGACATTTAATAATCAGAATATCAATTGTATCTTCTCCTGTTTTCTCTCTTCTAATACCGGGAACGTCTTCTGGAAAGTACTTGATGCACAAAGATCTTTAATTTAAACAGCGTCTTCCTGTCGCAGTAAACATGTGACATTTTTTTCAGTGAAATGTCCTTAAATATAGACGTACTAGCTTTCTGAATTCATCATGGATGTCGGAGATGGCCATGACTTGGGTTTTATTCATTAATAAACAGGGACGGGCGCTACATGAATAACCTTGTAGTTGCTGCTGATGGTATAATAAAGTTATAGATGAAATGATTCATTTTGGACAACATTTCTCCACAGGCTCTTTCTACAGTCTAGTCTTGTTTGCGCCTTGTTCTTGTTGTTTATAGTGGCATATTGATAAAATGTGAAGCGTGTATTACACAAGGGAGACAAACTAAGACCAATAAAACTGCACAAAATTGAACTGCATGAAAAGTTGTAACAAATGTCAAATTAAAAGCTCCACCTCTTATCTATAATGCGCCTCTGAGCCTGACAGACTGTTGTGGCTTTATCCCCTCTTTGGACGTCTCAAATCTCCATTTCTCTCAGAGCTTTGAGGGTGTGTGCTCTGACAGAATGTCAGGCAATTAAACAGTCATGGCTCATTGAGCTGGAGGTGGGCCCGCTCCTCCAGGCTTCTCTACAGGCAACTGAAGAAATGAGCGCAGGCACTCCCTACCGTCCCTCGCACATCCTTCGACTCACAAACTTAGTGGTAAATCCAGACAATTAGGTCTTATCAAAGGACACTTAAAACTATTGTCAACTTTCACAAGGCTGTGCAGTGTCACTGTCACAGGTAATTATCTTGTGTCTGGATGTAAAGGAGGACAGTGTGTGGGACGACAACAATGAACTCTCACAGGGAACCCGGTCGTGTTCCTGCTGCAAGATAAACGCATGAATGCTGCCACACTAATGACGGCACGAGGCAGCTGCTAGACAAGACTAACACCTTTACATCTACGCCCAGCGTACAGCGCAGAGCAGAGAAAAATTAAATAGCCGTTTTAATCAAGACATGCGCTGACAGAAAGCTTCATTTAAAAGCAAACGTCACCGTTCTTTTACTATATTTTTGATGATTTTCTCAGGTGTGCACGGCCTCCAAAGAGCTGCTATCAGTCAAAACCTGCATTTGAAATTCTGTATTTTTGTTCATGCTGGATATGAAAAAGCAATTGAGAACTGTGGCAAAACTTTCCAACCACAACAGTTGCAGACACCTCTACTTTCACAGATATTGAACAAAATATTTGTTCAATACCGGAGACCCTTTGGAAAAGATTACTAGCAACCTATCGGGGTACTGCCGCCCTGCCATATTGAAAGGAAGAAGCAAGAACCGGGTTCATAAGGAACAATAAATTGCTTTTCATAAAAGCCACCCACTGACACCTGTTCAGCCTCAGCTCTTAAAAGCCACAGAGATACAATGATAAGAAATGGAAAATACATTTCATGCCTACTTCCAGTTTTCAGATGATTATATACCAAACAAATAATAGCATATATGCTTATGCAACCTCAGCCGTATAAACAAACCGTTCTCCTGACGCTGCTGAGGTAAAGAAAAGAAATACAAGTTAAATCATGGATATAGCCAGTTGCTACTGATGAGCGCACACCACCTGTCTTTTTTAATCAGCTTATGCAACCGCAGCGAAGATCACAGGTTTCATTTGAACGTACACCTTCGCTTACACTTTGTCTAACAAATTGAAATGCCATTTTCTCTGTATGCTTTTCAAATTGAGAAGCAATTATATTCAAATGATTACTGCAAAGGTACTTGTTGCATTCATTCATTTTTTTTTCATTCAAATTTACTTGAGTAAGAAGATCTCATGTGAAGCACTCACTGTTTGCTTCTATCTACACCCTGCAAGCCCGAGAATAGCATCTTTTCTGACTGCCGGTAGGGCGGCTTTTGAACATTGTGATGTCAACTGCAGAAATACACAAATAAATGTATGCTGTAGAAAAAACAGTAAGGCATGCATTTTCAGGTGAGCTCAGTTCACAGATGATGTGTGTGGTATTTAAAACATACGATTTCAATCTTTCAATGTTAGCCAAACAAACCACTGCTACTATTAAAGTACAATACGTCCACAAAGTCATCACAATGTTTCACTGAATATAACTTTTGCAGTCTTTAGTTGAGAGCACTAAATACTGACTGAGGCTGCTAATTGTCTACCACAGTGGTTGTTTCATTTACAGTAATAGAAAACTGTAGTCAGCTTTCATTTGAGTGATTGAACAGTCCAAGGCCACTGTGTTTCAGTTCTCATATAACACACTCATCAGTATCTAACCTGTTCTGACTGGCAAAAGTGAAGAATAACTGTTTAAATTAAATCAGGATTTAAAGACTTACAATAAATACAGCACATTTTGTAAGTGCGGTGTTATTAACAGGAACGGTTTATGTCAGGCGGTGGTTTAGACTTTAAAGGGCAGCCTATTTTATCTCCTTTTTTATACATAGATTTTTGCCTTTGTTTGATATTATAAGAGAATAGAGAGACAGGAAACAGAGAGACGGAGGAGGCAATGACATGACATGCAACAAAGCTTTGTGACTTGAATCAAACCTGGAACATTGAAGTTTGCATTTCAACCACTCAACCACCAGGACGCCCCTGAGCTAATTATTTGATTGCATAGGCCTATATCTCAGTGAGGTTAAGCTTCCCACATTTCCAGATGCTGCACTGTTTTAGTTTTTTTTTTTTTTTTTTTGTCGCTTTAGTTTTTATTTAACACTTCTTTTCACAGCGCATCAGAAACAGAAATCCACAGGGAGTCCAGACTTGTCACAAAAAAAGAAAAAGAAACCGTGCAGCTGCTGCCAGCTGTTTTCATATTGACGTTATTGTATATTAATAGTTATCGAGTTTGTATTTCTAGTGAGAGGTTAGAGGTGATCTGACTTTAATGTCTGTCACAATGGAATCAATATTCAGCTGACTGCCAATATATACTGTATGTACTCATACATTCTGCAGTTCCCCTCAGCTCCACAGATATTTATGGCATTTTTCTGCTCATTGTTTTGATTTTAAGGCCTGAAACCCTCGCAGACAAATTAAAGATGTAACTGGTGAACAAAGCGTAAAAGGTAGTCAGATAGTTTCCTCAGGAATTAGTGGAGACCAACCGCAGAATTAATGCTTAATGTTCCTCTTTACTTCCTGGATGATGATTTGCCATATTACTTAAAATGTTAGTATTGAGTTCACAGATTGTTTTGGTGCCCTCGAGTGGCCAAAAAAAGTTAGGGACATGAAGCTAAGGTTGGAATTGAACCCGGGCTACAGTGTTATGGACTCAGTACATGAGGTGAGTGCAGGTTCAGGTGATGAACCTGTCACAGTTTCTCTGAGATGTCATATATTCCAAAAAATCTTAAAATGTCCCTAAAGAGTCCTACATTCATGAAAAGTTAAGTTTTCATTTTTGGCTGACTGTAATGATGGTTCATGGATGGGAGCTGGATCGAGCCAAAAGACAAACCAAGCATTTTCTTTTCTTTCCATCAACCAACCAAACCCTCATTACAGCACATTAAAGAAGTGTCATGACTCACAGTTTCCTGTGGCCACTAAGATCAGCACATGGATGTTGATAATGGAATTTTCTGCTCAGGTACACTAATCTAGTTGTCGTATGTTAAAAATAAGCTCCTGTCACTGAGCTCCATCTTGTGAGCTTCTCCAAGCAGACTAATTGCCCAGTTATTCATGAGCAGTCTGTAGCCCCCACTTCATTGTACCGTTAGAGCAGATGCTTGCTGCAACACCCCCCCCACACACATACTCTTTACAGCTCGTTCCTCTGCCAGCTCTGACGGAGCAGGTCACCTGCTCATTGGTTGGCTTCCTTGAGGAGTTGACTCTATTAGCTATGGCAATGAGGGTCTTAGACTAGGATGTGTCTAGAATAGATATACTGTAGTGGCTGACGAACGTTCCAGGAGTCCTCACTAGCTGAGAACACCATGGCATGTGTTCAACAATCCCTGTGGTGTTTGAAACTCAACTGTAAAGTACCATGTTTAACAGCTGATACTTTGATGCTATAATACACCACAGCGGCCTGTATCGAGGTCTGAAGAGTTCCCGCATTCGAACCCCTACTAAATTAAAGGCAAAATGCTCCATCATAGCAAATTCAATGAGACTGGGTTACACTGACTCTCATGTGAGATGAACATGAGACTATGACTCACACTTAACACACCAAGTGCTGCATACCACTGGGATTTACAGGTCACAATGCTTGTTCACTGTAAATCTCCAATGATTAGAACACAATCCAATGCATCCCCCAAACACACAATATTAAAACATCATTTTTTGCTTCCAGTCACAATGCATGAAAGAGTTGCAAACAATAGACCCCAGCATAAGCAACTGAAATGAGTATAAAATCTTGAACCTTACACTGTGTTGCATCGCATTCCAAACAATCCTCTGGTTTGCAGCATAAAGGCAGGGAAACAGAAAGTCTTAATTAATTCAGTGTAGGTGGAAGAATTTGTTGATCGACACAAAGCTAAAAAGGCAACGGCTGTATATGAAACATCAAAAATGTGCGCAGAATTAATTAGATTAGTTAAAAAAAAAACATAATTAGTATTGAATAAAACAAATAAGTCATTTATTGTTGTGGGATTCCGAGAGACAGATGGCAAAACAAAAAAAAACAAAACTGTTTTTCAAATTATGTATTCACTAAGTAAATAACCTATTATTAACCTGACACAAAGACATTTGATTACAGTTTTTAAACACTCTGGGTGAGGCTGCCGTTCCACTAAAGTGATTTGATAAATTTGGTACTTTTCAAGGGTCAATAATGCACAAACCTTTTTCTTTTTTTTTTTTTTTTTGCTTCCAGACAAAAGCTCTAAACACCAACAAAACTGAGACACTATTTGAAAAGATTCACTTTGAAAAGGTCTAGAGGGGAGAAACGAAGGACACCGTGGCTGCAAAGGTAATCCATGATGAGAACTGTCTCTCAGCTGAATTGAACTGTCAGCTCCGCGTTAACCTTTACCCTGATGCAGCATTTTAGGCTTCAAGGTTGTTTGAGATGGAAATCCATGCATCAAGATCCAATCCGACAAACATACCGCTAATCTAATAGAAAATAAAGGTGTGCTTTACAGCAAACAATTGATATGGTCAGCCTCACAAAATCTATCCATCAATTCTTTCATCCCTCTCTTTTCTGTTTGCCAAGCACACAGAGATGAGAAGGGCACCAAACGCAGTGCACCACACCTTCCACTGCCCTCTTGGGGTGAAGCTGTTGATTCGTTAACAAACACAAATCGATAGAGGGGCCTGAATGGAGGACAAGTACAAAGAATTAATTTCCGGCTCCAGGGGCTTACGATGGCAAATCACCAACTTTAATCAACAGTGTCAAGTCAGAAAGACAAATGATGTTTACACTGAAGCAGTGTCTCGCCTGAAAACAGCAGCATTGGCTCTGTCTCCTCCTTACCAGTCTGTCTAGGCTTGTGCCAGCTGCAGTGGTAGGCCGCTCCTCTGGGCTGTATGGCCTGAAGCGAGCGTTGAACACATCCGAAACACCACGGGTAGACCTAGTCATTCCTGCGGGTTTTGGCTGGCCACAGCCTTGAAAAACCTGCAATTACAAAAACATGGGCACCCAATTGTCAGGGGTTTAAATTACTTTGGATGCAGAAAATAGGGAAAACATGCTGTTTTGTTAAGGTCTTGTGAAGCATTCACTCCGCATTACCAGCGTGACAGTGCTCTTCGTCAACTTGAGGTAACCACGTTGATAGGTGATTCAACTAGGAGCTGTGACCGATGCTATTTAAGATGACAGAGTTACGTTTTTACGGGCTTTTGGGAAAATACCACATATACTTAAACCATAAACAAAACTGCATCTGTTGCATGGGAAAGCCAACAGAGCATTTAGGTTTGAATGAGAACTGGCATCCACTGTGTAGGCAGAAAAAAATTCTTCACAACCACCTACATTTTTTTTTCTTACTGACTACAATTTTGTGGGGAAGGAAAAATGCAGTAAAACGCAGGAAACACATTAACTACTGTTAGTTGAACTAAGATTATCTGACCAAATTCAAACATATAATTCAAATAGAAGACCTAAACTTGGACATAATTAGAACATGTTGTACTACACACCTTAGAGACAGCCCAGTATGACTTAAAGCAAGCTCGCCTCTTAGCTTCTCTTCAGTTCATGAAAAGTTGGACTTCAGCAACCTGTCTGGCTTTTGTTCTATGGGGAATAAACCTAATTGACATACCCTGTAGGAGACCTGGGCACTGTTATCTTGCATATTCATGATGGCCTCTGAAATCTTGACATCAATAGGCTCCATGACAGATTCAATGTTGAAAGGTCCTTCCAGCCTCTGTGCCACCAGCAGCATAGCATCTGTCATAACAGTGGGGGAAAAAAGCGTGGTGTCAGAGGGAGGAAAGCAGAGATGCAAACAGATGCACATTCAGCTAAAAAAAAAAACACTTTCAATGGTACCTAAATGGTCACACTAAAAAAAACACCAATCAACAAACCATCTCTATTTCCAGTCAACATTTCAATAAGATGTGTTATGTGGTCCTGGTCACATGCTGACACGTTCCTGTCATGTCATGCAGGGTCCAATATTAGTAACAAGCCAGTGCTCTGCAACTTAAGAACATACAAGCATTTTCAAGTTTGATTACATATGTAGGAGTTCACCACAAATGCAGAAAAAACATAATCACAGAAAACAAGCAAAAATGGTTCCACTCCTGTCCTTGGATAAATTACTATTGTATCAGAGCTCAGTTCAGTTGTTTACATCTGCACTGTTTCTATATTTACGAGTGTTTTCTGTATTTGAAGCGCTATCCCAAAATGCAATGCATAAATTGTCCAATGTGTTTTCCTATTAGTTTCTGTTTTCTTGAGTTGCTGTGTGTGTGTGTGTGTGTGTGTGAGTTGAAAAAGAAAAAAAAATAATAAAGGTGGATTTCACAGACAGCCGAAGAAACTGTTGTTAATTTCCATATTGCAGACTTGTGTTTATTTGAATTTGGTCAAAGGTGTAGGATTTAACAGACTGCTACCTCGCCTGGAGAAACCATGGGGGCTGCAAAATATGTAAAAAAAAAAATGTAAATAGAGCCCCTAAATCTTAGACACTGGACCCTTAAAATAATAAAATGCTGTACCTAAGTGATTAGTACTAAAATAATTAGTTGATGGAAGTTGATTCATCACCAAGAATTTTGCTAAAAAGTAATGCTCGATGCAAAAAGCAAGAAAATGTGAGGATTTGTTGGGTTTTCTCTGCTTTATATCACCGCAAACTGAATAGTTTTGACTGTGAAAAAATGCGATTTAAAACAAACCAATCAGTGAACCATTAGCTTCTTATGCAACATTTCACCAAAGGTCATAGTTTCAAACAGCAAACTATTGCGTCTTGCCTTCTGATTGCTACACAATATTGTCAATTACGTTCCTCTCACAGGCCGCCAACACATACTTATGAGGCATGAACACTTCTTGGGGCAAACTCAATTTTTATGTAAATCAACTCAATCAAGTCAACAAAATTCGGTTATGCTGCATGCAACAAAAGGCGCTGATGAGTCATTGATTTAATAGAAGTTTTGAAAGCCAAGCATTTATTTACATCTGCTGCAGGAAATGAATGCTATAAGGTCAGTGGGGCATTAATATATTTGTGTGGACACAAGCCAGAAGGCCATGTTGAACATGAGACACTTAGCATTATCACCTCCACAGAATCCATTTGCTTTCATCACTTTCTATTAACACCTCTGATAGTTTTATAAAAAGCTGATGCATTCAAAATATTGATATATAACTGTTGTGGTGCAGGTTTCCGCAGTAGCTCCCACTAGTGAGGCAACAGCTGTTGCCCTTTAGAGGCTAAGTGAGTTAATTGATATTGCCACGAAACAGCGTTTAAGTGCTCTCAACCCTAATGTGTCTCTGTAATAGCAGCTCTGCGTTGAATGACGTGCCACTGGGAGTTGGACATCACCAAACCACTAACTCATAACTGAGCCCAGTCCCAGATCTGGAGACAGTACTTATGCAGTCTGTCAGGAGAGGTTTCTCCATCCACAGACCTCCCAGGACAAGACCTCACCAGCAGGCTGTCATAGCGGCTCCTCATTTACCTCATCCTGTCATTTGGAGACTACAGACACAATAGCTCCTTACGCCCTCGTGACAGCCTTAACATATTATTTAATCTGCGCTAAAGCGGCATGTTGTTTTTGGAATAATATTCTATGTTGCTGCTCCCACCACTCCACCCATAACAAGAGAACGGTATAACTCATTCTCAAACTGTCACAGGCACAGATAATATTCCAGGGAACAGACCAAAAACTCTGTGTAACCATGTATCTGGAAATTAATTGAAAAACAAAACACCCTCAGAAAGCAAAAGGTAGAAGGTAGCCAAAGACTTAAAGAGAAAATAAGAGACAAATGCTGGAAAGAAAAAAAAGAAAAAATTACACTCTATTTCTTTGATAGCCGGCCTGTCCAGCTATTCATTCTTCTGGGACCTGTGATCACTAATGGCAGAGGAAAAGAGCTGAGAAACATTAGCTCAGCTCTGGCTCCATTTCCTTTCCAATTATGTCGAAGTCTGAGCCTTTGAAGAGCTCTTCTGTTTGTTTACACTGTGGATTGCAAATAGCCTGTGATGCTCGCTGAGATTTAAATATACAGACTTACATCAGTGCCAAATGGTTTTCTACAGTAGCACTTGAATTGCACCACTGTGCAACCCTATGGTGTAGATGACACCTGCACCAGCAGAACAATTAAGCAAAATAAATAAATAAATCAATAAATAAAAGATTTGATAGTGTGCTGTTTATTCTGTTCAAGTCAGGTATGTCTGTTTGTTTTATGATGAACACACACACACACACACACACTTAAATACTTAAATTCAAACGCAAGCAAATGCTGAAAAAATGTAGGTTAGTGGAGCCAGCTGAGAAGAACTCATATTTCATAATAAGATAAAAGAAGAGCCTCTAGCATCAGAGTTGATGGCAATCTTTCCCAACAATGGTGACTTATCTACAACTTATCAGATGGGCTTGACAAAAAAGGGGGAGCTAGGATCTTTGTCTTCATCTATAACTGAGGGAGAGCAAACAGAAGACGAGGGAAAGAGAACGAGAAGAGAGCGGGAGAACGAGAAGTGGTGTTGATTGGACTGAGTCAGGGCAGGGTACGGCTTCGTCCCACAGGAAGAGGGGCTCCTGCACCGCATGTGGAAAAACTCTACCTACATGGAGAATTAATGAGTCTCATTTATGAGGAGTGCATGGAGTCCAGTCCGCTGTGGCACGGCTGCCACTCTGAGCCAAATTTTCCCTGCATCACTTTTGCAGCACTGAGATAGGCCACCGGCCAGCCAGAGGAAAGTCTTTTTATCGTCACGACGCAGCCATGCAAATAGACGCATCTTGTCCTATTCTGAGCTGAGAGGTTTTGAAAACAAAAACTGACACTGTGCTTCACTTGACATAGACATGTAAATCTAAAAGACACCGAGCTGTGAAACCACAGCATGATCCAAATATTCAGTTTCATATAGGAGGTTAATGTTTCAGTTTGTGATGTGAAACATGCTTATTTGCACTGTCTTGCTAAACAGCTAAAAAAAAAAAAAAATCTGAGGAGGTAATATTACTCTGGGCTCTGCCTCTTTATCGAGATTGATGTCCACTTAAATTCAGGCTATGTCAGCCAGAGGCAACCTCCAGCAGACAAGGACAAATAAGGAAAGTGAACAGGCCCATCTATGGCTCTTTGCCTGTGAAGAGCTCCACAGAATGAAAAATGGCTCTGGTGTAATTTGGATTCTGTAAAGCATAGCTCATCTGTGGCCCAGTCAACCAGCAAATGGTGCTATATCAAATGGTATAAATATTGAAAAGAAAAAAAAAAAAAAAGCATGTTTTTCCTAGGTCATGCATTGTCCGAATCAAAGAGGTCCTTGTACACATACATACATAAGTGCACGAGCACACACACATACATTTGTACACCTACTCACAAAGACGCATTTCCACATAATGTCAAAAAAAAAAAATAAAAGGTTTCACATTTAATGTATTAGCAGGAATGAAACAGCACTCAAGAATTCATTTTCCCTTCAAAAAGCCTTAAAAGCTTTTCCAAAATGACATTTCATAAATCAGAATTTCTCCAAAGCTTGACGAGCATTACGACAAGCCTGACGTAATGCTCGTCTTCCTTGTCAATCCCCAGAGACAAAGAAAAGGATAACACACTGTATATTAAAACTATCCTCCTGTGATATAAGGATTGCAAAAAGCAAGCGATGACTATATAAATAGAGTAGACTACACTGCAAGGATGGTGTGAGAGTATTTCTACAAGATGTAGAGCTTAAAGTCTGCGGGACAATGTGATATAGATATACAGTCCTGTATGCACAGCAACCACAAACAAGGAGGACCAGCCACAGACATAGCATTATATTAAACATGAATATTGAACGAAAAGATCCCCGTTAAACACGTCCTGCTTCGGTGTAAGACATCAACAACACCTACTAGAGCCTGCATGTTGGAAAAAATTATGAAAATTTTAGGGAGGTGTTGCCGGCGCCTACAGAAATAGCTTGTAAAAAGGAATTTATTGAGGTGAAAAGGCAGTTTCAGTTGGCTTTTTACAAAGACCTGCCTTGAAGATGAAGGTGTTTGGCTGAAGTGATGAAACTCTTAAGGATGGCAATGATAGACTCGCTCACTCAGTCAGTAACCACTTTGGTCGAGGTTGAAATACTTCAGATGGATTGCCATTAAATTTTGTACAGATATTCATGTTTATTCTGACTTTTCAAGTTAAAATTTAAATGCTGCCATTGCTGTATGACTAAATACCTGCAAAACTAATGACATAACCATCAACCTCAACTGTACTTACAGCTAATTAGCAAAACTAACTAGGCTGATAAACTACCTGCGAGCATGGTAACACTTAGTTGAAAGCACTGCTGCGACTTAGTACAACTTCAAAGAGTTGCTAGCATGGCTGCAGACTCTTAGTCTTGTTTAAAGAAAACACGCCGCACTAATCATCATTCCTTATCCATTATTACTAAACAGATTTGCAATGGAGCGATAACAGCGCGCTAAACAGCATGCAAGGCTCCTAATGTAAAAACTACAGCAGCGCTGATGAGTGCTGTGCTGCGCTGCTAATGAAACTAAGCAGCATAATCGAATAGCGATGCCTTCAAAAGCAGATCCTGTTACTAATGGGGCTGGAGATGTCATGGAATGTCTGTCTATGGATGCTGACAGGGCTGTTTCAACTCGTTTGCCAACAAATATGTTAAAGAAACCCTTCTCCCTCAGTTACAATCCTTCTTTGGACTCTATATAAATGACATGTTACGGAGCACATCAAAAAAAAAAACCTCAGATGTAATCTGAACAGCAAAGACAATGGAGCAGCTCAGAGCAAAGACAATGATAGGCCTCGCTGCTCATAAAGACACTAGAGAGAACAATTTCTCTCTCCTCACAAAAATTCTCTTTCTGCAGATTCGTAATTGCACAGGTGGGATGTGAATCTGTAATTAGATCCACTCAACCACATCTTCACGTAGCTGTGAGTGATTAGGAAAGCAAAGAACTATAAAACAAAATGGAAATTAATGTTGTCGCTACAGATGCCTTTGCACATAAAACAGAGCGGGAGCACAATGTTCACCCGGTGCTGTCTTATGAAGGAGTGCAATATGTTCTACAATATTTGTTCAACTTCTGATTCAGATGATGTAAAAAGGGTGGCACGGGCTAAGTCTGCACTCTGCCAGAAATAACTCCCTTGTGTGGAAGGTATATAATCTAATGTAATTTTCTCAGCCCTCAATTTTCAAGTTTATACTTCTGTCACTTACAGTATATCCTGAACATCTATCAAGATGGTTGTGTTTATTTCAAGAATCAGACAAACTAGGCAGGACAAAAACAATAGGAGTAACTAAATAGTTTCTGGACGTAAGGGATTATTTGATGGGAGATACTTTTGTCTGATTTGAGAGGATCAATGTCACTCTCATATCTGTCTGTTAAAGGGGACCTGTAAATCTAAATAGGACTTCACTTGAGTAACCTTGCATGATTCACAGTTCAAAAACATCCTTATTTATCCTATACTGGCTGTTTGTTCACCCTTCTGTCTCTTAAAGACCCCATCCCAACTTCCCCGAAACCTATAGTGTATTTTCTGGTCTTCCCTCTGATGTGCTACGGCTGGTCTCCTTCAACTTTCAGTGATTTACAAAGTTGATGGACAAGGCTTTACTTGTTGTTAGCTTAATATCTAATTTCAAGGTCTCATATCTGAACAAGAACAATAATCTAAATTCAAGAATATTTTTTTCTGAATTTCTGACATTGCAGTACCTATATCGAGATTTTAATGAATGAATGAATTTATTTATTTTGCTAGATTTAAGGACATATTTTTTCCCCAAGATTTCTAGTTTGATATACACTGAGGTTACTAGTTTTTTTTTGTTGTTGTTGTTTTGCAGCACAGCTTCGTATTTTTTTGCCAACGGGTGCTAAAATAAGTCACAAAGATTAGACAGAGCAAACAACCATTATAAATCCATTTAAGATATTGGGTAAAATGGCTTTTAGGCACCACTGTTCTAAATCACTGCTGTTCGAAAGCATCTGTCCTCTGGAATGAAATTCAGACCTCACACAGGAAGGAAAACACAAATAGAACAGAGGATGCAGCCAGTCTGCAGGTGTCCTTGACACTAATTTGCTTTTTACATCACAGATTGGGCTCCATACAAAGTGAAGACAGCGGTGGCCAGATGTAACAAGCCTACATATTTGATTAAACTTTATTCCTTTAGCTGTGAATGTTGCAAGGATAAGGGAGCGGAATGGCAACTAAATACAAAGACCTGTGACGGCATTGTGATCCTTGTGAGAGTTCATGCTCCCTGATTACAAGACCACTGTAGCTCTGATTGCGCAATCAGATGTGTTATTAGGCATACATCAGATGCAAGTAGGCCTTCTGTCTCCTTATTTTTTTTTTCTTGGAGGCTATCTAATAAATCGTTGATACAGAATGCACAGAGGCTCATCAAGAAGTCTGTAGACAATCACATGAATCAGTGGCCGTGTGCTCGTCAGGAGTTACTTCAAGTCATAATTTAAGGATCAAGTCTAAGAATTTCATGACAAACCCAGGCAGCAATCAGCACTGCTGAGAAAAAAACAAAAACATTCACACCGATATGTAGATAACGCATTGATTATAAGTGGCATTAAAGCCATATTTTTAAAGATACTTGATTCATGATATTCAGTAATCACTAGCTTCTCCGTCATCTCTAAAAAGAAATAAAAGACAGATATAAATGAAAATGTTACACTATAACCCTTAATTTCCAATTATGGAATATAACAAGCACATTTACTCAAGTACTGTAGTTAACTTTGGCTTTGAAATGATTGGGAAATTGCTGAATTAGTCGACTGAGTGAAAATCAACTAGCAACTATTTTGATTTCGACACTTTTTCATGGGAAAAATGTCAAATAATTCAAGGTTCGTCTAAAATGGGAATATTTGCTGCTCTGTTGTGAAATTCATTGAATAATTAAAACTTATTTTAAACAATTGGTTTGAAAGAAAGAGGTTTATACTATTAGGTTGGGCAAAGTTCTTATCAATCAATTAAAAAAAAAAAAATCATCAGATCAATTAATTAGTTACAGCCGTGTACAAAACTCACAGCAGCGGTGCATTTTTCTTCACATACTTTTACTTTCACTTACTTACAGATACTTTAAGTATCTGATTATACTTACATACTTTTACAAGTATCATTTCAGTAGCTTTTGTAAGGGAGTATTTTTACAGCGTGGTACTTACTTTTACTTCCTCCACTGCTGATCATTTTGTACGGAGCCGCTGTCACAGGAAAAATCAGTGCCTGTCAGTGACTCAAGTCTGCAACTGTAGTTCCATGCGCAATTATATTACATAAGTACCAAACAGAAATAAGTTTTAGCTCTTTCAGTGCACTCGATCTCTCACTCGCCCACTCATGTGCCCTTTGTCTCTCTCTTTCTATGTCAGATCAGTCGACGAGCCACTTGAATCTATTTTAAACATTAATAACACTGAATTAAATTATGCTTAATTGGTCACTGAAGCCGAGTATTGTCTGAAGTATATTCAACTCTGGTTGGAAAGAAGAGTCGCTAAGCCCAGTCGTATGATGTGTGTTGACCCATTCAGACGCACATTTGAACTGCATCGCTGTGAGGGTGTCAGCTCGTCTTAATCATGGTCAAGTGTCAAGATGTGAGATGTGTCAGTGTTTGAATTCATGCTGGTAAAAGCACAAAATTCAAAAGCCTTCAGCATCCCGGTGAGCAGAAAATATTTTGGTCTTTACGTGTGGTCTGACTTTCAGCCACTGGCTGTCCACTCACAGTGTGTTGGAGAAAGTTTTTCTACTCAATATTTTATTCATGAGGAATTTTTCCACAAAGGAAAGGATATGTTGCTGGGTTGAATTTTCATAAACAGTGAAGTTGTGGCTGGCTCCAGTTACCAAGTGAAACAAATCACCTAATTAAAAAGAAATGAGCAGATAGAATCGATGCAGATCACTTCCAATGTGGTGACATGTCTCCCCAGAGAGAACAGCAGCAGCCTGTAAACACCAGTGCAACATGATTGCAGGGTCCACCAGTTCACTTATGAATTACTTTAAGCCAAAAGCGAGTCTCACGGTGAATATTGTGGAAAAACCAAGAGGAAAAAGCTCCATCACAAGTTGTTGACTACCTGTCAGCACAAAAAAATGATAATGACACGTGGGGTGTAAACTGCAGTGGACACTATTCATCACAGCAGCATGTGACTGATGTTCAAACGACCTAAGAGGAAGAAGACATTCGTGCAGACAGGCTGATAAATAACATCAAAAATGGTTAAAAACAGCCAGTTTCAGAACATTTTTCAATGATATCTGACTGGAATCGTTTTTAAACAACACAAAAGGGAGTAAACACTGTCAAAACGATCATCTTAAAACAGATTCCAGTGATTTATGCAGAAAATGTAATGCTCCATATATCCCAGAGGACTCGCCGTGTTGGTCCTGATTATGTTCTCAGGTGCGGCAAACAGACTGACAGCTGTTCATCAGTCGCTCCATGCTTCAACTAATTCATGTAATTAAAATCTAATCCCTCTCTTAATCTCGTCAAATTGCACTGCATGGACTGCAATGTAGCTTTTATTAGAAATTAATTTTCGAATAAAATTGTGGCATTTATTACAAGCATGCATATAAAATACAGTCGAAAAACATACTAAAAATATCATCTGTTGTCATAATTAATGCCCTCGGTCTTGTCTTTAGGAGCTGAAAAGGTCGCAGAGGATTCGTCCTCCAGAGGAAACAAATGGATTAGAGACTCAGCAGAGCCCATTTAATGTACTGTATGATTTATTCAGATTTAATTTATTCAGTGTAACATTAAGGTAGATACACAGACTACACATTGTAGCACAATTTAGCTTGTGTTTCCTCAAACTATAGGCATCACATTTTAGCTACTGTATGTTGAACAAATATTCAGACAAGAGTTTCTTACCAATATTAATAATGAGATGACGCTCTGAGACTAAAGCTACATTAGTTCCAGGAATAGCACCTTTCTAAATGAATCTGTAGTGACAGTGTAATTGACATTGTACTCTTGGAGACTGGAGTGAAATTTCTTGGTTATATTTTATTTGCTTGTTTAATGAATCTCTTGCATAGAAGCGCCAAAAAATAAGCACAGATAAAGACTTTTGATCCAAAAGTGCGAAGGTTGTTAGTGGGTTTTTTTCTTCCACTGTGAAAGTGGCACATTTCTAATGCAGCTGCTCCTCACACAATGTTTTTTTTTTTTTTTTTTGATTTCTCAAATTATGTTACAAGTTGGAATTTATTTAATCAGGGGCTGTTATTTCCTACAAGTGGAGCTGTTTGGTGAGAAGAGGTTGCGGGGTAAAATGGTTGCTATCAGGTGCACAGCCTCTAGGTTTTAAGGATTTCTCACTCTTTGGTTGGATTAGCTTTCGCCTCCCCAATATCTTGTCTCCTCTGGTCAGTGGAGCAAGTATATGATGTTGGTCTGAATGGATGCCACAGGAATCAAGATGAATATCTTAGCTTCAAGTCTGTGCCGGCTCAGGACTCTCAGGTGTTTTTCACAATTTCTCTCTGAGCCCTCGAGCCAAAGCTCCTTATTCTTTCTCAACGAGCTGATAAAACCCAGTTTAGGTTGAGAAGACGACTAACTGTCATGTCTGAATAAAAATCACTGACTGTTGTGTATGAAAACGATATATAGTGATTTATATCACCATAGTACTCGGCACTAAGCACTACAGTAATCTGTCTGTATGTGTTAAACATACAAGAGCCTTCCTGACAATTTAACACCAAGAGCAGAGTCAATACCTTCTTTGTGGTTAGACCTTGAGCTAATTGAAAATCTTTCATCTCATAATGAGCATGAAATGTCAGAGTCATAAGATATAGACGTGGCATTTAATCTACACTGAGGAACAACAGTAAAATTGACAAGATTTCTGATGAAGACTGAATGAGCGCTGCTGCAAGATTAATGGCAAATATGCAAAGCTGTCAAATCAAAGTTGAGCTTTGTCAGTGGAGTAAATTGTGGATATTTCTAGACTGAATTACAGCAATCTTACTGACACAGAAGAACATGTATTGTAATGTATTAGCAGAGAGACGGAGAGAGCGTTCTCCGTGTTCCTGCGTGGGTTTTCTCACGTAGTCCAAAGAAATGCAGCTGAGGTGAAACAGTGACTGTTAAATGTCTGTAGGTGTGAATGTGAGTGTCTGTGTATATGTGTTATCTCACTGAAGTACTCCAAGGTGTGCCTCTGGAAACCCACACGACCCTGAACAAGGTCTGTATGAATAAAAAACTTTTTTTTTATATACAGGTAATATGAATACACTGTTTAGTCTGTTAAAGCTTTCATTAATACTCTTATAGCTTTTGATACTGCGCTGTCTGCTCTGTTGGTTTCTTGCTGAAAGTAAGCTGTAACAGGTGTTTCTTAGCAACCAATGTTGTCGATGCTTTTGGGCTTTAATAGTAACAGAAGCGACTGTAAGAGCTGCCCTGCAGTGGTCTATTTTAGAAAAGTTTCACATTTGTTCAACACTGGATCTCAGGACAATTGATTATTCTTTTAATAATTCATTAATCTGTGTATTTCTTTTTTGATTAAATGACTCAGAAAATAGTGAATAATGCCGAACACAGTCCAAGAGTCTTTGAATATCTTTATCCCAAATCCAAACATATGGTCCAGATTACAAGAAAACAGAGATGAGCAGCAAATACTCACTTTATAGAAGACAAAATCATTCATTCATTGACATTTATGCCTGAAATTAATCAATCAGTATCGATATTTTGCTTAATTGAGGGGTTGTTCTGGCTCTGTGCTTAACATGTCTGTAGCACTTAACCTCCCTAACAATATACAGCTACATGTTAAAAAAGAAATAATGCAGCAGCTTGGTAACATGGCAATTACGTGATATGATATGATACAAAGAGATATTTCAGTTGTTTTTTTAGGGGGTTGTGTTGCAGTTTTCATTAGTCAGTTTAGATGAACAACTCACACAGTATTTGTGATATTAACTCTGGCTCTGAAGAATTAGTAAACCAGTTGTATTAATGTGAAATGACGTGACTGTGAGTATCACAGGTTCGCAAAGCAGACACACCATCATCTTCCTTCTATTGTGTACTGCAAACCTTTCTGGCTTCTAATATTAACTTACCAAAGTGTGCTCTGTGGATTAATGAAATATCATTTTAGTGTGGTGACTGTAGATCAAACACGATGGATTTCCATGCACGCCTTTGGTTTTAATCACTGCCACAGTCATGAAATCAGTTCAGTAACAGGATACTATAGGAGGCAAAATGTGGTCAGTGTGAGTGCTAAGCAGGAATGTTTGGAATTATTGTGATGGACTGGTGATCCGTTGAGGCATTTTCCCTGACTTTTGCCAAATGCTAATAAGCTCCAGCATCACCACCGCCCCTTATAAAAGGTCATGTGCTGTTGTCGTAACACATCACAAGCCTGGGAGATTTTCTATCTTCAACATTTTGCTGATATGGAACATAAAATAAATGTTCAGCCATAGCTCAGGTGTTGAGCTAATTCATTTAACTGAACTGAAACTTAGAAAGTTAAGAAGCTTAGAAAGTTTAACTGGAAACTTTCTCACAAAAACAAACAGAAAATTTGTGACGTATACATTGCTTTAAATATAAAAAATTCAATACAAGATAAAAAACAAATATTAAACAAACAGAATAATAAATAACGGATGAATCTGTGTGAACAACAAAGTGAATATACTTCAAGATTACTTTTGTCAAATCCAGATTACTGCTTCTGTTAGCTTTCATGAGAGGCCTTACTGTGAGCCACCTCATGTATTTAGCTACTCTTGTTGAGTTATTTTTGAAATAAAATAAACAAAGTTAAACTCAACACATAAAAAACACAATTTTCAATTTGTCCCTTGGTGTCGGGAAAGATCAAATATGGCAGCCTGTGGTTCTTTTAAGAACTCGATCAACAGAGAGACAACTATGTTCAATAAATAAACCAAAACTGAATTAGTCATGCATGCGTGCACCGTGTCTCTTTACACAAGCCAAAGTAAAGTTAATAAATACAGCAATCCAAATACAAGGGGCTAACTTTAAAGCTAATCTTTCTCAGTATTTGTTGACTTGGTTTCAACTACAATAATATCTAAGAACGGTTTCAGAAAAACCTTTTTCAAATACTATCAGATGTCCATCAGAACTACCGGTGTCTTCTGTGTCCTTTGGAATATGCGCCAGTCAATACTTTTGCTGTGTTCAGCTCAGACAAGTTTGTTTTTATTCCCATTTGAGAGTGGTGCTTTGTCCCATGCACATGTGACAACGCTATGATGCAGTGAAAGACAAAATGACCGACCCCAGAGTTTACGGAGTTTACAGAGTTTAAGTGCAAAAGAGCACACAGGGTGTGCTGAAATCTGCATATATGCTATTTCAGGTTTTCAGGGGTTGGCAGACCTCATTAATGCGTGTTTACACTCCACTACATCCCCGCTTATAGCAGAATGTTCCCCAAAAGAACAAATGCCAGCATCTGTCAGTCTTGTCCAACGTCCCTCCGCACTGCAGATGCTCTGCCCCCGTGCTTGTTGATCGCAAGAATATTCAGGCCACCATGGACCATTTGTGAAACAGATCTGCTTCCATATTGACATAAATGAATGCACGTATCCACAAAACAACCACAAATGGTGCTTTCTTCCCTGCCTGTCATGAAATGTATATTCGCAGAAATAAACTGTCAGAAACCATGGACTGAGGCAGAGAACATATTGTATTACAACGTCTGTAAAACTGTTTTACAGTACTTTGCAAAACAAGCATAACTACCGCTGACCACACTGATGACTGACAAAACATTATCAACTGAAAAAAGAATAGAGTCACTTTAATTTTCCATTCTCCATCATTTATTTATTTTTTTGCTTTATCTTCATAGCCGACATGTGTGTATCAAAGCGCTGTATCAAAGAGATGCTCTTGACATTAACACAGAATCAAATGACTCTATCGCAAAAATGCTGGTGGTGCTGCTAATCCCACCGAGAATCAACCCTGCACCCTAAAGCTCTTTGCAGCTTTCACCCTCTTTGAGCTGCTCATTGTTTTGGTTCGCTGGTCCATATAGTCCCAGTGGCTCTCACAAAGACTGGCACAAAACTTTGTGCAGCCGCTCCAAGGTCACAAGCTTACACATGCTGGTTGTACTCGACATGCCCAGTCTAAAATGGCCGAGCGCCAAAGATAATGAAGGATGGTGAGGGGGGCTGAATATCAAACAAGGGGAGTGAATACTGGACAGATGCATGAATCTACTATACGTGCGAGTCGGTAAGAATTTGTTTGCTAACACACTGAACAAAAATATCAGTGCTCTGTTAGTGTATGTCCTTCACCTCCAGAGTGGTCGTATCACTTTAACTCCTAGTGAAAGGCAGTTAAAGCACCTTTTTGTGGGCATGTTTTTTTCGTTTTTGCCAACTAACGTCTGGTGGACTCAAATTATATTTGATTGGATACTTTTATGCAAAATTAGTCATTTAAAATATTTCAACATACAACAGCAAGAGAAAAAAAGAGGGACAAATAGGACATAACAAAACAATTAATGCATGGACACAAGGTCCATTATCTGGATATCCCAGCTGACTTTGGGCAAGAGGCGGGGTACACCCTGGACAAGTCGCCAGCTTATCACAGGGCACATAGAGACAAACAACCAGTCACACTCACATTCACACCTACATGCAATTTAGAGTTACCAGTTAACCTGTTAAGTGCATGTCTTTGGACTGTGGGAGGAAGATGGAGTACCCAGGCAGAACCAACACAGACACGGGAGAACATGCAAGAAAGCCGAGGTTCGAACCAGGAACCTTCTTGCTGTGAGGCGACAGAGATAACCAGAATTCTGGTTTAATTATCTCAACTTCTTTGGAAAAACTGCTTTGTCATATTTTCTTTATACACATCAAATTGCAATTTTGAGTGGCGGGGTTTAAGTGTTTTATCTGCCACACGCTAGCGAGGAACAACCAGAGCTCCTTCGTCTGCTTCTCACAGCAGCCTAGTCACGTTTTCACTGTCAGCGCTGTAGTTCCAAATGACAGCCGATATCATCTGTGTAAGTCATTCTATGAAATATTAAATAAATATATAAATACATTCATGTTTGTACTTTTTGTCTCTGAGCTGAACAAGTTTCTATTGAACTTCTCTTCACAAAACTTGACACTCCCCGCGGTGCACTTCTGCCCCATTACAAGTCCCCCATTTAGCACAGCAGGGGGGCAGAATCCCATGAATAAAATCTTATTTTATGCAGGAAAGTGTTGATAAAAGAATGACAAATAAAGCGCCTTCTTATCCGCGGGCCCAGGCTTTGTCAATGGAGCTGATGTTGTCAAAACACGATAACACAGCACCAGCTGTAACCTCTCTTAAAATAGAAAGTCAAACTTGACAACGTAACACACCTATTTCTGTAATCCTGCAGACTTAAACATTTTGACCTGAGTCATCTTTTTACATTCTGTTCATCATATCAGTTCATTTTAAAATCTTTTACTATAGAGTTACAGAGATTCAGCTAAAGGAACACACAGCATTATGAAGGCAAAGAAAAGGCCATAATAATTTGAATCCTATAAGCACCTCAATATCCAGCTGTAAAATGGAACATCCTAGAAAACGTGCATGTAAATTCAGATAGGTGTTTATAAAGCCAGTATCTTTCGGTGCTATAAATTCAGTTTTATTTAAATGCCAGCATTAAGTATTCAGTGGTGGTTATGTTTTACCATTTGGTTTCGCATACGATTCAGATTATTACAGCCTTCCTTTGCCTCCATAAAACATCAGTGCCCAGAGCATTTATGTTTCAACACTTTGTGTTTACTCTTTCATGAAATAACAGACAGAGACAGAAGGTGCATGGCAACATTAAGCAATATTTGTGATATTAAATTGAATCCAGTAATGCAATAGGGTTGCCTGCAGCTGGTCTCACCCAATCAGCACTCCAGTCTATGACTTTCAGCTTTAACTGCTTTCAACTCATTGTCATATGATGGCCCCAAACATGCAGCTTAAGTTATTCATATTCCCAGTTGGCTTCAGTCAGCTATTAACACGCAACGCCGTGTAAAGCAATGAGCTTAAATGTGAAAATTGAATCTACTAATGTGCCATTATTTTGAATGCTAATGAGAAAAAAATGTAATGGGTTTGATGGGAAACAGCAGGACCCAGGTGAAGTAGTAATGCTTGAAATTACTTACCGATGTAAAGGTTCCACTCTGGATCCAGATCAGCTTGGTTGGCCAGACAGCCCTTCATGACATTGAGGCAGTAGTTCTTACAGGATTTAACCGATGGCATGCCCTGACAAAACGGGCAGTACAGCATCTTTGTCATTGCTCGGATACATGCTGGAGTGCTGCTTACCTGCAAGAGCACAGAGTGTGACAGCAAAGTCATTAGGACCCGGGCAGCTCGTACAAAATCCAGAAAATCACATTCTTCAATAACTGCAGGATGATTTAAACGTTTGTTATTTTCCATTTTCTTTTTACTTAAAAGGACCAGTGGTTTTTTAGTGACATCTAGCGGCGTAGTTGCTGATTGCAATCCCCTCATGTCACCCCTCCTTACTACAGAGGAGGCGGCGGGACACGTTTGTCTGGTGGTTCAATAGCTGCATGTGTAGATGCATAAATCGTCTGTCCTGAGGTTATACAAATATAATGATTCAGATTTTCAGGTGATAATTGACTAATGGAAATATAGTTGCTCTTTATCAGAATACTACTGTCAGTTATTGTTTTGAAAAAAGTTGCTGTCAAAGATTCGTGGAAAGCCGATGAAAAGGCCGGACACGAGGGAGATGTTCTGCTGACACAAGACTTTTTTGAGCCTTTGTGAGCACTGTCAGTCACAGTATGTGTGATCGTCGTCTGACACCATGACCTGGATTTAACTGTCAAATGTTAAATAAAAACAAACACTTATTTGCCCATTCATCATTAACATTCATTAACACCATTTGTTAACTGTCAAGCATTTCGGAGTTCATCTCTCTCTCTTTTAATTTTAATGACTTCACATTAGACAAAGAACATCATGTTGTTGTGTGACGGATGGAATTTGATTAGTTTCATCAGGCGTCGGGTTATAAACAGGAAATACAAAAGCCTGAACACATTTCAAAACCCAACTGACTAAATTGAATAAATGACTTAATTGAGCATGTTTTTGTTTTTTGCCTTAAAACATCTATCGGTTATTTAAAGCCGCTCTAAAAACAGGATTCTGTTAAAGATTTAATAATAAGTTTAAGTGTGTAAATCATAAACAAAACTTGATTTAGAAACGCTGAAACAAAATCATGCCTTTCTGGACACATACTACAAAACAGTAGTCTTATGTTGTGTTTAAGAGCTGTAATTTACTACCGTGTATCACTTCACATTCAAAAGGTCTCGGTCAGTAGCACAGGGTCATTTTAGCGGGAGAAATGCAAATTAATTTATTAGCCACAATTAAATTCATAATGCTTTTAAAGAGAGTGGAAAACGACAACATGATGAGTCTGTTAAACAACAAATTGTGGCACTAATTAGCTTTGAATTTGTTCCAGAAATGCTGCTATTTTAATCCAAAAGTAAGAACTCTCTATCACAACTCACTGAACAAATCTTCCCTGAGACAGATTATCATTTTGATTATCTGATTGATAACAATGGAAAATGTGTGCAGATCAAGAAGTCCTTTAGTCGTTTTAGGGAGGAAGACAAATTAGAAGAATTGGCAGCCTAATGAAGCACTAAGGCACACTGACCCAATGGTAGTCTAAGTAACTGATCTAAACTAAGCACCCGGCTCATTTAGGCTGTTTTCTTGAAATACTTCAGTGGATTGGAGTTTCTAAGGATAAATTGAGTTGTATGTTGTATAACTTGTCCTCTCAGG
This sequence comes from Miichthys miiuy, assembly GCA_036365135.1. NCBI lineage: Eukaryota > Metazoa > Chordata > Actinopteri > Sciaenidae > Miichthys > Miichthys miiuy. The sequence goes on along the minus strand of CM071612.1, from coordinate 6,215,088 downwards.
CTTAAATCCCAAAGTTCTCTATTGTATATAAAACTACTTGACTGGTGTGACTTGAATAGAGGTCACTCCGGTGAACGGCTGGGATTGCACAAACTATAAATAAATGTTTTTATCTGTGTCATTCAGGTGGTATTGTGATAGTGAGGGAACAAACTACATAAAACAACTGACCATTGCCTGAATCAGCTGTTCTCTGCTGTATTGCATTCAGGCCACAGGAGTAGACTCTGTACGAACCAAAGTGCAACATCTTATCAGTGACTGTCTGTTTTGCCATGTGTAAACTAGAATAGTGACATTTCAGATACCAAATACAAACCTGACTGCATCCGTGCCTAGTATTTTACTGATTTTATTAGATGTTTCTATAGAGCACACTACACTCAACATTCTTATCCTCAACACGCAAATGCTTGCACTCTGGCGGCCTGTCAAGATGTCTGAAGTGAAAGCTCCTGGGTCGCAGCTAATGGACTTTTTTCTGTGTTCCGCGAAGCACCAACAAGCTTCTTATTAAACATCTTTCAGGCTGAAAACACATTTCCAAACTAAACACACTTACTAATGTCTCATTTCCTTTACAAAAATAAAAAAATAAAATAGTTCTCATACTGTAGCAGGGCTGCAGTAATCATTTTTTGACATATCTAGCTCTATAGACAATGCATTATTGGACTTACTGGACAAATGCTTCTGTTAAATGAATATGATGTTCTAAATTTAAGGTATGATTACACGTTCAATAAGGTCAGCGTATAAAATGAAAATTGAAAGTAACGAATTATCAGATGGATGAAAAATGAGTCCTTTAATGGAAAACTATGAACCGGATCACACAGAGTTGCAAGGCTATCGCACTTATTAAAGCTTTGTTGTTGCTGGGCGACCACAGAATGAGTTAATGGTTAGCCAGTGACTCAGTCAGAGGATAGAAAAGGCATCGATCCTCAGCATCAGCACTGCCACATCTAAAACTATTTAAGTAAATAGTAATATTGCTGTAAAGCAAGTTGTTCGAGCCTAAACTATAAAAAAGTTTGACGCAAGGAGATGAAAATCTACGCTAAACTTAGCTTAACTTAAATCCAACTGTAATAATGTTTTATTTGTGCATAACACTTTTAAAACAAAAAAGAGGATGATATGGCCAGAAGGTAAAGAAATAAAGAAAATACATGAATAAAAAAATATAAAGAATGAGATGACAATTAAAATTCCCCAAAAAACAACAATAAAATAATAATAGAAAGATAATTTTACCTGCCAGGGGGTTCTGGGCAACAAAGGCATAGTCACTCTTTATGACAAACAAAGATTTTGGATACACTTAAAGTACCAAAAGATCTCAAGCAACGATCAGGTTTGTGAAGAATTAACTGATCACAGAACGATAGCCTGACCAAGCAAAGCTTTTAAAAGCAAGCAATAAAATCTTAATTTCTAAAACAGACAGTGCAGAGCAGCAAAGATCCGTTTATTACGGTCAATTCTCTCAGACTGTGATAAAAGTCCAGCAGCAAGATTTTGTCTTAGAGCTGTAGTCGATGGATATTGCTGAAACCAGAATAAAGTGAGCTACAGTAGTAGTCAGGCCTGGAGGAGACAAAATGACCTTCTGCGGGTCTACAAATTAGAGAAATGACCCGATCTTGGCGATATGTGTTAATGTTTGATGTGCCTGCACCCCTGCCTCTTTCTCAGCCCAGTGGTAACTGTCATAAAGAGAGGGGTGGAAGCATTTTTGAAATATACACAAACATAACACATCACCTCACGGACTACTGCCGTGATTTGTCACGTACTAAATTGACGCCGAATATTCTAAAAATGTCAACATCTATCACACCTGACACGGATGTAGGGCAGACTTACAAAGTAGAATCTGGTTTAGAGGTCATGATTTTTAAACTTTTGTAACTTTTACAAAAATAAAATAAATATAGTTGCCTTCAACACATATCATCCCTTTAATATTAAGAGAGATGATATTAATGATATTTTGTCATTCTGAGTTATGAAAATGTTCCAACAATAACAAGTAAAAACAGAAGTGACGGCACAAATCGACCTGTTTTCCGTCTTATTGTATGAAAATAGAAATGATTCAATGAATGATTCCTCACGTGGCAGATGTTCACGTAGCAATACACACTGGCGACATGCTGTGCACATTCTAACATCTTTATTTTACAAAACCAATTAACACTTACCGTTGCTTTAATGGAGATGCAGCACAATGTTGCCAAACTGTTTACACCTTTGCATCTGTCAAATCCCTTGCCATCTTACTACAGTGAGTGCATTTAGATAAGAAACATACTCTTCAGTTGCCCGCATAATTTAAAATATTCTAAGTATCAATAAGCAGACAGGTGATTATAAGATTTTAACCACTTCAAATAACCAGAGGCAGATGTGCTGTTTTTTGGGTGATGATCTGGGATAAGTATGAGCTTTGTTTGTGAGATGCAGACACGGGTTTCTGCTTCCACGAAGCTCCGCAGGGTTTTTTTTTTTTGTTTTGTCTCTTAAGCTGTGAAAAGAAATAAAGCACTGCATCATCTACTTTAATTCAATATATATCCCAGCTGCAATAAGCATGGATGTCACATCCTAGAGGCACTGTGCAACAGTCACCTCTAGCAGGGTGTCTTATTCCATTATGCTTACACCCAATCCCTCATGACGAGTTTATACCCTGAGGGATCAAAGGGCTGCAGTCCCAGACACATGACCTGGATCTCAGGTCTCACTGAAATGTCAAGAGGTGAGGCTGGGACATGCTGGCTTGTAAGAAAGTGTAACTCAGTAAACGCATACTAACAACACATCCTCTGTGGCTGCTTCTAAATGAGCCTCGCTGCTACTACTGGTGAGGGGGCTGACACACACACACTGAAGGGAACATGGTTAAAGTTCACTGGGTGCACCATGGTGGGACTACAAGAAGATGAATGTTGGATTTCTTAAAGAACAGCAGCGTATCCTCTGCAGGGTCTTCCTCTCGGTGTCTGATGATTGAGGGTTACTATATTTCCACTGACTTGTGTTTATATACTGTACAGTAGGTCTATAAATATTTATAATAGTGTTGATAATCCAATCCATCTGATATCAATACAGTTGTGAAAGGAAACCAGGGTGTCTGGGGATTTGCAGCATAGTGTTGATCAGTGCTTCGCTCATCCCATCAGGAGGCGTGCAGAAAAAGCCCTGTTGTTGTTGAGTGTGACTAAATCCGAGCCTTTTTGCTTTCCCTTTAATCTTACTTTGTACATGATCAAAACTACACACACACACACACACACACACACCATTCCCAGGGCAGTATGATATACCGCAGAAGCTGCATTAAGATTGCATCGCATCAAACAGAATAGTAAGGCTACAGCATGATTAATGGCCTCTGTATACTGGGTGAACAAATATTAGGCAATAGAGCAATAAACAGTGATGGTAGAAATTTCTTTCCTCTTCTTTTTCATTGTCTGGGCATTTCTCCTGAGCAATCCACATAGCCTTCAAGACTTTTTTTTTTTACTAGACAGCACCTGAACAAGATGCCTTGAGCCCCAAACGTCCTGAGGACATGCACCAAGAGAGATTACATTAGTTAGAAATGTATCTGGGAGGAACCTGTTCATAGTGGAAAACCAGGGGGAAATGTGTTTGCTGCAAAAACACCAAACAAGACCAAACAGACCTTAGGTTTTTTTTTTTTTTTTTCAAAATGTGTGCAGGATACACAGCAAGTCTTAATTTCTGCTGAGGTAGAATGCAGAATATTTTCCAACAGAAGCAACAAGTGAAATCAGCTGAAATGTGGTTTTGTTTCAGGTTTGTAAAGCAGCTGATCAGGTTTTATGGTGAGCACGTTTACCTTAGACACTCTCTGGGCCACCTCCCGGCCTACAGAGAGCCCTTGGACAAATGTGCGTGCAGCGATGAATGCCCGGGTAACCTGAGCCTTGAGCTTCCTGGGCACGTCTCCAAAGGGCTTGAGCTGGTCGGTGTACTTACTGATACACTCCAGATAGTCCTCGGTAATAACATACTGGGAGTTGAGCAGCGTGAACATACGCTCCAGCAGCCGCGACCAAAAGTCATTAAGCATTTCCTCCAGGTTAACATTTCCTCCCGTGTAATAGCGCTTCAGCTCGGCGAACAGGTTCTCAAAGACCTCCGAGTTCTGCATGTAAGGCTTGCCGTAAGTCCTCACAAACATCTCATTCAGGGATCTCTCTGTGTTCTCCAGTAGCTCCAGGAAGAATTCTGGGATAAGAAGAAAGAGAAAAAAAAGTGTTACTTATCGTCTGATTTTCTTTCATGTTTGGTTGCGTGTGAGTGCAGATTATACTGTACAAACATAGATATGCCTTGATAAGATGAACTGGAACTTTGCCTAAATCTGGGATTGAAACAGAAATGCAGCAAAATTACATTAAATGTGTCTGATTGCAAGATAGTACGCTGCTTAAAAAGGGGAAATCTGCTTGATTGCGATGCCGACAGCAAACACGCCGACAACCAAAAAATACAAAAATAGTAAATCAATTAGGGTTTTTGATGTTGATTTCATTTTGAAGAGATTTCACAGCTCGGTTGAGTTTTATCTCCAGCAAACCACTTTTGACTTTGCGAAGGGAGCCCTCCTCATATATTTCTGGAAAGCAATAAGCTCTGTGTTTGCAGTGAGCTCTGTATTGTCCATAGCTCACCTGCAAACCCAAAACACATTCTTGTACCTTGATAGAAAGGATATATTGCTGAATGACTTCCTATATAGAGATTTGCACTGGAGTATTGCTCCATATGCAGGAAGCATAAGGCTGTCAGATGAAGTCAGTAAAGTATCCTTCAATACGATTATGACTCCACAGTGTAGTTTGTCTGTATGATTTGCAGCCGTCCTTTTTAGGCACCACTTGTTGTTTGCCTCATGACCTCTATGACTCACCAGAAACCGGGATGAGATGATAATATTTCTGACCATCTGTTATCCATAATGATGGTCCTGTCTTTCAAGGGCTGAGTTTAAAATTCAAATAGGCTTCAAAACTCTGCACATTTAACTGCAAAGTGAAATAGTTCAAGACTACTCAGAGGAAACTCATAAAAGGGTAGTGGAGATTCCAGAAAGTCCCCAGTTGCTGTCTTTTATAAAGCGATATGTCAAATTTAAGCCTTTAAAGCAACATTAATTGGTTTTATTGTGGCAGCAGAAACAGCTGTACACACATTATTGACATATCATCGCCCTGTAAAGTTGATATGGTCAGCATGTTAGCAAACAGTTGCCATTTACACAACCGCCCAGTTTTAAAAGTAAAAGTAATAATGCAGAAATGTCCCTTTTATACTATTATAAGCAGTTTGTTGAGATGAAACTCATTTTTAACTATATTTTATTATTCTACATTATATATTATCACAATTATCCAGAGCTCAAAGTGACATCTTCAAATGTCTTGTTTGTCTGACCTACAGTCCAAACCAAATAATTCAGTTTACAGTAATTTAAGACCAAGAAAAGCAGCAAATTGTTATGTTGGAGTGTTTTGATGAATCAAAACAGTCAATGAATAAATGGTTTAAGGTCAAATTTTATGCCTAATTACTTTAATTTTTCAATTTATTAATTTTCTATTTTATTAAAAATTGACCAAAGAGCAGAAGAAGCACGTGTCATGAAATTAAAAATACTTAAGTACTTCAAATTTGCACTTAAGTACAGTAATTGAGTAGTTATATTCCACTCTGCCTACTGTGTCTGGTACATGCTTGAGGAGAGCACAAAGACTGACTCTAAACAGTAAAGTTATGGCCCGCAAGAACTGCAGCTTCTTACGAGGCACGTGGAATAATTTACATATCTGTTCTTTTATTTATGTGCTTATCATTGTGTCTTTGGCGTAACACTCTATGGTTTTTTTTTGGTTACATATTGCAACTAGAAGAAATTTTTCAGTGTTGCAATTAAGTTGATTTCAACTGTGGGTAGCACTATTGTCCAAACCAAATCTCCCCTAACAGACAATAAACGTGTATTATCTTAGAATTGTTTGATACTTTTCTCTGGGTTCATCACAGTGAGCACCACCGTTTAAATTACATGTAGCCATTTGATCCATTGTAAATACAGAAACACCTGTATTTCTCACAATCGGTATGTTCTGAATTAGCATCTGTAAAGCAGTTCACAGTGGGTAGGTCATATGACAAACTGTGACCACATATCCACTAAGAGATCCATCCCTTTGAGCCATGCACATTACAGTCACTCATCAGAATGGCCCTGACAAAGGCGTAATGGATTTGAAGTGGTCATTAGTGCTCAGCGATGCAGGTGAGATTACAGATTACAGAAGTGGGGAAACAAAATGGTATGACTCTCAATTACACCACACCAGATCACATCTGATTAGTTGTATAAGGAGCCGCACACCAAACGCAAGGTAAAATATGAAATAAAATATGCCTCATATGCAAGGTGGCAGAACATGCAGGATGTTATTTTAGATGTTATTACGTGACTGAGACACATCTTTAGCTGCAACAAGAAGCTATGATAACTCGCTTGATGTTAGATTGGAGGGTAAAGGTCACATTTACCACGGCAGAAATGCTCAGTTTCTAATCCTGCATACATTTATTCAGTCCAAAACTGCTTCTGATTCATCATATGCTATGTGCTCCTTCTACCATATTATAATTATTGTTCATTAGCATGTCTTGTCAGGTACCACTGAGTGTTAACTACAAGACTACAGGGCATCTGATAAAATTAGCTTTACTTTCACACACATTTTTCTGGCACTCTTCGGAGGATACGACTTGCTTTCTAGTTGTACACGCACTCTGAAGGATTTCTGACGTCGGCCACAGTGCACTTATTCTTTTAGTATTGTTGAAACTGTAGTGGATGAAAGACAACGACGAGCAGTTGTTTAAATATGCAAAGCTTCAAGCGTGATTTGCGCTTCAGCGACTCATTTTTAATAGTCAGTGGTGCTGAGCGATATGCACGCTGATTAATGACAGCTTCAAAACTAATTTCATTTAAAAATGTGCATTTTAGGGGAAAAAAAAAAGAACATCTTAATGCAGTTAAGTTCTTAGCCGAGTGCGCCGGCTGAAATATTAATTGAATATAAGCAATGTAGTTAAGGCTAAATGCATTGTTAATGTGGACAGTATATTTGTTAGAATTCTAAGCCCTGTTTCACAGCGATTACAATGAATAATCACATTTCGGACAACCTCAGTATAGACTCAATTATTTAGTAAGTAAAATATTTAATATTACAGAAGACAACTTAATCTAATTAGTGAAAATTCATAAGGTAATCATATTTTACACTAGCAAATTTGGTGAAATGTCAGAGACTACAAATGATCAGGAAAGGCTTTCATAAATCATTAACACATCTTAGTAATTAAGAGGTCTGTCTATAATTAAAAGCAATACGAGCTGCAAACAGAGGATAATGATGCTGGAATGCTGGACAGGGTTTATTTTAATACTCCCAACTTGCAGAGAGTTCATTACATTTCGCTGATAAAGCCCAGTTTGGCTCCATCTCCTCGCTGTGGGCGCAGAGCTGTTCAGCGGTTACACAGAGCCTTTCTCTCTGCAATAAAGAGAAAAAGCCTGCGTTGCTTCGCTTCCACAGCTGCTTGCTCTCACAGAAACCTACTGACAGATGCTCTCCTCCATGTCAGAGATGTCAGTAGTCTCATTTTTGGCAATCTTGAAACACAGCATCCCTTTTTTTTAATCAATAAGCTAGACAATAGAAGAAGGCATGTTGCGTGCTTTTAATTTCTAAGCAGAACTTAGTTTCTGGAGACAATAGAGACTACGGAGTCTACTTGTAAGCACATAACCAACAGAGGTAGCTGTGGATGGGATGACATCTAGCGTGAGGAACCTCGTGGGATGTGGCCTGCGGAATTAATTACTGCAGAGTCTCCTCAACTGTGACCAGCCATAACTTAGGAGGATAAAAAGAGCTGGTTTTCCATCACAATTCACTCTTCTTAATTTCAGTAATTCTAAGCTATGAATAAAAACACAGTGTGGTCAGGATACTGTGGCATTAGTTTCCTGGACCACATTCTCGCTGGACCACATTGTGTGAGCAGAAATCTATTTATATGTTTGTGCACAAACAAAGTAATCAGGAGTATAAATCAGGCTGCAATCAACACCTAAAATTGACATTCACATCATGGGCTCTGGCTTAACACTCAAAACTTGTTGCACAGTTAAATTTCTGTCTTACATTTTGAGCAAATGGTTACGATTGGCTGGATGTTTTTTTTTTTTTGACTGGAGCGAATCAATACAATGAGGTCATGTAATTGCTGCAAAATCTCAGGAACATAGATCATTTGTTCCCCTTCGTTTGTTGAAGCTGGGGCTGCAGTAGAACCCTTAACAGTCAGACCTGAAGGAGATTTTTGCTGAGAGATAATTTTAGGTAGAAGTTAATAAATTTGCAGGCATTTCTTGATAAAAAAAAAAAATGTGTTAAATGGAGATGATAAAAAAGATTTAGGTGTGTGTGTGTGTCTGGCAAACTCCTGTGTCTGAGAACACAACTTTGAAAACAGATTTGCAAGATATTGTGGGGATTGATTGAGGTCCAGAAGGACTTTGTTTGACCTGGGCTTATAAAACGGGCTCTGAATTGCATTATCTTGCATGCATTTGTAAACATTTGAACACTTTTTTTACAGAAATATTTGGGAAACTGCTGAAAAGTCCAGTAAACTGAATTGAAACTGTATTTGCATTAATTCTAGTGAATACAAACTTACTAACTAAAAGTCTGCATATAAAAAGTCCTCTACTGCTGTATTGTCTTTGATTGCAATTATATTTGTGTGTGCTGATAATTTTACAATATATTACTTCGATTACATTTGATTTTCAGGCTCCACACCAATAAAAATGTAGTGAAAGAGCCGAATGCACAGAAAGTTAATTTAGCACAAGATGATTTTTCTGCTCATTTGTCAGATGTCTTCTATGTAATACACATTCCTGCAAGCAACAAATTGTCAAATCTATCTGTAATTTATCCGTGAAGCTGTCCTCAGTAAACTCCAAAAAAAAAAAAAACTTGCTTGGCCCATCATGCAGCAGAGCAAACAGTCTGTTATCTCCAGCAGAGCCACTCAGCCAATCAAAGAATGGACCCATCTCTCACTTAGTGATTAGTGAAACTGCATAATTAAATAACATACGCAACCTCCTTGAGCTCTCATGCCTGCACATGGAACTAGCAATTTTTGCTGGCAAAAAGAGTACTTCTAATTCTGCATGTCAATCATCAGCCGGGTCTTTCAATGGTCTGGCAGGAATTGACCGTCTGCAGAGGGCTACTCTGAGTACGATGCTACTGTGGAGGACAGGAACTTTATGTCCGTATTTTCTCGTGTTAATTTATGTGCCATACCTATTAGGAGTCACAAAATAGCAATTAAAAACAATATGAATGTTATTCTGGTGAGTGAAGACAAAAATATCCTACAATAAATGTCTAAAAGAGTCTAGAGACCCTATTTCCTTATATTTAAAAGTTAACTATCCAACTCTATCAAAAGTATTCGTGTTTTTTTCCTGCTGATGTATAAAAGTTAACAAAGATCTCATCCATCACATTTGAACCCTGTAAAAATTCACACAATCTTTCCAAAACCATTACAGCCTGTCAATCAGAGATCCCACTGAGATGGATTACTACAGTCCACATTAAAACCCTATAGTGCACGGCGATACTGTGCAATCTCTACTTGAATCCTACCTTCTCTTCCAGTCTCCAACTAGACAGTCCAATAGGACTTCCTAACAAAGAAAGCGTTTTGCTGAGCAAGCATGCCCTTTTCAGCACCACCCAGCTTTCACATTCATCTAGTCACACACATCCACACCTGGTAGCTAGCCAGCACAGCTGTCTATGGTTGGCAGCTTTTGAAGAGTAATTTCAGGTTAAGTGCTTTGCTCAAGGGCACCTGGACAATAGCTGCTGAGGGAGGAACGAATTTCTTTTTCACTATTTATACAAAGATATATAACTTTGACACTCTACACTGGGTGAAAACGGGCCCAATCAATGCAGCACTAACACAATGCTACTTTACCCAGTACTGATTGTTTTGAGGCAGCGTTTGCTTTACTTTTCATTTTAACGCTGGGTTATTACAAAAACTACAATGTTGTTTTTTTCTGAATCAGCGTCAGACACGACAAGCTTACAAGTTTTACCTTAAAACGGTGACAAATATATCAACAGATGTGCAGAGCGTTTAACAGCTTTAAAAAAAAAAGATATATACATTCAACAGTTGAAAACCATATATCATATTTTTGTTGGGTAACATTTGCATTTTTATTTGGTGCCATGTTGTGCGGGTTGCTAAACGTCGCTCTTAATAGACTGCCAGGAGATTTTTGACCAGCGATAACAGCGTGTGAGTCAGTAACTCCAAAGAAGATCAATTGTGGAGGGTGGACCACATTAATATTCTGTTTGGCTACCCAGCGCCATGGTGTTCGTGGTCAGGAGGGCCAACAATTGATTAGCAATTAAGACCCCTGACTTAGTTTTTAATGAGCAAGTGGAAAAGAATTCTCTGTGCCCGCCATTTGTCTAATTTCTATGAGCAGTTGTTACACAGGGTCTTATGCAGTATTACAGTGAAAGCAGCGAGAATGTTTGGCATTGAGTTTTCTGATGCTGTCTGTCTGTTAGGTTCACACAGCTGTACTATGTAACACGGGTTGTTGTGGATATTTCTGTATTTCTGCTCGGATGGTCTTGCCATCGTCGAGACTGTGCCCTCTCACTGTGACACTTAGACTGTGGTGTCAGGTATGCGTGGGCTGGCCGGCTCCTGTCAGCTACAGTAACACTCATCACAAACTCTGCATAAAGAGAAGAAAAATAATACACATACTCTGTCTCTGTAGGTGGGACCCCAGAGCCAGGTGATAAATAGATGGTAAAGAGCATCTAAATGAACTAACAGCTCTGTGTTATTTGGATTTCTTGCTATGTGCTCAGACAGAAGCAAGGCCGACAAATAGATTTTGGTATCACAGCTCTGTGAGGAGAAAATAATCTTTTTAGGAGCATCGAGTCAGAAAAATACAGAATCCTATACCATACATTTTGAAATATGCATTCTCTAATATTTACTTGCTAATTAAATCTCCTTTGATACCCCCTGTTTAATAACCACGCAATTTCAAAAACTCAGATTCAATTAATGACACATAAAGATAAGGGTGAAATTCAAATCCAGCAATCAATATCTCAGATTTCCCGAGCGGGTGGTCAGTCGAGACCCTCAGCAGACACGACGTCTCCAGACAGCAGAGAGCTACAGAGCTGAAACCTGCATATGGCATCTGCTTTGACGCTGATGAAATTATGGAAAGTGGCAGCAAACCCCAAGAGAAAGACGGGGTGCCTGGAGTCATGCATCTAAGTGCTGCTGGACAAACCCCATTTCCTCCCTCACTGGAGTCCTCCTTATGACATTCACTATCCTGACAGGGGCTGATCAAAATAACACTTATTTATTTATGCACGCTTCCAGGAATCACATGTGAGCTAAAGAAGTGTACATTCCTGGAAAAAACAGACAGACATCACCCAGGCATTGTGACATTGAGTTTCTGGGCAATGCGCAATCATCTGAGAGTTGCATGCTGTAACTGAATAGTGTTCGTTTCATATAATATGTTGAATAGTTTGAAAAGAATGAGCATAGAAAGACAAGACATTGACTGGTGAGTATCAGATTGCGCTATTAATCACTCAAACATTATTCAGTTGTATACACTGGATATATTTAGATAGCACAATATGAAAATCTATGCTTCGATCTCCTAATTTTAGAAAAATAAATGACCATTGGATGATCTGAATCTTCGGGAGGGTCACTGTTCAATCCTGAGATCTAATAAGAGGTTATGTTTATGTTGACGTAACATATTCTGTGTCATTTATGTGAATGAACCGTATCATATGAACAGGTCATACAACAAGCTCTTAATGGTGAAAGGGGGAACGGCTGCACAAAGAGTTGCTGACACCTTTGTTTTAGCCCATTGTGCATTATGTGAAAGCGGCGGTGAGCCTACAGTCTCATAAAAAAATGTTATTATGTACCCTATATGATGTTGTGCACCATAGGTTCAGTCGCCTTAATTTAGACTTCACTGGTAATTCAAGATCTGTTGCCTCTAGTGGTCTTAATTTACACAGAGAGCTTGTAGATTATTCTAATATTTAAATGAACAAACAGAAAAATGCAGTTTTGACACGCTTGATTTGCTAATAACCCTTAAAAATAATAATGTGTTCCTACATGAAAGTATGAAGCTTGTTTCTCTGTGTCTGTATATGCAAGCCATGTCACAGGAAGAGGAGACATTAATCATATTACCTGTGATGCATATACTGCAGCCTAATTTCATTATCAAATGTAAAGTGACACTGATGAATAACCCATTATTTCAATCAAGGTTGCCAAAATAATACGTTTCTTCATGATAAGAACACATTATTAAACTACATATTCATCAGCTACAGGGAACAAAACCTTATCTGAGGTTTTAAATATAGAGGTTTATTCGCAGCACATGCCAAGAGCTACTAAAGATAATTGGATAGCATCTTTTTTCTGTTATGTCTCTTTACTGTTAATGCACATTAAGAGATATTATTATAATCCAATATTCTTTTGGCACGTTTCTTATTAAGTGAAAATAAAAGTTCTGTCTTGCCGCTCGGAGAAAAAGAGAATTCAGGACACAGTAATCTTTGAAAAAAAAGGTATCTAAGTGATAACTAATTTAAATGTTTGCTGCATTCCTAATAACTTGTTTGACAATGCTGACAGGTGGTTATGCTTGACAATTTTCAACTCCACCACCCTTCACCATTGTCCACAGCGATAAGCTGCTGCTTCCCACACAGTGTAATTGTGGGTGCTGGAGGGATTATTATTTCTCATTAAACTGTAACTAGAAGGAGCTGACTCTATAGAGAAGGATACCAAGGGGGAGAAGAGGAGAGGTAGGGTAAGGCTTGGTTCAGTAATGAGTACATCCCTGTAGCAGGAGCTACAGCGGATATGTGGTGGTCAAGACAGTCACCGTGGGGCCAAGACAAGATCATACACAGCACAGGACCACCAAACAACCTTAATAATGCAGAATTTGGCTTTGTACTACTGTTCAAGCTGTCAATCTGCTGTGCAAGAAGTCACGTTTGTCTAATCCAACAAGGCTTCTTGGCATATTAATGAGATTTTCACATCTTGTCTCCTCTTGAGGGGAGGACAGCTACAGAAGTACAAACAGTGAACCTTTTTCAATTAACTCATACAGTCTCAATCCTTTGATTTCCCTTTTTGCAGCATTTTGTTCTACACTGACTGACCATTTAAACTGTGGGGAAAAAAGGAGACAAATTAGGAAAATGAATCAGCGGAAAGCATTAAGCCAAAAAAGAAAAAGAGCAAAGACTTACCATCAAATCTTTTATGTCTGGAAACAAAGGTAGTCCTCAATTCATGACTCATTTCATCAACAAGATTCTCAAAGTCTTGTTTACTCTGTTGGCCAAATTTGTCCTCCATTTCCTGGGTGCAACATGTGTTTCCCTGAGGACATACACGAAGATGTTCACCTGCAAAATAAACAAAAAAAACAACGACCTGTTTTTGTATCCATACCAAAAATGATGCTGACTACGTAGTTTTAAGAAATGCAACATGACTGGAGCATTTAATGAGAACATTTCCAAAGCTATTGCAAACCTTCAAGAAATCATTTCTTTCCACAAAAGAGTTTTTAATAAAAACCTTTTATAGCAACGGCTCTGTCCCAAATAGCCAAAAAGAAAAGTGACATCGAGGACACGTTGCAAAATTGCAGTTGCAAAATCTCAGCATTGTCTTAATTAGCAGCAGTGCATCCACATTAGGTTCTGTTGCTATGTCTGTCAAGCTCAACTGTTCTCACAAGCACAGTTTATACAGTTTAAAGTGATAACTGTGGCAGATTTACTAGTGGAATGTGTCCAACGTGTCCTCGATTTCAGACAGCGGTAGACAAAAACTATATAATTTCTGGTTGGCGAGCATCAATTTTGCCTGAAAGATTGAATCAGTTGTAGCTAATTAGTTAGTTGGTTGATTAAGATAACATTACCACCATTGTCTTTCAGAAAATGCTGCCTCCAGCTGATTTTTTTGATGCTTCCAGCTGACTAGTTTCAAAGGAAAACCCTGTAAAAGGGGTATCACGATACCATCCGAAAAGATTAAGGCTAAAGCCGCATGCCCCAGGCAAAATGTCAGCATCCTCACTGGTTGAAAGAAAGAAACAGCACTGCTCGTGCATTGCAGCATAAAGCCAGTATGTTCAGTCAATCAATCAGTAACCATGCAAAAGCATGAATGAACATGTGTGAGTCAATCACTGATCTCCATTATTTTTTTTTTCTGGACACTCCTTTGCTGTTGTTGTAAATGATGAACTTGCATTCATGACACTTCATTTCTGCAGGCTTTTGCTGCTTTCCATGAATAAATGATGGTAATACTGGTTTAAACCCTTCACTCGTTTGTTTATGTGTTTGTTACCATAGACATATTTTGACTTCTTAAATAACCTGCAAAGTTGCAAAACTTTGTGGCCTTCCTTTTGAGACATGGCACCACAAAGGATAACTTTACGGTAATTAAATACAGTAGCAAACAGAAATATGACCTCTTTTGCAACCGTGAGAGTAGATGCAGTGCATAAACCACATGCAATGAATTCTACTTACGCCTTTTCCTGATAAGCCTTTTTTTCTCAGTAGCTCTCGAACCAACTGACATTTAAAGTGTCACCAACATGAAACCCTTGTCAGGGACAATTTATCCCTGATGAAATGAGATATGCATTTCACTGTAATTTTCTCTATATATAAATGCACAGAGTAAAACAATGCCTTGTGCCTTGTAGGATTCTTTAACATGATGTTATGTAGAAGAGGAACAATAGCTATTCCTTTTCTCATTTGGCCTGACGATAAAAAGTACCATCGACAAGGGTTTTTCAAAGTAAATCAGTGGGGAGAGCAGATAATACATTGCTTTAAAATATTCTCTCACACATTACATAATTGATGACATTGGAGAAATACTGAAGAGAATCAAAAGTTAATGATCTACATCATTCCATTCTCCCAAGCTGCCATTTTAAAAGAGCCATAGATAAAGCTCGGTCTGTAACGGCACCCTTGTATTCATTTCACAGTCTAAAATCTATGGAAGTACATTGGCGACAAAAAAAAAAAAAAAAGAGAAAGCAAAAAACTAATTTGAGCACAACTCAGTCTGTGAGTCAACTTTTGAGAGGTGGATGGATCCGCGAGAGCCGAATATGAGAAAGAAAAGGATCATGAGTGTAACAGATGACTCGTGCGTACAAGAGGAATTGTGTAACTACATTTTAGCCAGCGATAGAGAGAGATAATCAAAACTGCAGGCTGAATCCGCTGAGTGCAAACTCAACAAGTGAGAGCACAACATCACCTGTTTAGTTTGATCTGAAAGTGAAGGGTCATCCTGTTTTCAGAATGAATGCTGAGAAAGTGGTGCTACTTATTTAGTAGCAGTAATTTTGAGAGTCCAGTTCATTTAAAAGCAGTTAGCTACACGTCATACTGGCCATGTTAGCTTTGTGTCCTCCTTGTGTACTTCTGTTTCTAGTATGATTTTCTGAACCAAAAAACCTAATGGTTCAAACAAACACTACTGTGATGTGAAATAAAATTATTGTGGGCGGTGGCTAAATTCAGAAAGGAATAGAAAGGAAATACGTCACAACCATATGAATAAACTAGGCAACGGAAATTTTAACTTCAACCTACAGTGCAGCTCAACAAGCCCACAATGACTGCAATTGTAAGGAGCTGACTAGAAGGCATAAAGGCATATAACGTGCAAATCACTTAGTCAGGGGGTCGCCAAATTACTCCTTACCAAGGAGCAGTATACTGTATTAAAATTAGGCTATTGTTACATGTAAAAGACGTGACCATTATGTCCGGATGTGGGTGCGTTCTGTTGCAGTTTGCTAGTCAATCGACCTCTCTTGGAATTCAATCCAGCTATGAACTGACATAATTTCCACTGGTCTTGAGACAAAATGTGCTACCTGTCAGACTTTTACAGTAGCCCTTCATACAGAGGATGTCATGTGCAACGTGCATGTGTGTTGCAGTTAGCTGTGACACATTTCAACAAGCCCTAAGGTTTACTTCACAACTGATGTTATCAAACCTCCTGTATCTGGGAGGTTGTGATATGATATGTGATTTTTTTTTTTTCCAATTGTGTCCCCTGCACACACACGCTACAATCTGATTTCTCTTCCTCACATGAAGCTCAATGAAACCATATTTCAGCGCTCTGAAAAAAAATACAGATCTAATGTACATCGTCTATAATGAGCATGAGCTTCCAATCAGGCAAGTAGCTGCATGCAGCAACAGATAGATTGCACAACGGCAGAATAAGAAATTGATTTCACTTAGTGTGCGCCGTACTGAGTGAGTAACAATGTGATATGAGCACAAGATCGTTTTGCACATTGCTGTCTACAAATGGCAACTCGAGGAAACATTTTGTAAAAGCACCTACAGAACATGTCATAAGCTGTCATAAGCTGACTTACATCAGCCAGCAACACTGACGTTCCAACATAGAGGTATACACACACGTCAGCTTTCAGTGGACCAAGCAAGTCAGAGAATATTACACAATATTTAAATAGAAATTTAATAACATTACATTATAATATTATATCATTCTGATAATAATATGTTATCAGAATAATATAATATTATTATATCAGAAACCGAAGCCGAAGTGTGAAAGGTACTTCAGACAAATGTGTATGTTTTAAGCCGGCATCTATTATTACATTTCTTAGATAGCAGAAATTCAGCATTCACACCTGCAGTCTGTTGCATTTTTGATGACTTTAGAAAATAAACAAGCACGTGCTGCCCGGCCAGATACGAAAAAAACCACACATGCAAAATGGTGACTGCAGTGTGTGTGTCAACTAAAAGTCCCTCTGACTGCATCTCACAGGCGTCGTCGTTAGCGAATCAAAGCAGCTCAGCTATGACCTAAGCGTGTAATGTCAGTCATCACGACGACACCTGAGCCAGTCCTGTTCGCTGACGGACACTGTGGGACACGGCTGAAAGCTCCAAAAATTGGACCTTTAGTTATAGATTATTTTGTCACACATACCGATGCGAGGATGAGAGAAGAAGGAACATCTAAGCTCAAGATAACAACATTGTAGATAACAACACTGTACTTATGTTTTGCTTTTCCCAACAAAGCAAAACAGCAATTTTGCCATTACACCTGAGTATCCAATACACCACGGAGCCGAACAGGCAATCCTAAAAATGGTTTGTAGGTATTGTAAGTGTATTTTGGTATTATCTAATATTGGTTGACAAAATACATAAAAATATAAAACCTGCTGTTCTGGTTTCATTTCAAATGATGCTCAGTAAGTATAGCAATTTTTGTACGCATGTGTGGGGGATGTTTGTGTGCATGCTGGCTAGAAGATAAAAAAACAACAAAAACAATTTTTATTTTCTGTCCATAAACTGAACATAAATCTTCCTTTAAGTAACTGTACAAAAATGCTCTTCAGCAAGGGAACATAGTTGTGTGTGTTGCTACGCAAGGTGCAGAATTAAACAGAGGGTGATAAACCTGTTTTATATACTCTATATGGTATGAAATTTAACTTGTGTTTCATATTTTTCACCCTGGATCTTTGTTTGCCGTCAAAAATAACAAATAAATAATAATTTCATTGGTATGGAATTACCAAAAAAAATAGAATTGGTATGTCTTGTCTTTTCCTTCACATAATCACATTTATATGGTTCTGATAAACAAGAACATGGTGTGTGCATGAGTAGAAAATGAGGAGTCATTTATATACATTATAATCTAGGTTATGCAATTTCACAAAAAAAAAAATGGAGACTCCAGTGCAAATATGTCATTGGAGTGTTCAGATGGACCTCCCGTTACAGATGTTGGTTAAATAAGACCAATGAAGATCACAATTCCAGCATCGTAGCACCACTCTCGTTACACACTGCAGTGACTGCGAGGTAGGTTTTTAAATTTTAAATCGACACTCATTAAAAAGTGGCTACTGGCAAGTCCCTCAAACTACATGTTTTTGAGTGCAGTCTTTCTCATCAGATATGTCAAAGTGTAGAAAAAAAAATCCATCTTGACACAACAAATCTACTGTGTGCTCCCATAGTCTCAACAGAGCAAAACATCACTTAAAAATAAGCCTGTCGTACATCAACATATGGGAAGGCACTTTCAAGGGACTTCACTCAGCAACGTGCCACGACCTTCCTTGCCAAGGTTAAAACAGCAATGTGGCCACACAGATAATCTATCTAATGGAACACACACCACACATTAGCAAGAGACAGGATGGAGAGTGGACCAGACACGACGAAGAGAAACTACAAAAGATTTTATAGCTAATTAACTTATTAGACTTTATTTTTTTTTTTTGGTGCTATTGAAAAGAAAAATGAACAAAAGGGAATTGATCCTGTTAACAAGTATTGCCTGCAGCAATAGCCTGATACAGCATAGTCCTTTTTGTCATAGACCTCTTTCATTGTACGAAAACTATTACAAATGCATTAATGAGCCACATTGTTGCACTGGTATTATGATGAACACAGGTACTGCAGATTGTTCAATCTCAGAGCTGAACTGAATTCATGGACCAATCAACTACTTTCAGACTGTTCTCTACTCTGCTTAAATATCTAACTTCCTTCAAAAAGCAGTTTGCATCTAACTTAGCTCGAAAAGCGGTTCGCTCGGTGGCTCACCGAGCAGCCTGGAAGTCGAAGGCTGAGTGGGAGCAGCCATTTTGAAGTGACTGAAAGTTCAGGAAATGACATGACTAACTTTAAAACACTCTGAGTGAGATGAATTAATCTCTATCTCTCTGCTAGGGGTGCAGGGGTATGCTCAGGGTGGCCTCAGCGTGTCATCGAGCCACCCTTTAAGGACCGCCCACAAAATCCTGGACTGAAACCTGGTGAAAAACTGTTTTAACCTCAAACTCCACATTTCAGTACAACATATAGTTCAAAGTCTTTTCACGTGTTTTCAGCAACTATTTTCCAACATATTTAATGCATTTGGAAAGAAATCGCAGAATTGCTTTTACACCGACTTTAATGTTTAAAACAGATTTTTTCTAAATTGCTCAATTTATTTTGATACCAATGTGTCCAATTTTCATGAATTATGTGCAACAGTCAACAAGGATTAAACTACTGCAGAATGTAAAAATCTGTTGCACAGATGCAGTGAGAAGGCAGAGAAGGTTTTTTTTTTTTTTTGTGAATCTTGCTGTGTGTTTTAGACATCTAAAAGTGGATATTAATTTGTATTTAGTTTGTTGTTTGCTGAATAATTCATTACCTTGGATCATAACCAACAGGCATCCTTGAGAAATACACAGAGCTAGGTAAGTTAAAAAAAAAAAAATGGTGTGATGGTGTGTGTGCATCTGCGTGTGTGTAGGTGTGTGTTTCTCTGCGATGGGACTGCTGATTTTATTCATACTGTCAAATTGTTGACAGCGGAGATGGTATATTTTGTTGCAGGTTTTAAAGAGTGGAATCTTGTTTATTGATCAAGTCAAACCCATGGCATACACTCTCCTTGGTACTG
The DNA here is from genome assembly GCA_036365135.1 of Miichthys miiuy. Classification (NCBI taxonomy): domain Eukaryota; kingdom Metazoa; phylum Chordata; class Actinopteri; family Sciaenidae; genus Miichthys; species Miichthys miiuy. The sequence continues at coordinate 6,195,252 of CM071612.1, read as the reverse complement.
AAGTGATGTTGATGTTGCAGCCGTTTGGCAGATTACTGTGTGGATTAGTGCCTTACTCTGCCTAGCAGACAAAGCCAGTACACACACAGCACCGGCTGGGTTGTAGTGCTCCTGATGTAGGTGTTTAAAGAATATTCTGCCAACACTGTTCAGCTGTGGCTGCTGCAGTACTACCTATGACTGGCAGACAAATCTGAACTTAGACCTGTTATCTGAAGAGACTGTGGACAGAGCTGACATTTACTGTGATTTAAGAAACATCATCCTCACTGTTGAGTAACTATAAAAGATTGTACATTATTGATACTGTTAGCTATGCACGAGGTATATGCTGTGTGAATACACCATCAAAATCAGTTAGCACTGTCGCCTCGCAGCGGGAAGGTTTCTGCAAGAGGTTTCCTGGTTTGAACCTCGGCTGTGAGTGTGGTGGGTGAACATAAATGGGTTTTCTCCAGGTACTCTGGCAGTCCAACGACATGCACTTAATAGGTTAAGTGGTGACTCTAAATTGGCCGTAGGTGTTAATGTGAGAGTGAATGGCTGTTTGTCTGTGTGTCCTGTATGTGCCCTGTGATGTGTGATGTACCCTGCCTCTCGCCATGAGTCGGCTGGGATGGGCTCCAGCCATACCCTGATGAGGATAAGCGATTACAGATAATAATAATGATGGATGGATGACTGCTATAATGTGGTATATTAAGCTCGCTGTAATTAAGTATATTAAGCTCATTGTAAATTACTAAACTCCAGCACATCACTAAGTCATTGCAGAGATATTATAGGAATAAATGCAATAAATTAATGAGTATAATTAACTAGCGGTGCTCTGATTAGTATATATTTTGTATTTTGTATATGTATGGACAGTATTAAAGAGGCACAAATAAAGCTCTGTTTGTCCAGTTTGTCATGCCCCTGATCACACTTCAGTCAACACGTCCTACAACAGATTCTTTACCACTATAAACCCAGCTTCAGCTGGCTTCAACTGACAATTTACCTGCTCTCAACTAATACAATCCAATGGACAAACTTCTTTTAGTAAACTGCAGCTTAAATTTAAATTAAATTTCCCCAAACATTTCAGCTGCTTTGATGTCTCACATTCACCAGCTCGACTCTTTTCACTAATTACACTTCCAGTTGTCAGCTGCTGTCAGTGCGCACTTATACTTTAATTGAAACTTTTCAGTGTTTACGTTTTCTGTTCATTTCTTTAACCCTCCTATTCTTTACTTTCTTTCAAAGTGTGCACGTAACACTCCTGTTCTTCTTACACTTAATTCTCCTCTCCAGCAATGCAGTTCTTTGCCCAGCTTCTCCAGCAGTTGATCTTCCAGAAATAACAACTCATTTCTCTTCAGAAAATGTTCGTTCTGGTTTGAAACATTTTCCTTGGTGCAAAACCTCTTGAGTGAATTAGGGATTAGGGATATCATTTTCTTTGCACAGCACTCATATTATATATATATATATATATAAGTATTATTAGCCCCACATAATCAAAGTACATAACAAAACAGAAACTCCTCAATCGGTCCTGCGGCATAATCCACTTCTCTGCCATTGATTTGTATACCCGGTGTGTTCATGACAATCAACAATACGTTGCTGGTTCATGGCTTTGGGAAAAGGGATAAATAAAGTCTGCTGTGTCATGAGTAGCTGGAGATGGGAGTTGCTGGTGCACTCAAGGACGCCGCCAGACATTATTGGCTGAATACAGCCCCATTGTTAGCATTTCTATGGAACTCAGCAAGTTTCTCCAAATAACACTGTAAATTGGCTCAGATACAGCGCTGTATCATTTCAATACACTGTACAACTACAACACATAAACACATAATCTACTAGTATAGCCGTAGCTTTGGGTAAAGGTGACATTAAACATCTTGTAGGCGTTCCTATGCCGTCCATGCGATGCTTCTCTCTCTCTCCTAGCTCTCACGCAGACATGGGAAGCAGTTATAATATGATTACTATCTCTATGAGATCTCTATTTATCAGCTTTTCTATCACCCCAAGTCCCATCTTTCAGCAGCATGTGACTGTAACCCATGAGATTTGCCAAAGGGTTTGGGGAAACCCTTAAAAATTTGGGATGACTTGTATCTTTACTCATTTGATCTTCGTTGAGCCAACTGAGCTAAATGGGTTTTTGTTTGTTTTGTTTTTTTGCTGGTATGGTACCAAGTATGATTTCCACCTGAGGCTGTCCGTGAAACCTAACAAGCCATCCTTTAGCAGCTGAAGGGGAATTATTTCCCACTAATAGCCCTGTATCAAAGCTGGCCTTTGGTGAGTCATTCAGAATTAAGAGGACTGTGAGGGTGAAACAAGGAGACTTGTTCCAGGCAAACTTCACTATACTAACCCACTCCCTGTTCTTTGTTCGTCCCTAATAGGAGAATGCATGACTTTAGTTTACGTCGAGCAGTGGCACTAGACCATGTTTAACATGTATACAGAGCAGCAGATCCTACTCACATTTACATATTAATAACAAGACAGCAGTAGCATTCAATACGTTGTAATTTTATGGCACTTGTGTCAACTACAGACTGTGAAAAATGTGAAGTTGAGTTTTAATGAGAGAGGTTTATGCATTCACAGTGGCTTATTAACACCTATACAAGCCTGTCACCTATACAAGTCGCAATTACTTCATGTCACTCCCCTGTCTGTAATCAAATGGAGTGTCAGTCAAATCAGCAAGCTTATTATCACTGCTTATGATGTATTGCAAATATATTTAAATTATACATTTTTTTCTTGCTGAGATGTGCTCACAAAGCATACCTACTGTTTAATAGATTTGTTTTTTGTTGGTTTTTTTAATGGAGTTTTATTTTAAATATGAAGATTCTCAATATTCATGCTGGCAGGAAGTGTTTATGAATTTATTTATGAAATAATAATAGAACTGAAATTGACTTTCTGTCTCCGTTTTAGATATATTTGTATCTTTTACATTCATTTGGCTAACGCGTCTATTTGCCCTTCATAACCTATTCTATTTTTGTAGTCGCTCATGTAAGTTCTGTGTCAGTGAGAAAGAGCAGTGTTACATTTAGCTCACACACCCTTGCACTCAATCACAGCCCTCTAAGAGTCAGTTACAAAATAATTACAATAAATGTCAATGGGATTAAATTCGTATGATTCATTCTGACAGAAGCGAACAGGTAAAGCAACTGAAATGTGACCAAATCACCAAATTATAACATGACTTTAGACTACTTCACTTGTCAAGTGCAATAGTTTTTTTTTTTTTATATGAAGACACTGTGGCTTGTAGATCTTTTACAAATTCACACTTATGCATCAGTTTGGAGAATTAATTGTCCAAGTTCTCGCGCATAGCAGCAAAGGTAGGCCAACTCTCAGAAGTATTCAGTGTACCTGGCCAGAGACCCACAGCATATGCGCTCTGCCATCTGCTGTGTCCCACAGTTCCCTATGACAAACTTTATATGGATTCACACTCGAAACCACACTGAGTACTAGTGAGATCAGCGTTCCTAGTGTCAGCACAGTTTATTTTTTTATTACTTGTCACTTTATCGCGGAAAGGTAACTGCAAAGTTGTCTTTTTAGCTGCTTTTTTTATTTAAAGACATAGTCTCACATTAGCCAAACTCTGAAAATGGTCCAATTTTTTTGCTTCTTGGTGCTGGAGGTTATACCGACATGACAAATGATTGCAAAAATGTTTTTTTTCTGACCAATAAATGACTTCACATAGACATGTCCTGTGATTTGGTGCGTTTTTGCACATCTCTGCCAAGAATCATCTTGGCGACCTAAGCTTTTATCCACCTAAGTTAACCAAAGACAGTCAATTGTTTGAGTAAAATTCTATATATAAAATGTAAATGGAATAAAGCAAGTTGATTCCAATTTAAGTAAATTTTGCTTTTCTCACTGGGGTCTGAAATGGTGCACTTGACATTTACTTGGGTTATTCTAACTCAAGAAAAAAGTCTGTTCAAGTCTATCCAAGGCTAATCCAATTCCCTGCCTCGCCAGATGGGCAACAGGTTCAGCTTTAATGAGCAGTACTGCTGATTTTTGTTATAATATAAACACCTTTTATACATTAATATATTTATATATATATACTTTTTTAAGCTTCCAGCTGATGCTCAAGTGATTCTCGGTGGTTGTTTTTCAGGATAAATATACTGTTTCAAAAGAAAGAGATTTAGGCTGGCTCCTGTGTGGCTAAGGTTATTTTGTCTACAACACATGATTCACTTCACAGCCCGGACACAAACACAAAGCAGCACACACTTTAAAACACTATTGCAGCAGAGGGAAAGAAAATAAATGACTAACTCGAGACGTACTGTATGTGTCGACAGGCTAACTATGAACAAATGCACAAACAAATGAATTAATGAATTACTCTTAGTGCGAGAAAGTAAGTGGGCGGATATACTGAATAAATAAATTGAGTTCTTTTCTGGCTTCATGAGCATCGCATTTAGAAATAATACATTCTGAGGGAACTCATTATATTTGACCCTAAACATGCGAGGATTGCTCCCTCATTTCACCTCCTTGTTAGCCAGAGGTGTCTGTAAATTAGTGCTCTGTCCAATACTGATCATGTTCACTCAATGTCATGTGCTATAAGACATGCAGGGCACTTACTATACATGTTGTAGACACTCGACATTTTTGTCTCAGCCCTCGCTATGTGTGCTCTGTGACTAATGGATAACCAGACTTTGACAAAAACACTACATAATATCTTTGCATGAGAATAAAATTAAACGCATATGAACATCAGAATGGATCTATAGATCTATGTACTCCACACAGCCTTTCCTTCACACTTTTAATAACGTCTCCAGAGGGTTTTGTGTATAGAATAGCTAAGTTTCGTGCTCAAGTTAGAACTGGCATCAATCAAAATCGAATGACATTATTCCTATCACATTTTGGGTCATGTCAGAAGTCATAATGAAAGACATGCTCGTGTTTTAAATAACTGGGGGATGCAGATACAGAGGAGTATATGTCCTTGGGTGAATGAGGACAGGTTCAAGAGGAAATGAATTCTCACTGACATAAAACAGTCTACAATAAAAGCAGCGCAGTACAATGGTATGATGGTATTCTTCATCCTCGGGAGAGTCAGCGTGAAGGGAAAAAGGACAGGAATAAAGATGTTGGAACAGTTTCATACTCCTAGCAAATGTGTCAGTTTTTTTTTTTTTTCCGAATATGTCAAGATATTCCACCGCAACATGCCGTCTGCAAGGCTGCGTGCATGATAAAACAGCCAAGTGTTGACTCAACGGTACGGTGTTTCATATTGAAATATTTCTAAATGTAAGATAAAAAAATCTCTTTGAGGAGAGAAATAGAAATGCATAACTGCCCTCTGTCACTGCGGGAGAAACATTTTTAAGAGGCTTTTGAAGAAATTGCTGTGGAGGAAAAGGTTTTCTAAACAATATATTTAGTTTTAAACTTGAACATTCCCAAAACTGGGCTTCAGTGTGACATTTGAACATAAAACTGTCTGTGAACTGATACCTACTCCTTTGGGTTCAAAGACAAGAATTCTATACACTATATCTTCTATACGGAGATAACCACACATCAAAACTGAATTCGACTTGAGCTGAACATAATTATTAGATTAGCGATTTACTCGATCTGCAGGAAATTAATATATTGCTATTTTGATTTCGAGTTGTTTCACTCATAAAGCAAAACAAACATGCCAAACAATTTCTGTCTTCAGCTTATTTATGTGAGAATCTGCTCCTTTTTTGTCATCTATTCACAGTAAACTATTTCAGCTTTGGAGTGTTGTTCAGATAAAATGTGAATATGTAACCTTGGACTGAGAAATTGTGATTCTTCTACTACCTTTTACATTTTTTTTTACAGCCCAAACAATTCATTAAGAAAATATTTGTGGATTGATAACAAATAATAATAAATATCCTCACATATGCATGTATAAATCTTTGTGAAAATGATAAATATACAACCAAAAAGTATAATATGTTTGACCTCGAGGCTAATGGCTGTGGAATATTCATGTGCAATACCCTTCTGCAAGGTGCAACAATATCATTACAGTTAAGATTAATATATGGATTTCCCTAACACCATGTGCAGCACATTTAGGAATGACAAGCACCGCATAATCAGCACACAGTATGTAGCACTATGCCACGGCTTTGATATTTATTGAGGAGTATGTAATAAAAAAGCCTTGAGGAGGCACGAGGAGACCGGTGTGGATATTTGATCCACATGGGCAGCACGCCTAGAAGCCCCTGAGAATGAGACGAGAGCAGGCAAGCCAGTCTCTTCTGCGTCAACTTGCTAAGTGGAGCATGGCAGAAGTCCGCACTACAGGTAGCAGCTGGTGGCTGTTTGGAGACCTGGAGGGCCTTGAGACCTGCGCCGATCATTATCTTACACTCAGCATTTACGGCTTAGACACCGGCCATTATTAGGTTTGATACCTTGTTACGGTGCAAGCGTTCTCTAGTCAGCAGGCTGCTTAAACTGAGAGGAGAGGCCACAACTAAACTGCACAACACATAGCTCCCGACGGCGGCTTTGCTAGAACACAGCACACTGAACCGTCCTCAGGAGCAGGGTAAAGGCAAACAGCCTCTCCAGTTGCACATCATGTCTAGTCAGACGTTGTCAACAAGACAGGAGTGGCAGACATGTAGCTAAAGATAGATCCAACGACAGCAACGAGGCATTTGAGGGGGCTTTGTTTCACGGTGGCTAGGTTTTGACAAGCAGATGAGGTGTCGGGGAGAAACACCAGCTATACGTCACAGCCAAAAAGCCAAAATTTGATGCCAATGTCAATGAAGAAACACACACTGATCCCGAGAATTGTTTTCTGAGAGGCAGCGTTGATCCGTGGACGTCTTGAAAAAAAAGGATTTTGTCAACTACTGGAAGATGTAAACAATTCAGACATATAAATAAATAAATAGAATCAGACAAGGCAGTCAGATATCAAGTAAGAGATATGTGCCAGCAACATCTCAACAAAAACACCTCATTTCATAATCTTACACATACAGAACAACATAACTCTGGTGGCATTTGATGATTTGGGATTTGCAGCTAAGAACAAAAAAAACAACATGACAGTCAATCTCACAATTTATGCAAGGTAACACAACTTTGCCTTCCACTTGAATTTCAGGAAACTAATAATTATGCTTGACGGTATGTGAACAGAATATCGCCCATTATTCTTGTAACAAATCAGGCATGTAGCATGCAGTATACGTAGTCTTTACTTAAAAGTCAAAAGATTTTTTTTTTTTTTTTTTTAAAAGGAAGAAAGAAAAGAAAATTGGATCAGTGATTAGCGGAAATGTGTTTATGCCAGCTTCTTAAATAAGGAATGAAAAAGCCCTTTCTCAATGGCTCCAGGTTAGAATTTAATTGGACAGTTTGTTGACAGGAACTAATAGATCAAAATAACATCTATTCAATCTCTTGTTGAAGGCAGGAGCACTCATTCTTTCACATTTCAAATGATTTTTAAGCCATTAAACAGCCATTGCCAAGTCGTCTCAGGAGAATCGCTTCAATCCATTCCCTTGTTTTTCACAGTCGATTTATCTCAGATGAGTTTGACAAACATTAATTCTTCATGGCTGTGTTCGCGGCATCATTCCTACCCTAACCTATATGACAATAGCTGCTTATGAGCGATACAAACAAGGCATGTCAGGCTTACAGTATTTGGTTAAGCTTCAATAACCCGGTGTCCCTTTGGTGTGTTTGTAAAGAAGCAAGCTTTGTTGTTATATTGAAACAAATGTAACTTGAATTATCTGAATAATGATTTCTTCTCCACATTATGCATCATATATTTGGAAAACAAAGAGCATCATTAATAACTGCCTTCCCCTTTTTCTCATTTCTGCATCCAGAGTTATGAGCAACAGAAATCTGGACATAAACCCTGCTGAAGGCCACAAACAGAATAAACAGAAAGTTTGGGTCACAGACAGGATTATGGTTTAGAAATATCCAGAAACTACTTTTGGTGTTTGAGAAAAATAATAACCCTGAAGACATGAGTTGTTTTTTTTTTTTTTAGGAAACACAAACACATCAAAATTCATATATGAAGATAGCTCATTTTTGGGAGCTGAAACAGAACATTGCTGCATTATTCTGTATAAAGATATATCTGCATATGAATGCAGAATCTGTAGACAAGGGACCAAGACAAGTCCGAGTAGTATTGACCAATCACTTTTAAGCAGACTTTGGTTGCAAGCAATTAACACTGAGCAAAGAACTTGAAAGTATTGGCCTAAATACTTGGAATACATCGTCTGATAACGATTTATCTTATTAGCATTCTTTTAAAGTTATCTGCATTCATATGCAGATATCTGTTTATAGAGATTATCTGAAATATCTCTTTTTTGTCATTCTGGTTTATGAAGATGCTCATTGGACTGTGGAGGTAGCCATGGCCCAGATTTATTTATCCATTTCCTGAATATCCACTGGCTACACCAGAAGCCTTGAAACATTGGCCACTGCACCAATTCAGTTGGTACCATAAAAGTAAAGTTTTGTACAAATCCCTACAAAAAAACTTTCTGGCAACATATGAAAAACAATGTTTGATCCAAATGTTGAGAAACTCTGACTGGAGCTCTGTCCACTTCAAACCAGTGAGGAAAAGTAAGGACTAAACCAGAAATACAGAAATCTCACATGAGAAGTGAAGAAAACTGTTAAAACTTCTATAGGAAAGTATATCTTCACGTAGGATCCCACGGCTCATAGTTCGAAACTGAGTGAGAAAATTATTTTGCTTTCCCATAAAATGGAAACTTTACACAATAGTAAAAAAAGCATCAAGCATTCCCCTCCTTAAGATTTTTGATATGCTTCTGAGTGTTGTGTTGTTCCGCTTTCAAGGCTGCAACCCTAAAACACTTGCAGGACACAGCGTTTCCTGCAGCTCTCCGAGGGAACACCCGCAGAGAGAACCCATCATGAGGCCATTTTGGCATTCATGAGCATGATTGATGACACAAAGATGGAGGCAGAGTTTGAGAATTCCCCACAGCCACCGAAAAAAAAAAGATGATTGTTTGGAATCTTCTCTCCTGATCGCGCCCCTCTGCTTCTCAGTATATATACATATATATACACCATATATACAATTATCTGCAAATTTATCTCAAATGTTTTGATGTTTGCAAACTGAAATGTGAAGGCATGAACGCATCATAAATCCATCAAAAGCTCTTCCCTCCTACATCCATCTGCATGTATATGACTGTCAGGAAGGTCACAGTAATTTGACGATACATCACAGCAGTACTGGCGCATGCTGCGGGGGCTAACAATGTCACCTGGCCATTCCCTCTGAACACACTCCCATTTAGTCCTTTTTAATCCTCTCCATCCCATTATATGACAGTAGAGAACCTGCGCACATTACGCGCTTCAGCAGAGATCATTTGCCTCGTTGCGCAGGCGGCAAAGTATCACGTAAAATATCAGCACTGTTATTTCTGTCCCATCTCCATCTCCTGGCTGGGAGTAAACAGAGCTGGACGTCAAATGATAGCATAGAATATGACATGCTAAGAAGTTCCATTGAATCCAGCAGGCTGCTGCATGACTCATTTTCCATATCTTCCCATCTCAGACGCTGAGTGGAAACTGAGACAGCAAGGGGTAAGACTGAGGGAGTGCAAGTCTGATCTTTAACCAGACTAATGAAGAAGAGAAAGGCTAAGATTTTTAAATTTTGTTGAATTGCAATGAGGTGCAATGTGTAGAATTTAATGACATCTAGCAGTGTAGCTGTGGATTGCAACCCTCTCATTTCAACCTCTAATATCTAGGAGAAATTACAGTGGTCGAAAAACCCAAAGCACTCCATCCAGAGCCAGTGTCGTGTTTATCCATTGTGGGCTACTGTAGAAACATGGAAGAGGACCCACAGCTTCTGTAAATATGAACATTTCATTCTAAGATAACAAAAACACAACAATTCTTATTTTCAGGTGATTATACACAAATGAAAATAAATAGTGGCACATCTTATACCGCGTTTCTGCTATAATACATGTACTATGTGAATACAGCGCCCTATGTCTCACACACTGGACTTTTATATGGATATAAATAAAGTCCTTTGTGGAGAGGGAGATGCTGAGCGTTTTAAGATGTGCAAACGCTCAAAGACTTTTAGTGCAATCCTCAAGTTCATGCTCCCGTGATTTAAAATGCCCTCACCATGTTGCTGCCGACAGCCTCCAGCCTGGCCTGGTCAGCCGGCAGAGGCATCGCCTAAGTCTCGTGGAATTACTGCACAAACTGAGCCTTTAGGCTTTGCATCATAACAACGTTTCTGTCAATAACACTGACTCCGCTGCTGTCATTCCACCTGACCTGATTCCCCCCTTCAGTTTGACCAAACACAACAGTGAAATCCTAAGCTTTTCATGAAAAACAGGAGTGGCTGAGAACTCTAAGTGGTACTGAGCACAAATGACCTGCTGTTAATGATCTATTATATTTCTAATGGTTGTGATGAGTGACTCATTCTGCCCAGAAAAGCACACTGTATGAAAGGCAACAACTAAGATTAAGAATTTCACAGTAGTCTAATGGGACTGACTTAAAACAGACAGTGTACGTCACAAAATGTGGCATGTATGTAACTTGATAGGGAAAAAAACGTGTTCCCTTTTTAATTTCTATGTCAAACACGGTCTCTGCGGCGAGAGCACACACATCCGCCTGCCACTGCAGTTTCATGTTGAAGCTTCTGAAGCTCCACATACATTAGATGACAGACATTCAGAAATCCAAGAGCAAAGACCAGTAATTTATCATGAACGTGCAGTACGTAGAAGCATCATTTGTAGAGGTGGACTAGACTGTACACATTAAGACCAGAGAGTGATGGCATCTGGAAGGCTGACAGGCAACAATAAACTATAGGTGGAGCTTTAAGAACCGAGTCCCACAAGGGCCAACTAATCATGTACTGGAATATTAACTCATGTCATCACTGGAGATGCTCCCTGTCTGCCACATGGATCTCCTTCAGTGTCACCTCCTAAATATTACTCCTAATATTACAAACCTGCCACATGACGAATAATGAATATAAAGGCTACATGCTGCATGTGCAGTGTTTATGTGTTGTGAAGTAATATGTAGCAAGTTTAACCTAAAGCGTCATGCTCTTTTTTTGTCCGTCATACACCCTTTAACAAAACAGAAATTCTACTTTGTGCATGAAAAACCAAAACCCACACACTGACCTCGAGTGAGGAAGTTCAACCGGATTAAACTTTTGGACAAGGACAACTTGACATCATGCTGCTTGGTTTATTTTATGTACCAAGCTTCTACTTCTGTGTCTGTCCCTCAAACACCAACAACTATTTCACTGGTAAAACTGGATCATAATTTATGAAGAACATGTTTTCTGCTTTCCCTCTGGTCTCCTTAAGCTGTTCCACCTTAACTCTCTGTGATTTAAAGAATATCCTCATGCACAGTAAAGTAAACTGCTGCAAACTATAGCTGCTGTCAGCTAACATTAGCTCAGTCTGTTAGCTGGGCTGCCTGGACTGTGAGTTCAGAGCGCTGGGGATGTGTTTGGACCACCGGGAAGAGGAGATTTTCAGGCCAAGGATGAGCGGGAATGCCAGTGTCATACCGGCCTCTATGGTCATAATGGCAGAGGCGAAGAAACCGAAGAGGACGCTTACGCAACAAGCTAAGAAGACAAAAAGAGAGAGTGACCAAGCAAGAGGCCGCTGGACAAGAATAAATCTGAAAAACTTTGTGAAAGACAGATGCAACTTGCATAATGTTTGGCTGTGTCAGCAAAGATACTCGTTGACTGGCTAGTTTTTGATCATGAGTAATGAATCATATTTTAATTCGAGGGAGGCACTGCCTTGAATTTATTAATGAAATATACTACTAAACCCAAGCAACTACTTTATTTTCTATACCCTTGATATAAACATAAATACATTTAAAATCAGCTTAAAATTATATGAATCTCTGCAGTTTAAACAGTGGAGATGTTTATATATGTATCTGAAACTTGGAGAAAAAAAACAGATGTTGTGCTTTTTAAATAACTGTTTGAAAAAGGTCCACTTTTACTTAGTCTTGGCTTAACTCGAATGGTGCTTGCATGAGTGAGAGGCAATACGCTGAAACCTGAAGGGCATGCCCATCACTGTGTGAAGTTGCTGAGCTGTTGATAATACGTTGCGTCTCCAGCAGACATGTAAGGTTATGGCTCATTCAAAAGACGAGATCAAAAGACATTTATTCAGGGTGACATCATTTGGAGATGAGAGAGGCTGAATTTTTCACTCATTTGGGAGATTAGTTGTGATGTCAGAGACATGGATCCAAAGGATTTAATCAGTTAGTTATTCAGCACATCTCTGAACAGGTGTGCCTGTTATCAAATATGCAGCCTTTTACTTGTGCCAGATTTCCTGCTTTATAGAGAGAATCATTGGCCCTGAAGCATAACAATGACCTGAAGAGACAACTCAGCTGTGTGATACGAAAAAAAAATAAAAAATTCAATATGCCATGTAGACTGTTGCCCATAAAGAATAAAATATTTTTACCTCTTCCCATGAAATGATTGTGACATGTGATTTATTCTTGATAGATAAAGTGTATCTTCTCAAAACTTTATTGGTCAATCGTTTTCCAAACATTAAATCACAATTATCCTGAGGAAAAAGAGGAATGTGTCTGAAAACATTGAAGTATTCCAACTTTATGGGCAACAGTGTAAATGTCTAGCTGATAATCATTTTACAGATTACAGAATTGAAATGTTGAATCTCTGTAAATAAGATTAAAGAGTACAGTCTCTGCTCTGTATGGAAAATCTCATGATATAACTTCTGTTATGGTTTGAATTGTTAAATCATATAACACAATAACTCTTTGTTGCTGCAGTAAAACATTGTTTTGCAACTTCGACTTTGCAGGAGTCATTTTTATTAAAATTAACTTAACTAACAGATTGTATTTATATCCAGGTACAGCAAAGCCTCCAGAAGTAGATTGAAGATTATATTAAAAAAAAAAAAAAACTTTAGTTACTTTCCTGAGAGCCAATAAGAGATCCAATTAAACATTATTAAACCTGCATAATTTGCATGTATGATTCACTTTATAGGCCTAATTTAGTGTCACAGGACCCACATTCAAACGAGCTTAAATGTACTGTATATTCATTCAATTTCAAATAATTGCTCCAAAGGGTAATGACTGAAATTATGTAGAATCAGTAACTCATAGTTATTGACTGCTGCTGAAGCCCTTTCCTGCAAGAGCCAGCAGTTCCACTTCCACCTTATCACTTAATTTTCGCAGGACAGGAGTTAATCTGCAGAGTTGACCATTCATTATCTCTGCTTGGTTAGCACAGTCGGAGACCTCTACCGGACACACGCATCTTGCCACAGCTGCCTGGAGGACTCCTTTTTTTTTTTTTCCATATTCAGTACTGATGCTGGCTGGTAGGACATTGTTATCGCAGCATGAATATATGAACAGTAAACCAGCCTCACATAAACTGATAGCCCCGGGGTTGTGTGTTCAGGCGGTTTAAATGAGGATTTTTCCTCCTGATAACAACAGGCCTGTCACTTCACTCAGGCGATGGGATGCAGGAGGCTTCAAATCCGGTCAGGTCAATTAGATTCAGGGCTATTTTAATCATTGCGGATGCCTCTCGTGTGCTTTTTAAAAACTTTCACTTAGTCTTGCAGCAACTTAGTGAGTGACAGGTGGTCGAGGTGCTGTTTAACCGATTAGTCTGATGCAGTCAAGCCCCCCACCCCCTCCCTCCCTGCAGCATTTCAAAGACCTAGACTAACAGGAATGACTTTGCATCACAAATGAGTTGCAAAGGGATATTTTTAACTTTTCCACCCAGAGCTTAACCTTTAAATGCAGACGCGTTTACTTCACATAAAAGGTTACGTGTTTATTCCCAGAGGTTATTTCTAACGCTGCGTTTTGGCACGTCGGTTAGTCTGACTGACGGGGTCGCGCTCAGTCCAACCTTACCTGGGATCTCCTGAAGAGGAACATGTGCGAAGCTGAAGCCTTTCCCGACACAAGCCTCCCTCACCTCGCTGCAATTCCGTGCCTTAAAATCTGCCCTCGCTGCAACAGACAGCACAGAAAAAGTGCAAATGATAGTCTCTAGTCTGAGCATTGTTCACTTCTGTGAAGATCCTTATTGTTTAGGGTTCTCTGCAGTATCCCGTGTGCTGGTAAAACTCCCCTGCAGTAAATCCGCAGGTATTTATTAACTGGGCGTTTAATGGTTGCAACTCAACTATTAGTGACTACACAACACATTCCCAAAGAAAAAAAACGGGTGTCTATCGCAGCCGAGAATGATTAGAAGTCTCCCCGGCGCCGCAGAAAAGAGGACAGCGAGCATGGAGGTGCCACATGAATCCAGGCAGGCGGTGCGTTTCCCGGCGCGTTGACTCAACTTCACTCAGCAGACGAAGCCCCTGGTCGCTGTGTTGAAGTGGAAATGCTGTGTGGAGGGAAGCGCTCTGTGTTCACATTAGATATACTGGCAAGGCAAAGCGGGACACAAAATATGGAGTGGAATCCAGTCACATCCGTTTCAGTGAGGGGCTGCAGGTCTGCACAACACATATGTAGCCCGGTAGAAATGAATGAGCAAGACAGTGCACATAGGCAGGGAGGTAGGTGAAGTATGGGATGTCATTAAAAATGGGTTAGAAAGAAGTAATTTGTGTAAAAAACTGACCAGATGTACACACGCACACACACAGCTCCACATCAACTATTAAAGCCTTTATTTTGGAATATAGGAAAACAAAAACTACTTATCACTGTAAATCCTGAAGTATCTTTTTGCTGTTTTTAATGTAACATTTAAGTATTTTTTCAAATAATAACACCGCATGTTAAATGTCAACTGTGGTTTATTTGCCTTCTATTTTCTGTTTCTCTGATTTGTAACACTTAACCATCCTTTATTTTGCCCCTGCTGCTGTTGTTGTTCTGAAATCAGAAAATGCAAAAAGCTGACACCACTGTGAACCGCCGATAGCGTGGTATCAAACTGTATTAACCAGAGGATGTAAAGGATGTGATGAAGAAGGCAAGCTTTCATGGCTTTATTGATTTTGGAACAGCTTGATCCCAGGGTAGATCAACAGTGGATTAACATGGCTGCCATCGCTGTGCAAAGGGATTTCTATTGGTATGTGATACCACATTTTGAAAAGTACTTTAAAGTGACATGGGCTTGTTTCAGAGGGTGACACTGCACTGGAATAGTTTGGATCAAATATCGAAACCTACAGGTGCAGCCGGGTTTTTGTGTAGTGAGAGGACCTGCACTCTGCTTTTTATGAGGTCGTATTGCGTTGCTTTTAGTAAAGTCAGTCATTCATCTGCGTCCATGTTGGTTCACAGGAGCAGCTTTGAATCTCCTCCTAAGCACTAAAGACATTGTTGGCATTGCAAACTTTGGTAGAGGATGGCATAAATTCAGAAACCTTCAAAGCAGCTAGAAAAACCCAAGATTTGAATCAGAAAACACATAATCCCAAAAGCAACATTATGTAAAAAAGAAACTGGTATTTTTGCAATTTAACGTCCCCAGTTTTAGAGTGAAATATCACTGTTGTAAATTTGGACAGTTGTACAAACATCAAGCAAGTGCAACAACACAACACATAGTCCAACAGCAAGAAGCCCAGCTCGGTCTTTCAGCCGTTTCACACAGCTCTCACCAACGACTAAAAGTCAGTGCCAGATTCACTCTTGTTCAGCACCATCTTGCTTGGTTACTCTCTCTTTTTCTTCCCTTATCTTCTGCAGTCATCCTCTCAGATTTCACCCAAGCCTGAAAATATTCTCTTCCCAAAGGTCCAAAGCACCTGTGGTACCGGGGTAAACACTCACTCACGCCACCTCAGTGTTCTGAACTTACAGTCTGGGCAGATCGGCAAACAAAATGATGTAACATGAGCTAACAGCAGCTGTAGTTTGCAGTAGTTTACTTTACTGTCCACAGAGAGTTGATCTGGAGGACATCAGATCGAAAAAGCAGAAAACATTTTCTCCATAAAATATGATCCAGTTTAACCAAATTCAGTGAATAGTTGGTGGTGGTGTGACTTAAAGCGTTACGTACTGCTCGCGGGTGTTCGTACAGAGTTACATAGAGCAAGGTCAGATGTACTGGGTGCAGAGTGGGAATGACAGAGACACCACTTACCTGACTACACGTCCGTGCAGCATCAAAATGATATAAATCTGTTATTTTTTTTGATAGAAATATCACTTTAAACCAAATTTGATTGGGACTGTATGTGATCATGTGCATGGCATTGATGCAAATATTAAAAATAAACCAGTGGAATACTATTGTTCACATAACCTAAAGCACAAATTATAGTCTCACATTCTCACAGTGGTTTGTTTGAGCCATCTAGTTTCCTTCATGAATTCTCCGCTCTACTTTTATAGTCAGACTTTTTGACCTGGACATGTCACAGTTAATTAAGCTATCCAACTTTAAAACTCAGGGGACGGTTTCATCCAAATGAAAACGTTTAATACAATGAAACATTAATTTCATGGAAAATCCTCAGCTGAGATAGCTGTCAAGGTGCTTCACTAGACTGCAAAGCGCTGCACTGTGTATGTATGTGTGTGTGCAGACATATGGGTTCAGCCTCAGTGCTGCCAGTGCACATCATATATTTTATTTTTCAAATACATTGGGTTGCCAAGACATGTTTTTCTCCAGCTCTTTTGGGATACCCAGGCGCTTCCAGACTAGCAAGAGATCCCCACCACCCACCCACCCACCCTTCTGTGCAGTGAGTTTATCTCGCGGTCTCCTTCCAGCTGGTCATATCCAGTAGTCCTCCAAGGGAAAGTGTAAGAAATAGTCAGTGCAGTTAAAAGGTAGTAGACTGAGGATGTGCTAAACATTTTTATTATCTTCGGAAAAAAACAACAACACAAACACTACTTGGTAAAACAGCAGACACTGCATCCACCAAGGTGACTAAACTATAACTTTGATAAACAACTATAAGAATATAATTACACTCCCAACTGCCACGCCTCTGTAGAACACATTATGACAACAGAAGCAGCCGATGAAGACTTGTACCTGACAGTTCGACTGATGTGCAACTCACGTCCACTTTATCAGCACCTTGGAGAGCGCCACATCCTGACCAGGTACCTAGCTAACCTCAAAAGGCAATTGTGCAGCTCCGAGATAATCTCAGATTGCTGAGACTCTCACATGAGTGCTGCATGCGCGATGTCGCTGCGGTTGAGACCCCCTGTCTGTTTAATGCTCGGGATGAGTCAGCTGATGATGCTGGTGGATGAGGTTGATGATGATGGTCAAATGTATAGCAGGTTATATTTTATGCTGATGTACTTTTTTTTTTATGTGAGCTCGGGTCATTTGGCATATGTTTTACATAATTTTATGGTATGTTTTATATTCAGGTCTATGTGTGCACAGTGCTTTTTTTTCCCTGGCTGCAAAACAAATGACAAATAAAGTCAAAGTTACCCCTTATACCTCAACCTGTAATATGATTTATTTAATTTGAAATGACATATTTTGGTCTTTCTGTTGGTAATTGTGTTAAAAATGATTTATGATCAGGTCGTGAAGAAGGTGGAACAGCAGGGTTGTTTACTGTATAGTAAGAGCGGAGATACAGACAAGTGTTCTCAGCAAGTGTTCACTGCACAGATTTATGTTTTTGGATGGAAATTGAAGACTCATATACAGAATGCTGATAAACTGTCAAACCCAGACAGTTTGATTTCTGCCCCTGCTCGGAGATAAGACGGCAAAAACAAGAAAATTACTTAAAATTTTGAGGCAACTGTGTATTGTTCTGCAGTCTGTATTTTGAACCCACATCCTGTCTCCCAGTCCACACACATTGTTCCCAAATCTATTTAAGAGACATGTTTTTGTTTTGTTTTTCGACATTATGATTCTGATTTTTAGGAAAGCTTTTGTGTGTGTTACAACTGTAAACATGTTACACTATGATAAGTATACTTGAGATTTGTGGTGTCAAATGTATATTGTAATCCTTCCTACCACTATCATTAAAGTAAAAGATACACTTAAATCAACGGTAACAGTAAATCTAAACAACTAAAGCATATGTATACTTAATAATTTATATATTAAATGATTTTTTTTACATCATATTACAATTATGAGGAGTAATCTGAACAAACATTAGTCCATTGAAGATGTTTATACAGATTACTCTATCATTAGTAATGCTAAAGTGGATAGATAGATGGCTGAAGACTCCACTGTCATAATACATACATACAAGATAGTGTGTTATCAGCTACTCATTTCACACAGTTCTAGCTGGAAGCACGTGAAGTTTACTCATACATTAGAGAGACGAGGATAGATCAAAAAAGAAATCTTAGTATTTGGTGACATGTTTTTTTTTTTGTGATATGTGACACCATTATTGCAACATGTTCTGCTGTGATACTGAGGCACAGATGTTCCTTTCTTCACTGCAGACATTAAAGCCTTTGTCACTTTATCACTGTGTCACATTGATGTTTAAATGTGTTGCTTCAAAAGTTTATTTCATGTTTTGGCGATACCCTCTATATCACATTGACTATTGTGCAGGTTTGGCTGCCATTCATTCTCCAGTTTTATTTTGGATGTTGAATCATCACTTTCATTCAGTTGTGTTAACTGGATTAGCCACACTGAAAACACAGTAAAGAGAAAGGGTACTATAAACCTTTAAAGCCATTCTTGGCAAACTTCTTGTTTACCTCTGTGAAATGGTTTCTCCTATTTCTAAACTTCAGTGTACCCACAATCTATTCTGAACTCTGCCTTTTCATACAGTGCACTGTGACCTTGGAATAAACACCAAGATCATCTTAGTCTTCTGCAACCCTTCCTGCCGTCTCTCGCTGGCTTTGTCTGCTCCGACTCCTCTCCCAGGTCCAGCACACTACTGTGTTAAAAAGGGGAGAGTGATTGGCTCACTGGATACAAGTGTGCCAATCACTTACACTGCTCTCCTGAGCCCTCTCCACACCTCTCCCCTGCAGGTGATGCACCACGCCGCCTCCACACACTGCTGTTGCATCAGGCGTTCAAAGACCAACAACAAGTTTTTAAATACTGGTGAAAATAAGAAAATAATAAATCAAAATTGTGATTTATATTACAAAAACACAAATCTTCACGATGCATTATTAACACTGAAATTTTAGTTTTCCTTAGGGGTTTATTTTCCTCTTAAGTTAGACAGTTTATGTTGCATTTAGATGACATACCACAGATGATACGCTTATCAATGTGAACAAAATATCGCCGAAGTATTGTGATTTTGATTTCCTTTAGATTCACAGCCCTAATTGTGAGCATTCATAAGTGAGAGTAGAGAAAAGAGAACTAAGCAATAAACAACTATACCCATATACAATTATGTAAAATAATAATCTCCGCCATAAAGTTTTTATTAGTTTAAAATATTGCAATGAACTGCACTAGCTCCCTAACCTCCCCCTGGGTTACAATAAACAGCAAATTTTAAACAAAAATGCTTTCAAAAAATCAAAATCTATTATTTATTTTTTGCTCTGAAGTGAAAGAAACTTACCGCAAACCAACTTCAACTTCAAACTCTCTGAACAGTCAGTGATAAATACGCTACTTTCAACTGTTTTATGCAGTGAACTTCTCAACCTGTCAAACCCACACGTCCCTCACTTGGGGACTCAGAACATTTACAAACTGGGAACTAAGTGCATATGAAAAAGTTTTAGTGTTTGCCTCTTAAAGAATGTTTATTTGATGTCTGTATTTTTTTGTTGTATTTTCTGGCATTGAAAATTTGAAATGCTTCTTGGGAGAAATAGTCTGTATCAGCCTATATGTTTGGCACCTGTCTCACCATTCAGAGGTCTCTGAAACAGGCTTTTGCATGAGTAGTCTGGAGCTGTGGGAAGACATAACATCTCCTGCTGCACTGAACAGATGCTCAGAGGACATGGACTCTTAATCCACTCCCAGCGAAATGAGCTGCTGTGTTACAGCAGAGGAGGGAGGCAAAGGACCCACCCAAGCAGAATAAACAAACACTGGCTTCACCAATGTTAAATTAGTAATCAAAATAATTTGACTTATCTTGAGCCTGACGTCTTATCTAGTCACCAAACCTGTGACTGTGTGCACCACTCATAAGCTGGAAGTGGGAACCAAAGGTTGACTCAGAGTCTGAGTTTTATTATTTGTAACATTTCAGCTATTTTGCTTAAGATTAAGCTTATCTATAAGAGTATAAGTGGCAATTCAGGGAAATAATGAAGATGTTTAAATGTCTAAACCAGATCTTCAGAAAACCGTTGAATTGTTGAATCTCATCTAAAAGTTGCTGAAGTACTACAAATACTAAGCATTTCACACACATTTCTAAATGAAGTGTTACCAGTAACACAGAGTTTTTCTTGAATTGCTCTTGCCTAGAGCTCCACCTGAGACCGCTTCGATCTGGGTGTCCTTACTCGGAGCACGACACAGCCTCATGGTCAGTGAAGCTTACAAGCCCCTCCGCCTTAATGAGTTTGCCACACAAATAAAATCTCTTTGATTCACCCTTTCATTCCAACCCACAAACACAAAACACTGAAACATAGCATCAATTATGTATTAACTGCTATTACTCACAACACTACACAGCAAATTGTGTTTGTTTTTTAGGAGAAAATGTAGACCATACTAAGCAGAAGATGCTGCTTTGCCCTGGAAACATTAGAAACAGGTGAAACACTGGAACGGTTAAAGTTGCAGTCAAAACAGATACTGAAAGAAGCTCAAACTGCTGGTGAAATGGAAGTGCTGAAAGAAGTTTAATTTGCAGTTTAAGTGTAAGCCCTCAATGAAGCTGAAGTTCTGAGTGAAACGTCTGAATTGTAATTTAAAGAGGAAGAGATGAAAGCAGTTGTAATGCCCGGTGATGTGTAACCACTGAACGCAGTTATAAAGTGTTGTCTGAAGAGCAACAGATTAAAGCTGTTGAACTGTCAGGGATGAAAGCAGATCAAGTGTCAGCTGACGTGTAAAGGTAGTATAACAGTATAATAATAAAAACAGCTCAGGTGAAAGTCGGTGAAAGTTGAAGTGTGGGTTAATGAGAGTTTGATCACATGTGAAGCTCCTTTAACTGGATACAACGTGACATCCACAAAGCTGATTTATCAGAACTGTCCTCAATTTCCACAGTATTTACTCGTCCAGCCTATTTTTAAGTGGATTTATTTATTCCAAGTGGTGAGTGGAATAACAAGGCATCCTATGGAACACTACTAATAGTGTAAATTACATTATTATACCCTGTTGTATTATATTATGGATTAATATGAGTTTAAACAGTTCCTACATGCTTGTAGGGATAACCTACCTCATTAAAAACTGAAAACTAAAACACCCCACTTGCACACAGGATGTAATTGTGTTTAAAATAGACTAATCGCATGCAACAGCAGACACAAAGCTAATCGCCATCACCTGAAATCAAGTCAAGTGATTCTAATTAAATCAGTGTTAACTACAAAATACACTGAGGATTTCCTTATTACGTTTTTTTTTGTTTTTTTTTCACTGAGCAGACTCAGGAAACTGTAATAATCTGCTACTGTCATGCATTAACATTTTGACATTCATGATCTCATTTCCAAAAGGTTCAGATTAAGACAAAGAAATTAAGATCGTCTATAAATTTTAATTACACTCTGGAAAGAAATGAAAGCCCTAATTAATCGGATTAAGTCTGAAGTTACAAGACTCTTGATAATTTCATGCTGTTCCAACATGATGGATGACTGTATACGGATGACATCTATTACCAAGAACCCCAAAACAACCTTAAATATACACACACACATAGTGCTTGAGTCAAACCAGTTCATGTATATTTCCTACTTCCACTACTTTGTGGTGATGCCAACTTTTTAGTCCTGCACAGCCCAGCGCATAAAGAGTACAGTTGGAGTAGCACAGCGCTAATACATAGTACATTAATAGGCAGAGTACATACTCTGCAAAATCACATGACGCCATCATGGATGAAAGGTATCAGGGTTATGCTATCTTATTTCATGTCTTACCCTGTGCTAAATGAAAGAGACTTCTGAAGCAGTTATAAGTAATACCCAAGGAAAGATGTTTAATTAATATCTATAGTAATGCAGATTCATCTATCTTTTCTAAATCTTTCATCACCCTCATGGCAGGGATAAAACTGCTATACAAGATCTTGCGTGTTCTTTATAGCGCCATTGTAATCCACATAATTCTTCTTAAATACTTATTATATTAAGACATGCACAGCCTTGTGGTACTACCGTTATTGATTATTTTCCATTAAATTATTATTCTGACTACCTACACATTAGAGGTACATATAAAAGTGTGAAAATCAGGACATGTGTGATAAAACTGTGCGTCCATGACTATGTCTATGTCAGCACTCCTTTCCTAAAGTGGTTCACCAATGAAACTTCTAACTAAGTATGGCCAGAGAGGTCTCACACATTTTCCATAAGCCAGAGGCAAAGTAAGGCTGAATATATTTTCATTACTCAGTCTTCATCACCTCAGCAATTGTTCATCGCAGTAGAAACAAACATGTCTTTGGGGCATGTCTTGGGTTGTCTATGAGAAATGAATCTGTTATATAATGAAGAACGATAAACAGTTACAGTATGCAAATACAGTAAACAACAAAACAAGTTTTCTTCATGATAAATCCTGTCTGCTGGCTAATCGACTGTAGCATAGCCCTGTAAAAGCAACATTGTGTAACTGTTCTGCCATAAAATAACAGATCTTAAATGATGTCGATGCAACAA
This sequence comes from Miichthys miiuy, assembly GCA_036365135.1. NCBI lineage: Eukaryota > Metazoa > Chordata > Actinopteri > Sciaenidae > Miichthys > Miichthys miiuy. The sequence goes on along the minus strand of CM071612.1, from coordinate 6,172,251 downwards.
TGACTTGTAATCAGGCAAATGTCTGCGTCTCTTTCATTCCCACTCTGCACACCACGTGTCTGTTCTTCAATTATGTAGCTTTATTTTCCGGGTACAATTACTGTACATAATGTAAAACTTTATGGCACTGTGTCGCACACCAGCAACTATTTCACCGGATCATAGTTTACGTTTTCCATTTTCCCTCCGATGTCCTCTGGCTGCTGCGCATCAACTCTCAGTGATTTACAAAGTGCTCACAGAGAGCGGAGCAGGTGTCGTGCCAGAATGGGAGCTGGGCAAACACCTAAGGCCAAGTGGCTAAGAGGACATTGATAGAGGAAGCTAAAAAGAAAAAACAAATGTGTTTGCCGGGCAAGAGTCAATTTGAGAATGGCTTTATTTGTTGGCAAGAGCTTTGCTGTTGGACGAGTAATGTCAGCTGGCTGCTATGTCTTGTGTTGTTGCACTCCTTTAATGTTTGGCTGTTAGAAAAGTGGTCAACTCTCTAGTGTTTGATCATAAGTAATATAATCGTAACAAATACACGTGTACAGCTGTCCATATTTACAACAGAGGACATGTACTCTGAAACAGGGGGCGCTAAAATGCAAAAATACCTCTTTCAATTTTCTTTTGATGTTGTTTTTAAAGTTGTACCATCAAAACGAAAATGAACTGCAGTTTCAAAAACTTAATATTTGAAATTCACAGTTTTAAACAAATGTCCTTTCACATCTTTCACAAGGCAAAGCTCAAACTTCTCCCTCCCTGCGACCTGCTGACTCGTAACATTGGATTGCAGTCTCATCTGAATACGGACCACCGTGAGGAGAGGAATTCCACCTGACAGAACCTGCAAACACTAGCAAACAGCCGGGGCAAAGCAATAAAGCTGGGTAGATTAGCACATAAAGATAAGTGTGCTGTCATTAGACCTGACCATTTCAATGATTTATAGTCAGTCTGATGGCCTTGGCTGCCCCAGTCTAGTCTGGGCTGTTTTATCGTTGGGGTGTTTAAAGACCATGGTTTGTTTCAAGTACAAACACTTAGCCAGCCATAATTAAGAACTTTTCATTACGTTGCTGTAGAATTTGCAGATATTGGATTATTTATTACATAAACATTTGTTCATACTTAAACTTAATGATGAATAAATAAGTTTATTCTCTGCAGTTGCTCTCTAATTATTTTCATATGGAAGACACGGACCAAAGTCTTGCTTTGACTGCAGAGGGACACACGCAGGTGTTTTTAAAAAAACTGCAGGCAACACAGATCCATCAATAAAATCATCCATTAATACAATAAGTGACATTACATTAACCTGCTTGTCTTATCTGTCATATCACCGCCTGAAATTTATGCTGCCTCCTATTTCTCGGAATTGCATGTGAGTTAGAAGCCATGCGTTTTCAACCAGTGACTTGTTGTTTTATATCTGCGTTTGGATCTTCGTGAGATTTCTTCATTCTGCTGATGTTCAGCGAGACAGATTTAATATGCTATGCAATCCTTCAAGCTTTGCCCCTTCCCGCCTATCAGGGCATCTAATGCAGCATAATGAATCAGTGGCAGATACTCTTAGATGAAGCCTGTGTCGACATCAGCGGTATGGATCTGTGAAACTTTCACAAATTATCCACAACATATCGTTAGATTTGTATACTATTGCGGGGCTCATTTCTAAATGTCAGATGGATTTTCAAAGATATGCTTTAACGTGGCTAATTAGTTAATGTCAATTGCTGAGAGCAAAAAACATGAAAGCCGCACAACAGATATATGGTATGTAACTCTGTAGTCTATAGTCAAATGCTAATGCCAGAATGATAAACACAACATGAAATCAATGGCCTCGGGGCAAGATTACGTTTATCCTTTTTTTTTCTCATTCACACTTGTTTATCTGCCTTATATTATACAATAAGTGCTTTAAAGTGTTGTCTGCCTGTTAAAGGAAAACACTCAAATCAGACTCGAAAGTTAAAAGTCACTATTTAATTTAAATATCTAAAATAACTGTTTGATTTTATGAGAAAATATGCTCGGCAGATCAATAAAACAGATATGAGAAATTGATGATGGTATCGCAGTTGCTCTTCTGCGTCCCACTGTGACACTAAATGTTGGTTCAAATCCAGTAAAGTGTTGCTAGTAAGCAATCATATATGATGCAATCTGGGGGTTTTTCTTTATGAAAGTGCAGATTCATCTAACAAGAACACTTTAATGTAATTACATTTAAATTGCCTTTAATGATTAGAAAAGAAGTGTAATAAATTAGATCTCAATCAATTAAATCATTATGGTGCTAGGTTACACACTGATACTTGATCCTGAATTGGCTTAAATCTTCCAACAGCAGTGCTCCAACACTCGAAAGCAGACTGTTGATGATGTCTTTTCTGCCACTTAAACTTTATTGTTTTCTAATCGTCCAGAAGCTGGCACAACATCGCCCAGACAACCCTGCTGAACCCGAGGCAAGGTTTGGCTGGTTTCTTCAGCTTTTCATTCAGCACAGCAGACTGACATTCATCATGACTGTGCTGTCATGAGGAGGAGGAGGATGGATCAATACAACCCAATTAGAAACACAGTATCTCTGGGATCAAAGGCCTACTTCAATGTTGGGGATCTGACTACTAGACAATACGCTAATATAGAATCTAGTTGTTCTAGTGACAGCAGTTTCCAATCCTTTAACACTCCTTCACTGCTACTGCAGGGATATCAACAGTCTTTCATTGTTATAGCTCTTATGCAATCAATTTCAATCTAAGGCTAGTGGTCAATCACTCTCCAATGGTAGACACACACAGAGCCTGCAAATAAGTGTGAGGGGAGCTAGGCTTGACAAAGCTCCCGGAGTCCAACGCTTCTTTGCTGTCTGTTGTGCTGGGCTGAGCAGACTAGAGCGCAGGGGGTTGTGAACAACACAGCTGGGACAAACAAACCAAATCCTGACACTCCTTGGCTCCTCACTGGTTTAATCCTTCGCTAGCTCTGTATCTGCCAGAAACCATAATGATTTGGACTATTCTGGGAACCTGGAAGATGTTCTGAAAATATATTGCGAGTCAAATTACCTATGGGAATCAGTAAAACACAACACACCTGATGGCTTATAAACACAGATAAAACAAGATGGATGCTAACAGAAAAGGAGGACCAAGATTTGAACTGCGCTGTTACTGAAATGTCCATCGTGCACGTGTTTCATTTTTGTGATTGTGTGCACATCTATGTTTTTAAAAAACAGCAGAGGCAGGGAAAAGAAAATGGAAACGGCAGTTGTGCGTGTTGTTGTGTCAGCGTATGTGTTTGGGTGTGTTTGAGGGGTTTGGAGTTCACCAACGTCCAAGACTCCAGGACAAAAATCACTTCACTGCACTTAAAAATCATACATCATACACAAATGTAGCGGGTTATTCTGAGTTACTACAGAAACAAGGCAGTTCAATATGGCAGACTCTGTAGAAGAGGACCTGTGGCATCTGTAGAATAGGCTGATTCTCATGTGGCCAAAACAAACATATCTCATGTGATTTCATATGTTAATACACTAATAGAAAATACTATATTACACTCCATTCTTTAAATAGTGCCCCCTAGGGCACTTGAATCTGTTACTTCTTTGTGAACTATCAGTCCACAAGACTCGCAGTTGGAGCTAAATGACGTAAACAAACACATCTTTTTCTATTAATAATGTTGCGTATTTTTTTATTTTAGTCAATGTCAGTGTGCTTCAGTATTAATATTCAGTTTCTAAGATATATTTACACTTTCAAAACCTTCCCACCAGGGATATCCTCAGTCTATTGTCTCAGATGACAGCATTTCTCTTTTCCTTTGCAAGAATTGTCAGAAAAAGAAAATACTGTTGTTTACCTTTCTGTGCTTCAACAAAAGCCATCACAGAAAAGTTGATTGTGTATTTCACAGATGCACCAGATCATGAGAGAATTTTGTGTATGTTACTTCACCCCAGATACTGCACTACTGGCATACCTCTCAAGATAACCACAATATAAAACAAATCAGTTTCAGTGTACAGCATGCAGCCAGCTAAACATTTGGTATATGATTTACTGTGTTTGGTATTCCCATTTTATGGACCCAGAAATATTTCCACGGGGGTAGGAATAGTGCCCATTTGCTTTCATGGCAAATGTAGATGGTACATACCTACTCCACAGTTATCCATTAACTATTACTATTCATAATTCTGTCATAATCTTGTTGCAGCATCAAAGTATTTCTTCTTCACTCCTGGGCCTGTCGTGTGAGGTTGGGCATGTGTTTTATTGGCTCTGATAGCTAAATAATAACCTGAATTTCTGTAAGCCTGCACTACATTAATAACTGGTCAAAAATGCCATAGGGTATTTAATTGATACACTTGAATATTTCTTAGTTTCAGGTAAAAATTTTGCTATCTGACATGCCCTGAAAACAAATCAAAAAGCTGTGAACAAGTCCAGAGGGGCTGTGAATCTTCTTCTGATTAAAGTGAATTTCCATCAAGGAAGTGACATGCTCTAAGAATTCAACACTGCCAGTATGCAGGGGTCCAGGCACCTTGGGGACCCCAAGTCTAATTTGCTTCAAACCTAAAAGGCAGATAATAGTGCTGATCTGACAGCCAGCCAATTCCCAACTTCCCTCATCAAGAATACATTCAATTTCAAACATCAAACTGAAACAAAAAAAAATAAATAATGAAAAACCCTTTGAATGAATGAATGTTGGATGTGGGGGGAAAAAACCTTAAGGAATCCTTGATATACTTGACAAGTTTGAAACACTATCAGCCTCAGTGTTATAGGCTTATGAATGGTCCAATTTTTTTTTAATTACATACCATTTTATTTGAAAGTCACAAACTTTTTTCAAGCTTGGAGAAAAAGCAAAAGTTCCTAATCAGATTACATCATTTCAGTATGCGAGTAAAAGGTAATATTAGTCTGTCATCAGTTCTGTATCAGGGCTAAACCCTGTTACAGCCAAGGACATAGAGTTCAGTTCATACTGTAAAGTATTTCCATCATGTTCCTTTTGAATTTCTACATACACAATAGGAATATATATAGAATATACACTAATAATATAATATGAATAGAAATAATGAAGAATATACACAAAATATGTATTAAATAAACATAAACAAATGCATGTGTCTGCTGTAGATCTGTCAAACATACAATTTTGCATTAGATAAATATAGTTTGGTTCTTGTAATGACGATGTAGATTTCCATTGTTATTCAAATATACATGCATCTTGAATATACATGCACAATGTATACGACAATATACATGAAAGATGGCATATAATACGCTCAGTCAGAGAGTCACAAGGTTTAATCCATTTTTACTGGCTGTAATGTTGTGATATATCGAGGAATGACTCAATATGTTTGCGGTTAGTGAAACATCTTGATTATGGAAAGTACAGTCCAAATAATAATGGTGAAGGTTAGAGAACAAATTTGCTTGATAAAGCTACTGTGGGCTTGATTAAGAACTTAGAAAAGTCAAAGTGACTTTATTTAACATTCATGTGAAACCACTGCTGTTTCAAATTTTATGCAAATGAACATAACTGGCAGGAGAAATGCTTCGGATCAGTTCATACTGTAGGAAATCAATGCTGCTGTTGTCAAAGACAAAAAATGATGTAACTCAAGGGCAAGAAGATAATGGAATTAAAAAGTAAATGGTACATTAATCGACTTCTATCTGTAGCCAAGAAATTGCATCAGCAATCGACAGGTTTCTGGCAGTTTGCAGGGGCCTGTAATTGAAATAAATAAGCCAGCCAGTAAACCAGCTAATTAAAGAAGAGAATCAATGGATCATAGCAGAGATCTAATGAAGAAGCCATGTACGTCCTGATGAAAAATTCTAATAATATGCTTTGCCATTTTGGAAAGTGAGGTTTGAAGCCCTGAGTATCAGCGCCTATTAAGGTCATTCTGTGCTGTGAGGCAGGTTTATCCTTTCGCATGTTCAACTTGACAGTCATACTGTCGTCTCTAAATGACGGCACAGGGAGAAGGATATGTGTTTTTCTTTGGCAACATAAAACCTGTAATAATCCTAAAAGTTGTTGCTCTCATACCTGCCTCCTTTTTTACTCTCTGTGGCGTTGGTGTCACCTCCAGACACTGAAACTATAACAGAGCAGAGAGTCACGTTTTTGTAAACTGTTTGATGAGTTGCTTTTGTTAATATTTCTTGTTTATTGTGCCAGGTGATTTCTAATTATTCGGATATGACACCACACGACTTTTCACAGATATCTCTCTATGTTTTTCTTTAAGTTATCACGTCTTTTCCATTGGATGTTTTTTTTTTTTAATTGTCTGTCGTAGAGCAGTGAAGTGAGTCAGTCAGTAAATAATCTTATAAACGGACTGACAGTGTTAGATTAGATCACCTATAATATATAAAACAAGCCCCTCAAACCCTTAAAGAAAACTCACCTCCTTTTTAAAGGTCCGGTGTGTAGGATTTAGTGGCACCTGGTGCTGAAGTTGCAGATTGCAACCAAATGAATACTCAAAATGCCATATCTAGATCAGTGTTTGGTTTGTCTGTTCTACTGTAGACATAAAGGGCTCATTTTAAGACAACAAAAACACTGTGATTATACACTAATGAAAACACACTATTGAATACCATATTCCATATCTGCAAAGAAATCTTCCTAAAAAATGATTTCAATAATTGTAATTAAGAGTCTTATTATATCACCTGGCACACCAATACATTTGGCCAATCTTAAACTAAAATCCACATCAGTCTTCATTTACAAACTTACCTGGTTTCTCTAGGCCTTTTGCTCAGTTACAGTGAGACGATGTGAACTTGCTCGCTCCACGCTTCATTACCAAGATGGCGCATGCTGCCACATAGGTTATGGCTCATTAATTCAGAGCCTGTATTACTTCTAGTGGGATGATGGAGGTTACAGAGACTCTCCATTGGTAGAACAATATAGGCCTCTTAAGAGATGCTATACGCTCAAGGTAGACTCCATTATCATGTACAATACTTATAGGTGAATGTACACTAACAGGATGCTCACCTGTTTGATGAGTGATTATATAAATCTCCTTTAATCTAATGAAATCTTTTCATTTTTAATGAAAAACACCGTCACCCTGAAACAAAACATGAAGGATGCACTTATGCAGGTCTAGATATTCCTGGGATACAGTCCACCCACTAATACATCAATAAACTTCAAGCCTCCTGTTTTCATGTAATCCTACACATTTCTGTAGTAGTGATTCATCCTCGATTTCCCTCTTCTTTTACAATGAGTGCATAAAGCAAATTCAGATCTCTACACTGATGTACCATATGTTGTGGAGTCCATCGTGCAGTACATATTCTGGCATGCTCTGAAGCGAGTGTAGGATTGTGGCAGCAAGACAGGTCGCGACAAACTGTACTGTAGTCTTCACAATGTCTGGCCCAATGCATTGTGATGCCTGTCCCTCCGGTGGGTAAGTCAAAGTCCTTTCAGAATTCAGTGTGGCAGCATCGCCAAGATTCTTGTCAAAACTGTCGAGGAGTTGAATCTCAACCAGACTCTATGAGCGCTCTTTGGATCACATTAGCAGAGAGACTGGTTCTTAAATCTAGGACAAAGGGCATGCCAGCTCTACCGTTTGTAGGAGCTCTTTTCCAATGTAGCATGCAGTCAGAACTGCCTCGCAGCAATTATGAAACGTGAAGGGACAGAGAGCTGTTGCTGAAAGGAAATATTAGTTTATTTCTGACAAATGGTACATCTTTAGCAGCAGTCAGTGATGTGTGTCATCCAGAGTTGGCCCCAGCTGTCCCATTTGACATTGCCTCCAGGAGTACGCGTGTCAAGTGTGATTTTCAGACAAGTGGGGTCAAAGCGTCAATTCTCCAGACTGAAGATGGTGACAGATAATTGCTTGCAGCTTTACTTTGTAAACTTTCAGAGGATGGAGCTGAAATATTATGCTAATTCGGCTACAGCAATTAGGAGACATAGTAATCTAATAGTAGCTCAGAGGGGAATCACTCTGTAATGACAAATTATATGATCCATTGGCCACAGTGGAACTGTAAATGTATGTTTTCACTGTGAGTGAGGTAGAAGGAGACTCACATCTGTCTCCAGCCATATGCATGTGGAATTTACAACACCAGTGATGATTTGGGTTTATTTTAAGAGGTTAAAATGGTTGTTAATTATTGCTTTTTACCCCATGGGATGAACAAATTTACATTTGAAAGAAGATCATATAATACAGCATGCTGAGATATATAACTCACATCACTACATTGAAGATAATAAATGGCCTGAGCGTTATCCCATTATCAAAATGTTGCTTAATTATAGCTGACAAATGAACGGTGGTTTTCTAAATCACTGAGGTTTTCTGCTTCTCGCCTAGAGTGTCTGCAACAGTACATAAGATGCAGTGTTACAAGACCACTTCTTTTCCCCTGTGAGACACTTTATTAATTAATGAGACACGGCTAAGAGTCTTGTGTCTTTCTCCTCTCGGTTGGTTTCCTCAGAAAAAATCAATTTGTCATTTGAGCTGTCAATTCAAAGGTTTTTTTTATTTCCCAGAGACCTCTGTATCAAACATTTCATATAGCATGCAGACGGAAAGGATAATGTCTGGCGATGAGACAACATCCCCATACAGATGGCCTAAGATCAGGCCCCATGTGTCAAAGAACTCTCTACCGCTTCTTTTGTTGCTTAAAGGAATAATACAATGTTTTTATCATTATATCCTTGAAAGTACAAGTAATAATACACGGTACATCTGTCAATGCTCACTCAGGCACCCCAGATTGGCAATACAATGGCAAAAAAACACAGTCATATCAGTACAGATCAGTGCATGTTACCATGGGTGACCTGGCTTTCCTCCAAACCTTTGCCAGGCAGTGCTTTGGTGTTCAAGGAAGCCTGAGATGGAGACTCAAAATAAAGCAACTAACATTTCCCAGATTTATTTCTCACTGCAGCAACAATAAAATCAGTGGAGCATCGCTTGAGTTGATCTGTTGTCACTGTGGCATTCTCATAGATAATTGTCCATGAATGAAGAACTTAGACAATTTAATAACAAAAGGAGTTTTTCGTCAGGCAGACATCATACAGTACGTGTTTGGAGAGAAGATGTTCTTTGAGGGGAAATGAGTTATGCTCACAGCTAAAAAGAAAGCTTTGCCTCTCTTTGGTTGAACATAACTCTTGCAGTGAAATGCCTTAAGTGAGATAAGGCTAGGCCAATGTTTCATATTGCCATTATAAAACATACGAATGGACTGAAAAGACTTAGCTTCAATCTTTTCTCTTTTCTAACTGTCCAGAAATAAAATATTTGTATTTTATGGCTTGCAGACACACAATGGCACGTCTAACATTTCATCGATGCTGTTGGCCATAGCTAGTGTAACTGAGGACAAACAGTAAGGTGACAGAAACATGAGACACCATGAATGAGGATGTGTCAGCCCAGATGCTATTCTAGTAAAAGTGTGAATATGCTTTCAGCTCACTCAGTAAACAGACAAGAGAAAAAAGCGATACACTCTGGTAATCGTGCGCTAATGAAGCTGATGTTTCAACAGTAAATAGGGAATCACAGCCTCCATCTCATCACCACAGTTTACTTTTAGTTTTAATTAGGATCCTTAACTTCAAAGACTTATTTTTTTTTAAAGAAGGAAACACATCAAATGGATTTCTGTATTGGATATCACTTGATCCACCATCTGCCATTCAGAAACCTGTAAACACTCATTGTATTTGCTCTGGAAACAGTCTGCTTCCTGTTTTGTGTTATACAGTAATCCACTAGATTTACCCCACAAAACCCCATCTGGTGGCAAAATACTGTAAAGATCCTGCGTGCGAAGTCTGTTTTCCTGCAGTTAGAATTCTATGCATTGCAAGTTGCCTGTTAGTAAAGAGAATTTATCTGTTTTTACTGTGTAATGAATTATACAGTAAGATTTCACAGCATTCAGCTCTGATTTGTGACCCACCAGCTCTGCTGCTTCTTGTTGTTTTGTTACTTTAATTCACTATTTAGGTAACTTCTGCCAACATAACGGAGATATATCCAACAAACTAACTCTTCAACAAACCTTTCCAAAAACTGAATGACAGAACAGGCTACTGACCTGGCAGAATAGATGAAGAAACTGCGGCAAACAACTGTTAAACAAATGTTTCTGTTTCAGTTCAGTCTCAGTCAGTGTTCTCATCTACCTGTTTCCAACAGCTGTTTCACAGAGAAGCTTTCAATAAACCTGCTGTAATCTAGAGTACACTACAGCCTATTAGAAAAATGATAATGCTCAGGCTTAAGTTGGTTAAGCACTTCTTCGACAGATAAAGATAATTGCACACCAGAAAAACACAAATGTGGGAATAGCACAAAACAGGAATGCTGTAGTGCTCACGAATGCGACCAAAAGCCCAGATGGTATATTTTGGGCAGTTCGCACCATAAAATACTGATGGAATATACACAGATGTTTCACCACCATTTGCCCTGTGTGGCCTTTGAACAACCCAGATCCAATAGTTCCCAATTTCATTGCCATCCAGCTTCCTCCAAATCCATAAAAAAGATTGCAGTTTGGCAGAAGAGACAGCTGCTGCACTACCAGTATATCCCGAGTAGCATCATTTCACGTGGCTGACAAAAAGCTGCTTATAGGAAGTATGCAATCATAAATAGAGTAAAACACTCTAGTTCTACAGACTAGATATTGCTGTCTCTTCAGTAACAACCCTGAAATTGTCTCTCAGATTGCTGGGCCAGAAAACTATAGAGCAGTTGGTGCTTCAACATCTGCAGTGTTGAAATCTCTGCCAGTACCATCTTACTGTTTGGCCTACTGGAAATTAGTTGAGCAGATGAAAAAAAACGATTGGAGGGGATTTCAAGCCAAAGGGAACTTTGACTCCCAGAGGATAAGAAATGAGAGACAGGTGACAGTAGGGTTGAGTGAAAAATAGGACACAGATTGGTAGCTGTGAAATAGTGTGGTTAAAGACATTTTGTGTGATTTAACAGCCCAGTATATAACCACAGCAGTGTTCTTTCTTTCACACAGTGCCTTTGGGGCCCCTACTTGAATCCGCAGCTTCCCACAGTTATCCCTAAACTGGCCTATATTTTACAAGGACGTTTATTGGAGAGTTATTCATCAAAATTTATGCGTTACTTGCACCTGTTGTATATTGCCCGAATCATACGTTCATGATCTATTATAGAGGAGTAATTGTGTTTTGATTGCATTTCTTCTCACAAGGTTTTAAACATATTTATAACTTTTATGCAAAGTCGACTGTAAGTTTTCTTAAAATATGCCATAAATATTATATAATCTCATCCAAGGTCCTGCTGCTGTCAAATGTTTTCACATTTGTGAGAGCACCTTTATTTTGGAAGATGTGTAAATCTGTATTGCAAGCAAGAAGTAGCAACTTTGAATTATTACTAACTCAAAAACATCACAAGGTCCCATCTTGACATCATCGCAGATCAAGCGTGTGTACAGTATGTTAAACAGGAGAGATTGTTTCCTAATCTCGAATGGACATTCTTTGAATTCTGCCCGTGTCTCCTTCCTCAAGCCACATCGTCAGCAAGTGTTCTCCCACAAAAGATTGTGATTAAGCTCCTTGCGAAAACTCCTCATCAACCTGTTCAGAAAATTAATTGTTTTCCGTGGCTAATTCAAAAGCGCATTAGCATAAATTGACAGCTGCAGTGTGCCATATGCATACATAAAATTGGGAGTTCATTCTGCGGTCGGGCACGATCCCGGAGATAGAGCCACGGTTAACTCACAGAGGTCAGCTGAAGGAACAGACCCCCATCAGAGTGAATATCAGCAGTGCAGCCTCAGCAACATGGCTGACACAAGCTTTTTTGTGTCTGTTAGCAGAATTAAACAATCCCCCGAGACATAACATCAACACACACAAGGTCCCTTCTGAATATTTAATTAGCCCTACAAGTACTAAGAGGAGCTAACCGGGTGTGTCTAACATCGGTCACACCCTGATAACCGTTAAAATAAATTAATAGGTGATGAATTGTGACCATTTTGCGTGCCACATGTTACTCTGAAGTTATAAACACAGTCGGTTTGGGTTCAGAACTTAGGTTGATTAAGTGTTTGAGGCCATCTGCGGAGAATTGGAGGTCTATTAAATGTTGATGAAACCGAAAACAGCCAAACCTCCATGTCGAATGACTCAGACTGATGGAATACACACAGATGTTTCACCACAATTTGCCCCATGTGGCCTTTCAACAGCCCGAACCCGAGAAATAGTACCCAATTTCATTACCACCCTGCTTCTCCAACTCCATAAAAAGATATTATACATACGACAATTTGGACAGAAAACTAACTACTAACTGCTCCACTAGCAGTCTATCATTTGATCTTGTCGACAAAAGACTGCATGCAAACTACAAACACCTACAAAGAATGACTCAAACTTCAAGTCACACATGCTGTCCCTTTGTGACCCGATAATTGCACCAGGAACTGAACAAATTTTAAAAGAAACCCAAAGAAAAAGAAGATTCCCATCAGTCAGTCGATGAATCACAGCATATTAAGTTTCTTGTTAGATTACTGAGTGGAAAGGCGAACACGTTGGATCCAGACAGTGAATGAACAGTCCTGTTAATTTGTCTGTTTTATCCTATATCATCTCCACTAATCCAGGGAGAGTGAGGGCAATAACTGCTCACAATAAAAGGTCAGTTTTACATAAACCTGAGCTGAAAAATAGCAGTCATGGGTTAAGGAGGTGGTAAAAAAATTCTATCATTTCTAGCCATGGATCAAGAGAGGGAGAGGGAGAGGGAGCAAGAGAGAGAGAGAGAGAGAGAGACTGAACTCTGAATACAGATTAGGGACAAATAGGTCTGCAGGATGAACAACACAATCAAGCAGAAAGGCAGAAAGCCCAACACATCTAGCAAAGAGCACTTTTGTGCTGAGAGGATTGTGTCTTAATTAGAGTCTGCCTTTGAATGACTTGAAATAACCGGCATCTGCAAAGAGACAGGCGTTCATTTCCCATGGCTACAGCTAATACCTTATGAACAGATATTCTCTTACCACCGTCCCATAGCAAATCCAATACGATGAAATGTCCCAAACAACATATTATAATATTGAATAACATAAATGCGCTGTGAAATGTTTCATCATCATCTTACCTGTGTTCAACATGACCTCTCCAGGAGTTATCACGTGTGATTTCAATACTAATGTGGCTGACTGAAGCAATCAAGTGAGACTATTTCAACATTTACATTTATTTAAATGAGTGATGTGACTTCCTTTCAGCTTCCTATGGGCAAAATAATCGTATTGATATAAGAGGACTGACCGTCTACAGCTGCACTTATATGCACAGTGGTGTTCCAACAACTTTTCTAACAAGCTCACCTTTACCGGATATTCACCATCTGGCCAGCATGCTAATATTCCAATTAGCACAAACCACAAAGTTCAGCTCAGGCTGATGGGAATTAATTTTGCAGGTATTGGCCAAAATAAACAAAAATATGAGACAAATTAATTATTAGTGCGTTTGAATTGATCGGAATAAGATGTCAGGGACTTCAGGATCAATAAAATGATTGCAATTCATCCTGAATTTCATGTCACTCCACCCAGTAGTTTGTAATTTCTACAAATCCACAAATATCAACCTGTATATAGAGGAAATGGAGGAAAAGATTGTCTATACAAAATTATTTCATGACAATCCATTTATCAACTGTTGAGATATTTCAGTCTGGAGCAAAGACGTGAACACACTGACCAACCATCAGACAGACAGATATTTCCTTCCCTAAAGCCATGCCACTAGCATGACAAAAAAAAAATACTTGTGCAGAGTTGAAATATTCACTTCCAGAACTGGTTGAGTTTCTCCACCTTCTCTTTCCTCTGAGTGTTTAGCTTAAATATCATGCATTTCAAGTAAGGATGGATGCTGTATTAGTTGATCTCTGACACAGTCTGGCCACATTAGCACAACTTGTAAACACTAGGTGCCGTCTACCTTGACAACCCACAATCATGCGGCATTCGACCTAATAAAGGCATAAGACTTTCTAGTCATCAAAGTAAATAGAGGTTGCTCGAGCAATCGGCATGGGCTGACAAGCAGAAATGCATCTTTTGAGTTCATGTCCTTTCTGGATGCTTCCCATTTATCTTGACTGTCAAGTAAAGAGGACATGATAATGAAAGGTGAACACTCCAGTGAATGGCTCTCTCTGCCAGCCTACCATATTATGTTGTAAAATGAAAACTCATTGGCCAGAGGCTGGCTGGATGTTGAATGTGAGTTTAATGTTTAGGATAGCATTTATCTTATTAATATCTGCTTGTGACAATGGACTTTAGGTACAAGCAACAGTACACATCCTTGAAATGAAATAACGCCAAGAATATTCTTTCTGTTTTGCTTTTTAATGTTTAAGATCAACATTTGGTGGTGTAATGCAACGTAAAAAGCACTATTTTCTTCCATTATAAGTCATTACATGCTTGATTCAGTTAACATTTCATTCAGCCTACAGTACATTGGCCACGTTCCCTGTTATAAACACTTTATTTAGTATACAGATGCCTCCCTCTGCTGGAGAAAGGCATAACTGCACTCTAAGACTGCAAATTTTTTAAAGGAACAATCCAAATGGATCCAATCTCCACAAATTCAAAACACAGGATTGAAGTTTGCCACCATTATTTATAATCAAAAGTATATAGACTTGCTTTCAAATATTCATTCATATCAACTGCTTGAGTGCACATTTAAATGACCCAAATCTTGATAAGGATGAAAGACCTATAATCATGACTTCAGTAGATATGTCAATGTTTAGCCATACTTTTATTATAAAATGTGTTTTAGCAAAGAAAAAATGTAATACTAAGATAATAGAAAGTAAGAATAAGTACGTTTTTTTGGTAAAAAGAATATAAAATATACTAAAATAGAATATGAAAAATATGTGTTGTGTTCTATACAGTGTACAGGTGTATATCTCTCTGTACTTCCAACCACCAATCCTGCACACTAGAAAAGTTTAATAGTCACAGGTCAGTCTCACCATAACCAGAACTGTCATGAGGTATTGTAATGAATGTGACCAGAGAATATCACATTGTTTTGTAAATAGTATATAATTAACAGATCAAAATGACTGAGGTAAAACAGCAAAGTTCAAAATGATTTGATTTTACACCTCGTCACAACAGCAAGACTTAATTGATTTACCACTAAATAACTATTGTATTTCATATTTTTATATTCTGGAAAAACAAAAATCCCAAAGGAGGAATATCTTTTTCCCCCAAACAATCCCTATACTCTTCACCGTGAAGCACTTTTGTTCTGCTGAGACACTTAGAGATAAAAACACAACAAATCAAATCTTAATGAGCCAATGAAAAGATTTTATTTCCAAGTTTTTTAATTCTCAGTAAAATGAATGCATTTACAGACTTTCCAACATTGAGAAAACATTCAAAAGGTATCTACATTACAATTTCCTTTATGAAGTGGCTTACCTGTAAATGAAGTCAATTTAATTTAGCAGTTTGATTGTGCCAGATAACATAAAAACACCAGACAAGACAGAGATGGTGACATGAAGATGATAATCCAGAAGTCTAATACAAATGTATCTCAGATTGTGGATTGCATTTGTGGGCCACCTCATGGGAGAACTTGGTGCCGAACAATTTCCCATTTCCTCAACAGGCCGGGACAAGTGCAATACCACACAGATACAGAGCATTGCTACCTCTCCCAACCTGCACAGAAAGGGATCACTTCTGATAGATTCATTTCAGTTCTATGATCAGTTTTGCATGGATTTGCACAGCAGTATAGTGAAAAGCTGAAAGCAAACCAGCAAAACTGACCAGAGACCCATGTGCACACGCTACGGCTGCAGTTTCCCCACCCCGCCCCAAGAAGAATCACGCGTCTAGAAGTACTTTAAGTGCTCACACTGCAGTAGAATTTCATAAAACTACCTGCACTATAAGCACTTTAATACTGCTGAAACCTGTCGTTAAATAAACAGAGCTGATTGACCGCCATGGGGGCGCGATAGCCACAAAGAGGATTCAGCTGAAAATACAGACCACCGTCAGTTTTGCATAGATTTGCACAACTTATTTCTTCTTGCAGCGCAACTATGCAAAACTAACAGAGACCTGCCACAACTAGAAAACACACAGCAGATGAGAGTCCCAGCCCCTTATGCCAGAAGGAGCACTTAGGGCAGTAGGTGCTAGTCTACTTCACTATCTGCACTAGATGCACCTTAGCATAAGCACTAGTGGGAGGCACGCAATGCCGAATACCCATTTAACGATGATTTGTTATAACAGTACATTTGCATACAAACAAAAGTTAAATAAAAGTTCACCTTTACATCATTTGGTTTGTATTTCCCTCTAGTTAACTGCTAATTAAAATATGATGAATAAAACTCAGCAACACTTGACAAACAGATTTCATGCACCGCTGAATTATAAAATGTCATTATAGACAGTGATAATGCGATGCCTCACAAATAAAGCATGTTTGATAAGAGGGGCCTCGCTCCATTTGCTTCACTCAGAACAGTGGGGCACGAAACCTCACAGCAGGACAGAGACGAGGTCCTGCCAGATGTGTATTCACACAAGTTTTTGGATTCAGTCTACCCCGGACTGGCATAAACCAGCCGTGTCTCTATATATAAGCTGTATCTTTTAGTTACCATTATCAGAGTAATGCTGAAAGTGCCTCCACTGCAGTAGATTTTATAAAACTACCTGCACTGTAAGCACTTTGACACTACAGTGACTTCAGAGTGGCTTCATGGTGTTTTCATTCACAGAATGAATTAGGATGCCGTTTAATCCACAATGACGAGCTTTCCAGGGGAGACACAGATGTGCACAGGAGCCTGCAAGCATAAATGAGACATGGCATGAAAAGTGTGTCAGCAACTTCAATTCAGGACTTAAATCAATGATTTTCATGACACTAAAATATGCTATTTGTTTGATTAACAATTTATTATCTGGGGGGAATGTCAAGAAAGTGTGGAAACTGCTGGTTGCGAGTTTGCAAAAGCCAGGCGATGTCTTGGGGGTGTTTGTTGTTTGCTTTTAAACAGCACAAATCTCACAGGGACAAACAAGCACATCCTCACAAGAATGTCAGACATTTTCTTGCAGATTAATAATTCATTATTTTTTGGGGGAGGAAATTAATCATCTGCAAGTTACACTAATAAAAACACCCCTTCAAATTTACAGTAGCTTAGCAATAAGTGCTGTTGTGTGACCTATCAAAACAAGGATGACCCTCGTTGTTTTGTAACCCTCCATGAAGGTTATGTTTACAATGTTGTTTTGTCTGTTTGCTTGCAAGATATAAAAAAAACAACCTCTAAGTACAATATTATGAAAAAAAAAAACCCTGAACTTCCTTGCACTCTATTGATGCACATCAATCTATTCATTTCTGCAACTTCTTCACTAAATTTCTAACATTTTATTTTTTTAATTGTTTTTAAGCTGACGCACCAAATTGTTCATGATTCATGAATTTTGCACATCCATCCATGTAGAGGGGCCTTAATATTTCGAAGATTGAGGTACCCGCCAAATCGCATATTTGCTGTGTATTTTGATTAAAGTGTGTGTGTGTGCAGGTGGTAATCCAAAAAACAAAAAAACAACCTTGTTTGTTTAACACTGGTAAATCCATAAAAAACTAGAAACACGAGCACATGTCGGGAATACCTTCAATAACAAAGTTCAATGGGGAAATCTGAGTGTGAACCAGGACTTGCTGCTGGAGCTCCAACACTTGCGCTCCATTCACATTGCTGTGCACCCCTCCCCCATGCGCTAACATGGCGCCCAGGAGTCCGCATTTTGAGCGTTTTTAAGACTCTACTTCCACCGACTGGATAACAACAGACCTATAACTAGATCCCCGTCGGCGAAACGCCCGCGCACTACACCGATATCAGGTGCACATGAAAGTGTGCGCTCGTTTACGGAGTAGGCGCACCAAGCGTATGATACGAGCTACTGCAAAGTTAAAGTGAGAAACCAAGCACACACACACATACACACACACACACACACACACACAACAAGCTACCCGAGGGCTCCATCAAAACAGTCCAACGCACGCATGTGTTAGCCCAAACAGGCTAACGCGTGTAGCCTGCCGACTACAACTAGCTTTCGGAAAGATTGTTAAACCACGAAGACGTAAAAAAACAAAAACAAAAACAAAACACGTTTGTTTTAATAAATAAAAAACGCGATATTTGATGAAATAGCTTCAAAAGACACACGCACAAAGTCTACATGCTAATGTTGGGCTAACACCCTCCATCCACTTCACACAGCCAACTTAGCCGCTTTAATATAGCCTCCTCACGCAGGCTAACACGAGTTAAATATCAGCGTGTGCTCCCTGGTGCTTGTAAACATTGATATTCCTCTTAATACGACCGGTTAAGCCGGTGTCAATAACGTTATTCAACGACATCTTTCTCGTCGGTGCGTTAGCATTAGCAGCGAGCTAACTCAACCGAGCTCGCGGGATAGCAAAGGCGCGCGGCCTGCTTGCAACCCCCCATGTGCTGCTGCTGCTGCTTTGTTCTGGAGGCACTTTTAAGTGCACACCACCGCGCACGAATCGACTCAAAGCTTCACCTTTTAATCACCAGCGTTGGCCCACAACAGCGGCACAAGAGTGTATAACTTGGAGCTGCTACAAAAGTGTGTAACGCGTGATTTTTCCACGAGTGAGTATCACTTCCCCGAGGTACAGACTGAGGAGAGGTGCAGCAAGCAACACATGCTTTTCAAATCTCCCTCATTCTCCCAACCATGGAGGAGAGGTTGCCATGCGCCTCTTACAACACTGTTTCCAAATGCGGAAACTGACTGTTTAAAACATTTTTCTCCCCCCTCCGATGTTAACGTGAAATTTGTGGCTCCGGTGTCGCACACAATGCCGAGCTATTTCACTTTCCTGTCGTTTACCGCATCCACCGTGAAAGGCTAACAACAGGTTTCTTGCCAGTATAACATGCGCGTAATAAGACACTAGCTTCTAAAAAATCCACCATCTTCACTCACTTGTACAGACTTACCGTTTACTCACACTGTTTCGGGGGGGAGGTATCTGCAAAAAAAAAAAAAAAAAGAAAAGAAAGAAACTGAGAAAAGAAAAAGGACTTGACAAAATGAGTAGCAGCTAGGACGTATAATCCAAAAAACACAACCATGTGCTACTATTATGATTTGCGAGGAGTTTGTGAATCGTAGTAAGATTGCGAAAGTGGCGCGAGTACACTCGAGGTTTAACCATGTGGTGAATGAAGGGCGGCTCCCAGCCAGCGTAGCTAAACCCCAACTCCTTCATTAGCATAAATCAACTACTTCCTCTCCAAGTGCGACTCTCAAGTTTCACCACTTGATTTAGACCGTTGGTAAACACGCAGAGGCGGTGAAATACATAAACGACAAACTTATTCCTCATTAGGACGCACCAGCAGCAGCAGCAGCAGCAGCAGCAGCACCACTGCCACCAAAAAGAGAGAAAGAAAGCAAGATTTACAGGCAACATCAACACAAGAGTTGCACAAGTCGACGCCCACAGTTTTTTTTTTTTAACCCGATTTTGTTGATGTTTTTCCTGCATGATATGAAGACAAAAATGACCATGGATGAACGCTAGAAATAAATGTACACCATAACTCTAACGAATAATCATCTACTCAAGATAAATTTGTTGCATTATGTCTAACTTAATTCTATTTACCATGTAAAACTTCTTAATCTTAACAATCATTTCAGCAAGTAAGCTATTCCTGTACAGTATTTAAGGTCTTTTTATTGTATAAACTTAATCCATGAATCATTAAAATAATCAAAACTTCTAACATATTTTTTTTTTCATAAAATGAGAGTTGCACAAATGCCTCATTAATTAAACAGAATTTTTAGCTTGATGTTCCTGATTTGAAATCATTAATCACAGTATAATCATAGCATTTTGGATATTAAAAAAAAAAAAACAACCTGCTGTTGAATTTTTTTTACCATTTATAAGTTATAACTAGTTATAACTAACTGAAAATACATACTGCAAGTGTAAACATTGCCAGTAATGTAAGAGGATCAGATAATGTGAGGAACAAATGGAAAAGTTACTTTACCTGAATTCAGATTTCCTGAACATATAAGAAAAGATTTTAATAGTACACACACACACATTACATTTCTTCATTATAATCATGTTATTTTGGATAATCATTATTGTACTTTTACATTACACAATAAAACCTATTCTGCTGCATAATGACAAATACAATTTCAAAGCTAGTGCACGCTTATTGAGGCTTAGCTCTTTGTGTTCCATTGAGAGCACAAATTACTCTCTTAACTCGAGGTCACATATTTTGTATTCTCGACATGTTTTCTTTTCTTCTTTTTCTGAGAAAATATGAGATTGTGATCAGTATGAAACTTAATTTCGGTCAATATTTTGATGTTCTGTGGTAGAAATGAGTGTATGTGCCTCCAACATGGTTTAAAGTGTCTGTTGCCAAGACTCCTCCCACTGTGAGGGTGTCCCTCCTTCAGGCACAAATGCAGGGGATTGTCTTGCTTATAACCATAGGTCAGTCTAGTTCACCTTTAACCTCTGGATTCAGTCATGTGTGAAGTCACACAATGGGCCCGCAGAATTTGAAATGACCCTCCTGCTTGCAGAAATGGAAACAGCAAGAATATTAAAAAAGGACTGCAATTAAAACACATAAAATATTATTTTTGTATTTTGTTTAAACATGACAATATAAAGTGACTGCAAAATTAGAATAAACAGTAAACATATAACACACATAACATGGATGTCGATTATTCAAAGAGGTGAAATTCCTGAATCAGCTGTGATGCTTTAATGTGAGTAGAAGAAGCAGGGATGGCATAACATTTAATGTTTTCTGATGCTGTTAAAGATTAGTTTACTTCAGTGTTTTTTGTAAGGGGCATACAAATCTAGAATACATTGTAAAACCGTTGAGAAACACACATCTATTATCAGCTACGTGAAGAGAATAATCTAAATTTAATCTGCATGGGCAAAAATGACTTCTCATTTAAGAGGGCCAAGAGACATAAGTAGTCCACAAGGAGTTGAAAACTAATTTCTGGCAAGAGTGTGCATATCATTCAACAAATTAAACAAATGGTATTTTAATGTCTGACCCCTCAGCAAGAACAATTTAGTCTGAAAAGCTTTATTTAGTCTAAAATAGATTATATATATATATATAAAAAGGCAATGCGATGTAAAGTATTTTAGAGTTGTAATTTTACAAATGCAAAGACAATTCTTTGGAAAGAATTTTTGAAAAAACAACAAAACAAAACAGCAAAATAAAAAAAGGGGAAAAAAAGAAAAAGTAAAAGAGATGCAGACGCAGGTTTGAAACAGTGCAGGCCACTCTCCACTGTTTCTTCTTGACAGTTTCCTGTCAGCACACACAGTGAAGAAACAGATTCGGATTTTTGTGGATAGGATTAAAATATTTATGTTCTCATTATTGTGATTAATGTTATGTATTATTATAATAGATTAGAATGTTATGTTTGCTGATTAATGTACATTGCCAAAGTGATATAATGCATGATGTTGCATGAAAAATAAATAAATGAAGCAGTCACTATTGATATATTGTTGCTTCATGTTTAACTGTTGATCCAGCTACATACATTTTAGACTTTGTAAGATTAGAGGTAAAAACAGCAGTTTTGATACATCTGTGTGGTGAATTCATGTTAAGTACCAAAACAGAACTATTCACGGCCTGGAAAATAGATCCTGACATACTAGATATTTATTTTAATACATTCTTTGCTCATAGTAAATGAAAATTCATTATCTTTAACTTGTTTCCAAAAGCAACAAAACTCCCAGCATATGGTGTTTTGTTTTTTTTTGTTTTTTTTAAACCACAGACATTTTTACTTGTCATAAAAGGAAAAGCACGGGTGTTACTAATATATTCGGTGCGAGAGTTAGTCTGAATGGACCCTGAAACCGAAGCAGCTAAATGGAATTCAGCCATTTCATTTTATTATTTAAAAGTGTGCTTTGGACCAACTAGAGTTAGTAATGAATCTCCGGTATATGCCCAATAATAATTCAATTATAGGTTTTGACGTTATAAGTCAAATGAGCATGTGTGTCTTCTCTTAAGTAACTTTCAAATAACCTTCAGTTATAATCCAGTTTGAAATTGTCATGATCTCATTATATAATGTTTGTACAGAAATAATTATACAGTTTTACAAAAGTCTAAAATTGTATAATCTATTAAATACAAATGTTTGAAAACATAACTAAGATCAATTAATGTATACACTACAGTAATTAAAATAGCTTTACGGTTAGGGACTCCAAGGGGCTTTTTTTAAATTGAAATGTTTATGTTCCATTATTATTCAGCTTTAGAAAATACACAAGGAACAAAGAACAAATGGAAACAGGTACAACTACAGATACTTGTCTATCTGGCCTGTTCTTTTGTTTACAGTGGTAAAAAAAGTTTTCAGTTACAAAATGTGTAATACAAAATTTGTATTTCAATAATCCAATAATTCCATAATTATGTAATTTTGCTAGTAATGATATAGCTAGTTTGTGGAATGTAAAAGTACTGGTTTGGTGTTGAAATAAAATACTAAAAAGATTCAGTGGTACATATATGACATATTTAATTAAACATCAAATTTCTCTTTTTCTTTTTACTTTTAACAAATGTTTGGTAGTCTACAAATTATAAAACCTGTTTAAAATAGTGTTTGGTTTAATAATCTTCCCTGAATATGCTTTTTAGGGTGAAAAATTGAACTTGAAACTTTAAAAGATTTAACCTTAGTAATAAAGTGGATAAATATTATTGAGCTCAATTAAATAAACATTTCTATACCATCATGTATAGTTCCTTGTTCTTTTTTTTGTAATCGCGTTTCGTCGTCCTTATGTTTGAACCTACTCGGCTGCCATAGGTCAAACATTCAGTTATGGCTGCCTCTCCCCGGAAGCCGGATCAACCTGTCACAATAAGATAACACCACAAGTCCGACACGATACTTTGCAGTCATTTATCATAGAAACTAACGGCGACACTGAGTAAGATGGCATATTATTATAATCTGTACATCACAACACAATATCCTAAATTGTTTTCAGTACATCGGTGCTTACATCGTCTTGCTAACAATGTGTGGTTGTTTTATTTTGAAGGTTGAAATGCTTGAGTTCCGGCATGGTTGCAACATGGCTGTTGAACTTAACGCTTCCTCTCGACTTCATGAGGTTTGTACATGTGCAGACTGTTAACAGCAGGCCTGTGTCCAGCCTGGAGGGCTAAAGGTGAGTTGAATGGCCCGTTTACATGACATACAGGTGTGTGTAAAGTGATTTATTTTAGAGTTGACTGTGTCGGACACCCAGCAACTCACTAAAGTAACCTTACCTGCTGTCTGTACTGACATTAGCATTCAAAAATGTCCCCTGAATCAGAATCAGCATTATCAGCAAGTAGGTTTTCATTTATTAGGAATTCCCCTTGGTGTTTTGGTGCGTAACATAGTAAGTAGAACATATAAAGAAAGGTAAAAAGCAAGTGCTGCTAGTCAAGAAGCTTGCAAAGTGTACACTATGACTGTTAAACGTATTAAAATGATAGATAGATAGATAGATAGATACTTTATTGATATGTTTGAGCATGCAAACATACAGTATATTGAACCTACATTAGAATTAACCTATAACACAGTAACCATACGTTAAAATTAACCTGATGTAGATCTAAATTTAAATATATGCAGACATGTAATGAGTCCTGTACAGGAATATGCAAAGTACGGGGCCGGGGGAATGTGTCAAATTTCACAGTATGAAGTATAAAGAATATTATGAAATGTGCACAATAGTAATAGTTTCATGTCATCTGGCTGATAGGCGAACTATGACATGCATGTTGTAGCACAGCACTGAACATCCATACCTGTCACATCACATCCTGCAGGATTAAGAGGAGGTGGAAGTCATTTTGTTACATGCACCACTACTCACAAAAAGTTAGGGAGGCTTTCGGATGAAGTTTCAGAATGCACCTAAAATGCACTGTAACCTTTTACAGGTGAACTCATGTTGCAATAAGTCGACTTGTAAAACAGCGCGAGACGACATTGTCATGCTGTAATTGATGCTCAAGGACACAGTTACAGTTACGGAAGTGTCTGAGACATTGACATTTGTTGTTGTTAGCTTTTGTTTCAATAAATACTTTGAGATGAGGAAATGACCATTGCATGCTTCTATTTAAATGCGCAACTTTCATGATACAATATCGCTGTAGCATGAACTTTTCACATTTTCCATGAATTTCACCCAGAAGTTGAATATCCCTAACTTTTTGTGAGTAAATACTACAGTATACAGGGAGTACATTTGTTCCCTCAAACAACTGGGATTCCTGATTCCAGGCAGGAATATTTGCAAAAGTTGTACATGAATATGTATGTTAGGAACTGTATATGTTTGGTTGACTTTACACTTTTTAATTTGACATTTGTTTTCACTTTTTAGTCTGGCAGATTGATGGCTGCCTGTGTGCTGTGTCGACGGGGCCTCGCTACGTCACCTCCCGGGCTTGAGAAAGGGTTTCGCTCAGGCTCAGCACATGTGTGTCCAACGAGTGGATGAAACTGATGATCAGGAGGACAAGAAACACCAGGAAGTCTCTGTCCAAGAAGAATACAGACTGAATTACAACCCTAGATCATATTATCAGTCTGCGTGGAGCTCTGCAACTTCCCGTTGGCAAACGGATAATGATGAGGACGAGTGCCTCTCCATGCCTGCACCTTCCTTCTGGCAGCAGAGCAATCGCTACAGTGTGAGTTGCTCGCGGCATCTCTCCAGCTCGAAAAACACACTTCTTGACTTAGCTTTCAACAAAAGCTCTGAACCTGAGATGCCATCAGTGTCACTGCAAAACAGAAAACACATACCGCCAGATGTTAAAGTAGATCCACGTGCCTTCCTCAAATGCAGGCCAGGGTACACCTCCATTACCCTCGACCTCACCCAGCGGCCTCACCCAATCAAATGGGAAGAGGCCTTGCAGCTGCTCCAAAAAGTGACTTTTTTAAAAGGCAGCATGAAAACATCTGATGTGTCTCACTTCCTTGCAGAGCTCAGCCACTTGAGCCCAGACAAGATCTCATTAGTGAGAAATGACCACCGCTTCATCATGCTCCTCCGATATTCTGTGGAACACCTTCGCCTCTTCACTCCACTTCAGCTGCTGGAGGTGCTGCAGTCATTCGTGTGGCTTGACATGCCCTCTGCGCACAGTGTACTCGGGCTATATGAGGCCGAGCTGAGCCGCAGGGCCGACCAGATGAGTCTACACCAGTTGTTATTAGCCGCTGATTTGTGGCGCTGTATTGGGAAACAGGTCCCTCAGTTCTTACAGCACCTCTATGATTCAGTCCGTCTGCACCTTGGACAGATAGGGCTCCTAGAGCTGGTGCACCTGTTGTATATAATGGGTGAAGGTAGGCAGTGCCCAAAAGACTTGATCCGTCCTGTAGAGCAGCTTCTCATGCTTCATTTACACCAACTGTACCCTGAGGAGGTTGGTGCTGTATGCTTGGGGCTCTTTAAATCCCAGACTTCAATGTCTGAGAGTGCAGTGACTCGTATTGTTGATAAGGCACACTCTTTTGTGGAGGAGATGAGTGACTTTGCCATGGTGAATGTGCTGAAATACCTGCGTTTCAGTTACCTACTTCATAAGGCATGGATGGAGGCCATGGCACAGGAAGTTCCTCAACGGGCCCATAGGATGGGTGTTCAGGGACTGATGCATGTGGCACTGGGCTGTTCAGCACTACATTACCGCAATGATAAAATCCTTATGGCAGTTGCTGAGAGAATTCCCTCACTGGTCCCTCACTGCAGGAGTAAGGACTCATCCAAGCTGCTGTGGGCCTTTGGCACACTAGGGTTTCTTCCAGTTCAGAGCCCAAGCTTCTATCCAAGCCTGACCGAGTCCTTGAGACAGAGGAAAGTTGAATTCCAGCGATACCCAGAGCATCTGCTTACCGGTCTTCTAGGCCTAGCCTTTGTCTCTCAGTTCCCAGAGGATCTAATTACACTGGCTTTGAGTCCCGAATTTGTAAACTTAGCACTGAAATCCACACAGCTGGAGCTGAAAAAAGACCTGTTCACTTTAGATGGAACTGTGGCTTTGGAGCTACCTCACTGGACTGGTCCACGGATAAGCTCTGAACTGAGTAAAGAGTCGACAGAAATGCTGTGGAAGTTTGCTCAATCAGATGTGTGCCAGAAAGCAGAGGTTCAGGAGGCCGAATCTGCTCTGCAGGATCTGCTTGGAGGAGAGAAGTTTGTGTCTAAGAGGATGATTCTGCCGCACACTCGTTCCATTGACCTGGAAGTACATCTTGACTTGACTGGACAGCCGATACCTGTGAACGTAGAATCTGACGCAGCCATTTTATCACCAGAGAACAGTTCATCAGAATGTCTGCCTCATCAGGGTTGGGGCAGAATGAATGTAGGAGTAACTATAACTGAGGAACTTCTAGCACAGCTAACAAATAACAAAAACACCACAGAACCTTTAGCCGATTCTCCTACAATTAAGCCTTCTTCTCTTCACAGAGTACAGCCTGATGAAGGTGGGCGTCTGTTTGGCACAGGGGTATTCCTGACCAGTGACATTACAGAAGCTCTCATCAGACCGAGTAGCTTAGCCACATCCCCCAAGGACTCCAAAAACCTTGTCAAACTTGCTATCCAGGTCGCGAACAGGAACCACTACTGCTACCATTCACAGCAGTTGTTGGGCCTTCATGCCTTGAAGAGGAGGCAGTTGAAGTTGGCAGGCTACAGAGTTGTAGAGCTTAGCTATCAGGACTGGTTTCCCATGCTAAGGAAAGGCAGGGCTGAGAAGCTGGCATACCTGCACTGCAAAGTCTACAACAGCCTGTAATTATTCTCAGACCTCCAACAGCCAAAAAATAATAATAAATCACATGCAGAGTATGTAAGCACTTCAGCTTCTGGGAAATCTTTAGTTTGTAATATGGATTTATGGATGCATGTGCAAAGCAGAGAAAAGATGTTTATCTCCACCCACCATTTACTTTTTGTACATGTTCAGTTCAAAATACATTTCTAAATAATTATTTGTCAAAATGTGACATCTCAAGACATTTTTGTGGAAATAATGCCAATTAAAAATATGTTTCAACTCCTCACTGTCTTGATCAGAGTTGTGGTATATCATGAACACAGTAGATATCTGGAATGTATTTTCTTTTCTGAATTTACTTCAAGAATTTACAAGAATTTGCTCATGCATTGTGTCAAAGTATAAAGAGAGACAATGTTTGTCATTATACTGAATCACATTAATTCATGAATGGTTAGCGATCTCTAGAGATGTTACTAGAATGCTACCCGCTTTGCACGTCAAAGGTCAAACCTGATCTTTTTAAACTGATGTGAATGTTGAATGAAACAGTTTCTGTGTTTTTTGTTATTGTGGCTGCTCCTGATCAGTAGAATCAGTTATGTAATTTGGTAGAGAAAGGGTTCAAATCCAAAAATTCACAGCAGAGCGAATGCTCACAATTTCAGGGAAGCATCTGTAGCTGAAGTTGTGTATCACAAAGCAAAGACAGACTCATTTGCGTTATTCTTGTCGGCCAGGAGCTAAATTCAATTCATTTTTTTTTGCATTTAGATTTTATTTTTCCTTCCATGATTCTGAAACATTGAGACGAACGTACTCTATTGCGATGTTCTTAACAAAATTGACACCCGCACTACCAAATGTGCTCATTTTGAACAGCTTTTTATTCAAGAATGGTACTGCCAACATGAAAAACAATATTGAATCAAATACATTTTGAAAGTACAGACGTTACAATTATGTAACCTTCAAAAATGATATTTAAAGATGCTTATTTACTCACAGGGTGGACAAAATAACATCATCTCGCTGTACTAGGCTTATATGATTCAACACTACACCAGTAACTGCAGCCCCCAAAATGTCCTCAAATGTCATATCGTGCACCAAAGACAATAAATGTTAAAGGCATCACAAAAATAGACGGCGTAACAGCATGTATGACGTTAAGTGCATTCTACGGTGACTTTTTTTTTGTGACAAACCTGCAGGCAAAACATGATTTATATAGCACATTGTGTAAAACTATAAACACCTCTGAAACAGTCACAGCCCCACTGACTGTGGGGAATGAATCTATTCACAGTCAGATATAATTGATGTTCCGTTTTTGACTCTTCTAAGTGTTTATAAGATGCCTTTGCTGTGGAGGTCATCCGTCTGTCTCGTTTTGCCACTGCAGCAGGATTATGGATGCTCTATGAGGTAGAAATAAATAGGCAGACCTTTTCCTTTTGTCATGTTGTTAGGATATTGTTCTGTCACCTTATATAAACCTGAAGTAGTCTAAGATCAACAAAAGTGGGTTGCTAAACAGATACGCTTTTTTATTGTAATAAGCAGCCAAATTCAACATGTAGAAGTTTTTCTGGGTTTTAATTTTTTAATTTTTGTGACAACATAACTCTTGAATGCAATTCAGTTTGACAGGCCAAGGTCTGAGATGCCTCCCGTCAAAAGTCACCTCAAATCAGCGCTAGATTTTTCAAAGGAGTCGGCGGTTTCAAACGCATTACAGCACAAGGTCGAAGAAACTTTCATCAAGGAAACCTTTTCTGACAAAAACTTAAAGTAGATATGCTGGTATTCACTGTGATGAATTGCCCAGCTCTGGCATGTTTCAAGATTTTGTGAGTCAAATTCTTGTTTGAAGTTGATTTTCACCGTGTGTTGACGTGAATGTAAATTAGTTTTGCTGGAATGAACGCTAACAAAATCGACAAACTATTGCATGCTTTAGAAATCATAGAAGTAATGTAAAATGTGCAAAAGCACCACTTTTGGTCTTTTCAGAAACACAAGACAAAATAACAATGAATTAAAATAATAATATAAAAAGTATAGAGTAAAGCATTGTTTATGTTTTGCTGTCACATGCAGGTTTGGAAACATCCGTAACCGGTGTATCTTTGTTATTCCCTGAAGAAAAAGCCGGGATCAGACCTTGGAGGACACACTGGAGAGACTACAGGTGTGTTGTGTTTCCCTTAAAATGTTTCTCTTTGTTTCCCTCCCTACCTACTTATTTCCTTTCTGACCCAGAAACTGGAGTTAGTGCTTCCATCTTGCCAGCTGCCCCATTACTGTAGGAGACAAAAACAGCTTCAAGGTCTCCTGAAGGAAAGGCAAGAAAATCCTGCAGGGAGAATTGTTCTTTAACAGCATGCCCATTAATGTCAGACACAAATAGCATTCATTTCCCTTACTTTAAAGAGACTTTGAGAGAAAAAAACCTGCAGTGTAAATATTTGTCCCATGCATATTGTATCTCTTTGTTGACTTCATACAGTGGAAAATAGACCTGCGAGATCAATAGAAAACAAGAATTTGGATTCATAAGTGGTAATTGGACTGAAGATTTAATTTAAGACCACCCTGGCAGTCATATGAGTAAACAACTGTCCTAATTCTCTTCACTTCTGTCTCTGTCTCCTTGCTTCCTGATGGGAGACATGTGGCAGAGAGGGAGGAAAGGAAATGAGCAGTAGGAAAG
The DNA here is from genome assembly GCA_036365135.1 of Miichthys miiuy. Taxonomy (NCBI): domain Eukaryota; kingdom Metazoa; phylum Chordata; class Actinopteri; family Sciaenidae; genus Miichthys; species Miichthys miiuy. The sequence continues at coordinate 6,142,363 of CM071612.1, read as the reverse complement.
ACAAATTCAATCAACACTACATCTGTCAGCGCGCGTGGGAGGGCTTGATGATCCCCCAAGAGGAGCTGGAGGAAGCTCCTGGGGAAAGGGACATTTTGGTTGCTCTGTTGCCATTTCCTCCCTCATGGGGATGAATGAGAAGAGAATGATTGAATGTTGTGTCGTGCTTACGACTGGTCAGCAGAGGGCACTATGTACTTAGGAAACGGCACATAATGTCTGACTGACATGATGAAATAGTCCCATGAGTCCTTGATATTTCTGTACAGCATTTTATATTTCTGCAGATATAAATGCAAAGCGTGCATCAGAGTGTTCAGATAAACAGTGGGTAAACCATTTAAACAAGCTTAGAATAACATTCAGAGAAGATTAGTTTTACATTTTCTCAATATTACATAATATTTTCAACAATACACGAATTTGCAAACCCAGCAAAAAAAAAAAAAGACAGAAAGGCTTTTGAAAGCAGTGAGTACATTTAAATAATAAGATGGGAAGAAGTCAATAAATACCTCTCCTGTTCTTCACAGATCTGAAAAAAACTATAAAAGAGAATTCACATTGCACTTTCAAGTCAGTGCCATCCCTGCAGCTACACATTTCACACTTCTGGGTGTGCAGGAATCATGCTTTTGAAGTTGAGATGATTCACTTTCTCATTTAGCACCATTTTCTTTGGATTCAAATGCAACTCATTCGATTTGCAAACAAGTCCCTTATCCACGTTAGCTCTCTCACTGATGTCGTCAGCTCTATTATGTTTTCAGGTTGACGCTAACAAGGGCAAACATGTTTAGGGAATAGGGGACTGCCTGCCACAGCGCACTAGTTTTATTAGTGCGTGTGGAGTAATGGGAACGATTAACGGCTTAGATTGGATCACGATGCTGTTATTACATTGTATCCTGAGTAATCTGTCAGGCAAGGTGATAAACGTTCTCTTATTTGTTCATGTCTCACTAATGACAGGGCATTTATTGAGTTATTAAATTGCTATAAACAAGTAAATAGAGAATAATCATTAGGCTTAGACACTATTTTCAAATGTGACCAGGTTTTCACCCATTAATGGAGGCTCTGGTAGAGTGAATGCTCTCTCAGTAATCCCCTTCTTATTTGCATTTCAATTCTTTTGCTTTTCTCAGCCTGGAAGCTAATCCAGCGCAGTCTGAATGTAGGCTAAACTTGCATCAACATTTCTTAAGTTATCTCAACATAGAGATACTACTGTCTGTCTGCTATAATTCCTTTATTTAGCTCATTGTATGAGGCAGACAAATCCGGATGTCTCATATTCTTTAAGAATAGATGCTTCTACTTGTCACAGAAAAATCCACCTCACGGGATCCTTGACTTTGAACATTCATAGGTTAGCGAAACAGGTATGGATTAACCAGATTTATGCAGATGACTTTTCCCTGGAGAGTGACGACGACTGATCCCCATCACACTTCTGCATGACGGTGGTGCAAACTACTGCCAGCGTACTGACTGTTTCTGTATCACTCCCTCTTAGTGCAACTTCCTTTCTGACCCCTTCGGTGGCATTCAGTAATGTGTCTGGATCCTCGCCTTTAACATTCCAAACACACACACTCTCTGCTAAACCAACTGCTGCAGGGACACGACTGATAGGGGGTGTCTGCATTCAGCGCTTGTCTTTGCTGCTATTGATAGACCTTTATTAACTTAACCATGTTGGAGTTTTACCCGGTTCCTCATTTATTAAAGGATAAACCTTTTCACCTCAGGAACACAGTGGATTTGTCTGGATTTGGATTTCTCTTCCCTTCAAACATTAATCAGCATTTGTTTGTGAAGAATATCATGCACTATTATTCAAGCGATAGTTCATCATAGATTTAAAAAAATATGATCTGACTATTTAACCAGGGGCAGTGATATTATATTAAAGCATTAACAGACGAATCTTGCTTCTCATAACAGATTTTGTTCATTCAAGCTATCCATAGTAACATTAGCAGTTGGCCTATGAATATATCCATCATGGCCAGAAGGCACATTAAGGAGGGAAGGCTGAACACAAGACACACTAATAATGATAATATACAGCCTGGCAACAACTCAGTTCACAAGTTCAACAGAAATAAACATTTGCGAAGTAGAAATTCCAGTAATTAAAGCATATGCTGTTATGATTAACAAATCCCCCCGATCATACTGCAGTGACTATTTTTAGCAAAGATGTAAAAGATGAAGGTTGTGGAAGGAAAACAGTTCTGTGTTGTTAAGCTCGTTAACATTACAGTGTCTCCATCCCTGTTTGATATAACTTCAGGATGACACTTGTGCAAGCGACATTGTGTTGCATAACTGCGTAGCTGTCCCTCCGCACTCATCATCTGATCACAGAGATCATCACAGTTCAAAGCAGGATTGATGTAAGCTCACTAAACAGAGTGGAAGTGGAGAGCGGAGTCACTCTTATACAGCTACACATGATCATTTTCAGGAGCGGGGTCATGCCAATATAAAAGCCTATAATCGTGTAAATTCTGGCTGGCATATCAGAAGGCGTTTGAAGGTCAGTTTTGGTTTACTGCATGACAGTGGTACATCATGTCTTAAAAGTTATAATATTTAAGTTAATTACATCAAATCCCATTTCAGATACGCTTTACGGCTGGTGCAAAATCCAATCTGGGTATTTGTGCACTGTAATAGCCTCTCTATATTATAGTTTCATTATTAATGGTGGTGTTTGCCTGGCTGTGAGATTCAAATTTGACTACCCATGCACAAGGTATTTACAGGACAACAAAGTATGTACATATTGTGTGTGATGTGGAAGACAAAGTCAGTGGAAAGGAAGGAGGCGGGGGGAAAAAAAGCAAGGAAACACTGTCAACTTTATTCTTTATTAAAAACAATGACACACAGATACACAACTTCTGCTGTGTTTGAGTGATGTCTTTGCTGCCCCCAGTGGTTGATGCTTGTGTCGTTTCAAAGTGAACTGATCAGTAGCTTCTCTCTGTTGGACTAGATAAATAACAGCTGACTGTTATGTCTTGTGTTGTTGCACCTGCTTGGTGTTTGACAAAGTATACAGCTGTCCATATTTACGACAGTGGTATTGCACTGTGGATGCTAAATCTCCAAAATACCAATTTCTATGTAATGTAATGTCCCTTTCCCTTGGAAAATATAAACCCAGTGTTCACTCGCCCTCTTTTGTGCTCTGTTTTGGTCTCCACCAACCCCTAAGAGACATATCTGGCTCTTCAGCTGATAAATGCTCCACTAGCTTGTTGCTAACCGTGTCTGTCAGCCGTTTGGTGAGAATGTAGCCCACAGCTGCCTGCTGCTGCTGAAAATAAATTTGAAGAGAGCGGCTACAGCTGGGGGCTAAAATGAAAACAATGAGCTGAAAGATGCTAAAACTCTCAATACAGCTGAGAGTGACTGTTCAGTCAGACGTTAATTATTCATGATTTGCCACTATATAAGCTGCATTGCATATAATAATTCTATTTTTAATATAAAAATGGTAAATATGTTAATATAAGGTATGGATTAGTGCAGCTCTAAAGAATAATTTGTAAAAAAAAAAAAAACAAGCTTACATAAGTGTCTCCATGACTGGCTTCAAACACTGAGGATCAAGGCAATCCCAAGGGATACACAAGAGATCACGACTGAATCCACGGTCTGAGATGGATGGATTTATTCTTCGCATGGACATTAAATAGGTTCATGTATTCTATTTCAATCATTAAGACTGAAAAACAGCTGAGTCACGGCGTTGAAACTTCAGTCTGACACATATCAGGATTGAGAATGCTTACTCTGCAGGATGGTGAAGATGAAACAGCTGGAAAGGACTGAACTGAAGTTGCAATTTTGGCATGGATCAATGACATCATTATTTTGGGCACAGTTAGTAAAAGCTCAGTGTGCCAAAAGACCATATACAAGGATAGCAAGTACTTGCCGGGTTTTAAATTGATTTTTAAGTATATTTAAGAGCATTGGGTCGTTCCTTGATATATACTGACGACATGATCATCACTGAGGTTTAGGGCCTAATTAAACAGTGCACTGTGACAATTAAATAAGCCCTGGCAGGGATTTGCTAATCAGCTTGATGAAATTATATAAAGGAAAAAAAAAAACATTAGGAAAGATGTCTAAATATGAGAAATATTAAAGACTATACAAGATTACATTTGTAGCAAGTTTGAAGCCACACAAACCACGTATGTGTCACATTTCATGTTGTGATGCTTTTTGATATCATCGTCTTACACTACTCCAAACATGCACTGCTCCACTGTGAGTGTCTCCACTACACGTTTAATCTTTAATCCGTTATTTCAAAATGTTATTTACAAGTTCAACATGTAGAAGGTATAGGTAAAGTTATCCACTTTATTACTCACAATACGGACTGCAGTATATCCTGTACTGAAATACAAATTATGGGTGCCCAGAAAATGGAACAGTGAAAGGCTGTTCTCATCGTGTTTATGCGTATGCTGCCTGCTTCTGCACTCGAAGCTCATCAAGCAAACAGACATTTAGCCTCAAGGTTAATATAAATATGTGACTATATTTAATGTTGGCAGTCCAAATTAGACTTTAGGACACACGGTTCCTCAATATCACAGATTTCTCTTGTAATCATGTATGAGTGTAAATTTAAGCGTTAACATAAATAGAAATAGAAATGCCACAAAGGAGTGATGTTGTAATTACAACGTCATGCCCCTGAAGTGAAACCAGTTTTCTGTTTTTTTCAAGGTAATCAGCTTCAGCTCTTTGGTCTCAAAGTTACGTTTACTACAAAGTAGAAAATTAAAAAATGTTATAGGAGACAAAATTCTGATTATGGTATTGCAGACTGTCATGAAATCAGGAAGTACATTATACTTTAATGGTGTACCACAGAGCGATGCACAGCCAACCCCTGAGCATGAATTAAACCTGTCTACATGAATTGCTTTTAAGCGCACGGAAACTATCTTCTGCTTAATGGGAATCCATATTTTAGTCTGTAATTATACCCCTAGTAAGCCGAGTAGACACATTTAAAGTGATGTGTTAACGATTTTGTAATGATTAATTACATTATCTCAAACACTCAGGGATCAGGTATTGAGATATGCGAGGGGAGTAAATATGGAGACAGATACACAAGCGGCGCACTGACAAACACAGAAGAACACACATGTCTGAAAACACTACACTCTGTTGCTGTTTGTAAATGCATTCTGCCCTTACTACAGTATATCATCATGAGGCATGCCGGGGAAGACAGTTGATGAAAGAGCTGGAGAAATTTAAAATCTTTCCAATGTTCCAGCGTCCTTTTATAAATAATTGATGAATTTCACAGCACATTCACATTGCCTTGACATTGCAAAACATTGTGCTCCGCTGCACATTATTGTCGAACATTTCCATTTCATGACCGTGGTGAAGGGTGGTGAGGGGGAAAAGAAGAAATAGTGCCTGTGAATTGTAACGTCTGTGGTATTCAATTACAGGGCAGACTAGTTAAATCAAACAGAAATTTAACCTTTCTGTGTCACACCCACCTCATGACAAATAATGACTAATGGCCATTTTGATACAAGTGGTGTGCAAGAAGGACATTTTTTTTTTTCTGTGCTGCAGTAGGTGCCAAAGTGCTGTTCTCTGTCTGACAGGGACATTTAAAATGGGTGCTCAGTTATCAAAAGGCCAAAGTGGACAGTAAATATGAGGGTCTACCGGAACGAAAAGGACAAATGTCAGGGCACAGCAACAAAAACAAAATAAGGAAGCTTCACATACAAAAGAGAGGTTGAATAATAGGAGCTATTTTAGAAATGTCAAGTCTTTCTTTTGTTACAGACATATTCTTTTACATTCCCAGAAATAACAAACTATAATCAATGACACTCTGTAGGAATAAAGGACACTTATGTATTGTCTTTCTCCTTCACCGTGCAGCGTATGCACCGTCTAAGCCAGTGCAGGTTTCTACAGCTGTCAAAACCACATGTTTAATGGATTTGACTGTATGGAAACCCAAAGTTGGTTGACCTCATTCTCGAGGATTGATGCATTATGCGACCTCCTGATCAGAAGCAGTTTTTAATAATTTCTGTCTTCGTGGCTTAATGCTTATCAACGTATCCTGCTGCTGATTAAGCTGCATTCCTGCTTTAATCCAGACAACTTAATTATACAGGAGATGTCAGACTTCCAAGGACACTCTTATGGCGTGGCAAATCCAAGTGTGAATATTTGATGTCGTCATCCTCCTGTGCCATAGAAATTCAGTCTCCTGGGAGGAGCAGAAGGACATATATGCAAAGTAAATGTGATTTATACATACATGCATGAGCAAATCTCATCTTCAATGATTGATAATCTGAACTGAACCATACTTTATATCCAGTCTGCTGAAAAATATTTTTTCCATAATCTAAAAGATTTTTTTTAAGCTAGTGCACACTTCATTGTACTGCCTGTAATATCTGTAAATAAGAGTCTATAAACAAAACCTACTGTTGCCATCTGCAGTCATCACAGCAGGTGTTGTTGCTGTAAGATCAAGGGCTTAGGTTGATTAATGTAGTTAATATGCTCCTGTCCTAATAATAAAATTGTAGTGTGAGACCATACTGTGGTATAAGTTGCTATAGCAACCAACCTTTTCCCTGCCTGACTGTTTTCCTGTGAGTGGATGTTGCTTTGATCTGGTAGCCAGTGGCTAGGTGACAAGTTTAACTGTGCTATAACCAGTGGGAGAATTCTCCCTGTGGGGAAAAAAAAAAGAACCCATCACGATCGTAATCAGCAGTCAGATTAAAGGGGAGGGAATCTGTTGTAATGTCTTTGTGTGAGTTTATCATCTACTAGAAATCGATGCATCTTCGAGAGGTCTGGAGTATTTCATTGCATGACATTTAAAGGACACAGACAAAAAAAAAAAAAGTCTATCTTCTAGTTTATTGGTCTGGTTTATCTTCTGTGGTTTCGTTTTGCAGGACTGCTTTGTTAAATTCTGAATTTTGGAATTAAAAGATACTATAAATATACATGTTAACCTCTGCACATGCTCAGGTATTTTTTAAATATGCAGGATGTGTAATGAATTATTAACAGACATTGTGAAATCTAAAATAGCACCTTTGAATAATTCATCTTACATTCTTATGAGTTTTATATTGTAAACCGCTGTGGAGATTGATTTGTTATTACACATTGTTAAAGAATTTGTATTAATTTTAAAATCACTTCAAATCTATTACCTTTTAATTAGCTTGCAGAGGAGCTGCGCATAGTGTCAAAACAGCTCAGAGGAGGTTCTTCACACGCTCAGTGAGCTCAGTGGCAGTAGGAGACTTTGGCGTTATAAGTAGATGCAAACATCTTTTTTCATGCTTTGCAGAAGGGCGATTCCTTAGTTTACACCTGAGTGTACAGTATTTTCAAGGGTCTTTGTAGAGCTGCACATATGTGTGCCTGGTGGTAAACAAACAAAAAGACCAGATAGCCTTTCAGTCATTGCAAGGAAATAAATCTTTTTTTATACATTTATATAGATACATTTCAGCTACAAGCTTACTTTTGGGTTACATCATTTGATCTTTCGGTTAAGGCCATCACAGTCCCAGTGTTTCAGATACAAAGTCCCAATCCCCTCATACACATTTTCTTTTTCTTTTCTAAGTCACCACGGCTGAACATCATGTTTAGTGATCTGTGAGGAATGTGACAGGCCTGCAGTCACCTGAGTTGGTGTAGCTGATGCTGCACTAGCAAATCCAGCTGTGTTCAAGATTCATAAGGGATTGGCAGTGTTCTTTTTGAATGTGTTGTGAACCGTTTTAGTGCTAACCTCAGCTATATGACATCTGTTTTGTGTTTGGTAAAAGTCATTTTTTACTTGCTTGTGATTTATACCGGTATTTTGCATTGTTTAATCAACATATTATTGAAATGAAGGTTTAAAAGCATTTGTAGTGACAATGAAAATGTCTTTTTGATTGCAGGTTATTAAGCATTAATATTTTTTTAGGAATGCATAATAGAATGCTAAGGTTTACAGCTATTTAAGGCTCTACTGGAGCACAATGGTGTTTGAGCCAAATAATACTAGCATGGCAACACTGCTAACATCATGATGTTTAGCCGTATGGATCACCAAAGTGATCTGTACCAACTTTTATTGCAATCCATCCAATACTAGACACATTTCACTTAATACCACAAATGTTAACCTCGTGGTGGACCCAGAGTAAATGTCTGAGATCTGCTTAAAATTTTGTGCAGAACCAATGAGTAGATGCTAAGATATTCCACTGGATAAAGTCAGCAGTTAAAGGATGTCTTGCTAAGACAGTTGAAAATTGCAACAGATCAGAGGAAAGAAATGCATGTATAATCATCTCCATCTCAGTTACAGACACAATTGGCCTAAGTTTAGTAATGTTCCTCAGCTGGTAGAAACTGGAGTAAACCAAACAATTTACATACTGGTCAAGACCAAAAAGTCTGGCTCAAAGAAAAACATTAACATAAGAGGTTAAAGACTTTCGATCACCATCGATCTGTTTCTTTCAGGCTATAGACAAGTTCCTCCCATCAGATCTTTTATAGAATTTTGTAGTATTTTTTAAAAATGTTGATTTTCAATTTATAATTGGATATCAAATGCATAACAATGGTAGCAGATACCTTGTATACCAAGCATTTATAATGCAAAAAGCACTGGACCCAGAATGGAACCTTGGGGAACACCACAAAACAGACATTCAGTTATTGATGCATAAGTATGAACTGTACTCTGTAATTTTAACTGTAAGGTCCTGTCTGACAGGTATGAGGAGAACCAGTGCAAAGCTGATCCAGAGATATCCACCCACTGCCTGAGCTTTTCAACCATGGTTGTCCACAGTATGAAAATCACCACTGAGGTCTAGTAATACCGATACCGAACATTCTCCTGCATCACCCTGCATCAATGTAGATAAAGACTGAACGACTTCCATCCATCCTTTTCCCATAATGGCTTATCCTTATCAGGGTTGCAGGGGGATGGAGCTGATCCCAGCTGACACTGGGCAAGAGGTGGGGTCGCCAGTTAATCACAGGACTGACACATAGAGACAAACAACAATTCCCAGTCACATTCAAAACTATGAGCATTTTTTTGGGGGTCTTTTATTTGACAGAGACAGCTTGAAGAGTGACAGGAAATGTGGGGAGTGAGAGAGATGGGGAATGACATGTGGGAAAGAGCCACAGGTCAGATTTGAACCCTGGGCTGCCGCAGCAAGGACTGAGCCTTTGTACATGGGGCGGATGCCCTACCGGCTGAGCTAAACGACACCCCTATGAGCATTTTTAAAGTCACCAATTAACCTGTATGTCTTTGGACTGTGTGAGGAAGCCTGGAGATGCAGACATGGGGAGAACATGCAAACTGCAGACAAGAAAAGCTGCAGCTGACTGATGGTTTGAACCAGAAACTGTCACCTTGCTGTGAGACGATGTTTCTGCACTACAGAACACATTTCTGCAAATATCTTCAAAATCTAATAAGGTCTGACTCAGTACTACTCAGACCTACAGATTCTTTATTCATAGAAATTAGCTGTATGTAAAGTGATTTTAACTAGTCCTAAGATTCACAATCGCGTGACTATTACACTTTTAAAGCTGCCATTTTTTTAGTCTTACGGCATCTTGCTAATTATTCTAGGCATAAGTTTTTGTTTCTAGAAAAATTAAACAACTCCTGTCAAAAATGCGTTAAGTCTTTCCATGGTTAGACAAATTTGACATGCCTTTTGGGAAATCTGAGAAATCTTGGCAGTCAACTAACAATAGCCTGTCAATTATCCAGTCAACACTGAACAATTGAAGTCGTGTCTTACATAAATTGATATGAGCTTCATCAGCATTACCAGAGCTGACACATACTGGCAGCAGCTCTTCTCTGTCTTTTGGCTTGTTCAGAATTGTGTAGCTTAGTTGTGTAGAGCGATACCACAAGGAGGAACTTGAAAGAACTGTTTTGATGCACTTGCCACCAGCCAGCAGTACACAGCCTTCAGCAAATAATGCTTCCCAGTGTGGTTAATGAGGAAAGATATGAATGGTCAAATGCAGTTAATGCTGAGGCATTGAGTTACCACTCTTTGAAGTGCAGTGTTTTGAATATTAATTATATTCATGACCTATTTGCTTCTTCACTTTATGTAAATTCCAGATAGCCTTGTTGCCCCGATGCATTCATAGAGAATAAGAAGTGAAGATGCTATTGGCATAACAACAATATAATTAATAGGAGTGTATACATAACAGGAATTTGGCATTAATACTGTATTCATAGTTATTTTGGCTAAACAACTGTTAAAATGAACATCAAAGTTGGGATCTCATTATATTATAACAAATAAAACTCTGGGTGAAGACATTTGTTTGACAGCTTGTATATGGCAATGCTCCTTGGGGTTCAGAAGATGGTTACCCAACACCCCCCACCTTGCCATCTGTCTGGATCCATTGTAGCTTGTTGTAAATCCCTCAAGGATACTCACAGTGAACAGAGACAGACAGAAAAGTGCTTTTAGGAGCCACACAACACCCTCAGCCTGTCACAAGAGCTGTATATGGCATCATAGTCTTGCCTTGAACTATTACTGCTTAAAAGTTATTTTCAAATTTAAATATAATGGTGTCTGAGTTGCCACCAACTAAAGAGAGAGGAAAGTTTTTCTTTTATTGTTTGTAGACAATGTTGTGTACATAAATACCTCTCACTAAGATGCACTGAAACATTAATAGGTAATCAGCAAAACTGCATTTACACTTAAAAATTTACAGCACTACTATCATAGACTAGCTACTCTACATTTTGTGCCAAGAAACTACTGCGTGTTGTCAGTAACGGTGGCCAATGAAAGGCAACACAAGGATACAAAGAGATAAGAAAAACACAGGAGAATTACTAGAAGGGTGTTTATATTTTTCTATGTGACAGCTTTAAGAGAACAATGATTCAAGTGGACAGTAGCCTGTGTCGGACATGTCAGGGTTTTATGTTTATGTTGTGTTTTATAAACCATGTCCTGTGCTGCGAAGTTACTGAAGATGCCAAAAGCATGTCTGATGACGAGGGTCGCAGGAGCAGTTTCTCTGTCACCCCAAGAGTCTGTTCTGCTGCAGTGTCCTTGAGCAAGATACCGAACCCTTATCAGCTCAGTGGGTGTCACATCATTTACCCAACACCGTGCAACGGTGGAAATATTGCATCTTCAAAAAAATGATTTCACTTTTCACTCGTATTGCCTGCATGTGGTTTGTAGTTGTAGCTGTGTTCTTTCTTTAAATAAAACTTAAATGTGGCAAAATATAGATGGAGAGCATAAAGGTGAATTCAGTTTCTCGCAGCGAAGGTGCACCGCACTCACAAAGCATTTTTAACTTTTGAAGACTAAATGTTCTGTACCTCTGAGCACAATAGTGAAATAAGAGGCCTTGGTACAGGGTGGTATTTGCCGCAGTGCGCTTCAACTCCATTTAGAGGGTTAGGATTGAGATTTTCAGATAGTATTTCCATACAAATGCAGAGTACTGCAGATCAAGTCTTTAACAATTGGTCCACAGGAACTTAATTACAATATACAGCAAAAAAAATCATTTAGAAATCCAGTAATAATCTTAAGTAATACATAGGAAAGAGTAATAAATGAAACTATTAAAGGAGATGAAGCATTTTCTTTGTAGTTGGGTCCCCTTACATTTCATACACTACATACATTCATTAATCTGATATAAAATTGCCCAATATAATGTTTAAAGCATAACATTTACACATGGATTGAATGGAACCCCATTAGAGAGGAATGGAGGAGTGATGTAATGTTACATGAACTATATTAAAAGGCCATTCAGTACGATTTGTAATTTCACTTTTTGTGTAAGTATGGCCCTCCAAGAAACACTCAATATGAAATATGTTAGGGGAATAATTATTATAGTTAGTCTCTCCCACTATGGAAAGCTTTGATCAGACTGAAGTGCTACGTGTCAGAACAGACTGAACATCTGAACAAAGGCGAGTGGTTAGCTGCCTTCCTCCAGCTGTCAGTTTGGTTTTAGAAGATGGTCAGGAAAGAGAAGAAGGAAATGTGCAACAGTAGCTGCATTAAAATTCAAGCTGCCACAGTACATGGACAGTCTGTAATAGTCCACTCACACATCATAGCACTTGATTCAAAAGCTTCACAGCCAAGTCAGATTTATCTCAGGATGTGAATTTATGACACTTATAAGAAAGGATCGTATGAAATAATAATAATAATAATAATAATAATAATAATAATAATAATAATAAAGACTTTAAAGTGAAGTATGAATGTGTTAAATTAATCATCAGCATTAAGTTTAAATATATAATCTTGCACTACACTTTCATTCATGGTGAGTTGCTTTGCTTCGGTAGAAAATCATGCCTCTTTTTAACCGCCTCTGATCTTGAGTATACCGTTATTGTTCAGACAGGGCTGCTTTTTCATCGTGAGATTTGTGTCTCTCCCATCTCTCAACTGAATGAGGGAACACAAACAGGGCCCTTTCAGGTCACATCTTTTTCAAATCAGGAGGAGACAGTGCTACAGTGGATCCCGCTGGTGTGCCGCATTTATAAATAAACCCACCAGGAGACAAAGAAAAAAAAAAAAAAGAAGAAGAAGAAAGAAAAAACAGGTTTAGTGTTTTGATGTAAAGACATATTTTACAACATATTCACAAATGTGGTTTTGCTGTCCATTGAGGCATGTTTGTTGTCACTATAAATTACAGGCAATAGCATGGCAGTCTGTTGTAGCAGTTATAGTGACACTTCAGGCCAGGATACAGAGAAGGACATGCCCTTGATGCGCTGAAGAGCCATGAGGAAAAAAAGGGGCTGATAAAAAGAGGGTGGGTACGGGGCATGGACAGAGGTTAATGTGGGATGAGCGATTCAGCCGGGCAGCATAAGAGCTGCACAGTATGTCAGTGACTGAAGGAGGGAAAACATGATATTTAGAGTGGCTAATCCTGAATTGAAGAATATCATTAATTTGTATGAATATTGGCAGGAAATCTCAGAGAATTATGTTAGGCATACAGTCATCAGTCTGCCATTGTAATACAAAGCACTCAAGAGCTATGAAAGCCTCAACATCAGTTTGTTATATTCATAACACATTTTATCTTGCCTTTTGCCAAAGCTTTTCTTTCTTCCTGATGTGAAATATCATTCGCATGTTTAGTGTCGAGAGCTATAAAAGGGAGGATGAAGAAGGATTTTGTCACTTTTCTCAGGTTGGTAGTCATAAGCCTGGATCAGCCCTCATAAATATTAGTGTGTATCACACATACTGTTTTCAGTTGTTGCAAATATACTGGCAAAGTTTAACACATCCTAAATCCAAATCCCCTACTCTGGGTTTGTAAATACCACTCTGACTCTACCCCAGCAGCATGTAATCTAAAACAATGGAGATTACCATGACATGCAGCATATACTGTATAAGCACACTGGACACAGATAAATGGCAGTTTACGTTCAAGATGTAATGCATCAATTATTACTGAAGCCCATTTCTTCACTGGCCAACTGTGCGAAGGTTTATTGAAAGAAAAATGTTGGAGGACGTAAAGAGAGGATAAAGGTCTTGCTACATTGCTTGGCTGAAGTCCTCGAGGCGAGCATGAATACACTCAGAGTCAATAATTTATGCACTCGAACACACATTCAAACACACACACACACACACACAAAGTGAGAAAGAGAGGAACGGAGCATTGCTGAACAGAGAAACAGAAGAATGAAAAAGCTTCAGGGACAGAAACATAGTTTGAGATATGTTGCCAGATGTGAGATTCTATTCTGATCTCCTGTATGAAAGAAAGAAAGGCAGGAGAGATATCAAGGGGCTTTGACTCAGTGGTATTTCTCTTGTGTTTGTGTGCCTGATGTAAGCAGATAGTAAAGGTTTTCCCTTTGGTGAATGCTTACAGTCATTTGCTGTCTTCACACTGCCTGACACATCTCTTCGAGCTTACATAATGTAGATGTGCCCTAATTTCCCTCTCTCCCCAGCAAAATTGGGGTTCTTCAAGCAGCTAAGCAACATTACACCATTAATCTGACAAACAGATGAGTCAAAGATGATTCACAGCGGTTAGGTGTTTTATTAAAATTGACACGTTTCAGACACAGATCCTGTGTTTGTCACTCGCGCCTAAATGCAATGCGGAGAGAGATGTAATTCCACGCGAGTCATCTTTGGTCTTTCAAATGCAATGTGTACAATTTAAAGACATGCAATGTACAGTAATCACATAAATGTCTAAAAAGCCGAGTTACAAATTAGTTCACTCACTGTGCCAGCGTAGTATCTCTCGCTCTAGAATTGTTTTTTTTTCTTTCTGTGTCAGGTAATTGCATGTTTCCATGGATACCGGGCTTCCAGAAAGCAATGTCTGCCAAGAATATAGTTTCTCTGCGAGTGTCTGCGAGCATGTGTATGCAGATGTGTACGTATTGCAGAGTTGCAGTGAGGTCTTATGTCCTTATTCCAGCTTTACACACATCAGCTGACACATACATATACACCCTTTGTCGCCGTGAGAGGCTCGAGATCAAACGTTTGGAATTTGAAGTGTACAAGAAACTCCAACTTAATATTTTGTCTTTTTGCCCTCAGCCTGTTCTGCTGTTTGAACACTTTGGGCATCATTTCATTTATACATGAGAGAATTGGTCATTTAAGTTCATTAGTCAAAATGTCTTTGGGTGATACTGAGTAAAACTAAGGCATCATAAAGTACTAACTATGCCATCTTAATGTTGGTTATGCAACAGAGCCCTTTTCGTTATTTCCCATTTGCTTAATTTGAAACCATGACAATGGCTTGATCCAAACATTTGAGTTGGATATTGTAATTTTAGTAATGTTTTGAAGAATGCCAATGGGGTTTTGTGCAACAATTTAAAATCTGTCCTCTCTGTGCACTATGACATTTATTGTACACACCATGCTTTAGAGGGTGAAAGGAACACAGAAGCAAGTATATACCAAATGAATGCATATCTTTTATTCATTAGCTAACAACTAAAGAAACAGCACATTGTAGATATATTTACCCCACATATTCCTAGTTGTACTGTGTTTTTGCTTTTCAGAGCCGCTGCGAGTTTGCATGGAAATGCTGATGAAGTGTTCTATTTACAAATCAGAGGTTGACATATATAGAAAATCACCGTTTCATCTGAAAAGCAAAACAAAACAAAATAAAAGCAAACATAAAAACTGGAATAGGAATAAGACGCTAACTGGACCTCTTCCTTGCAAATGAAACATTCGCACATATTACACAGGACAGTCACAATTCAATTTAACATATTTTTTTTGGATTATGAGTACTTGTAGGCTCACATGTGACAAAAATCCGCATTTGGTCATTGATTACAAAAAGCAGAAAGAGGAAAAAAAACATATCATAAATTGTTATATACAGTAAATGTTGTGTTCCATTACACATTGCAGGATTCTTATAAACTGAAAGTGTATTTTCCTCCAAATGCAGACAATTGTTTGTGCTATCTTCTCCCCTGTTGCGTTAGTTTGGCTGTACAAACACATTTAAAAAATAATGAGCAACTCGAGAACTGAAAAAGTTGGCTATGACTGTTCACAATAAAAAAAGAAAACATTTTCGATCGCGTGTATCTGTCTGTGCATGTTTGCAGGTTTACAGTGCTTTCACCACTAACTTCACAGCAATATATTGATTAAGAAAATCCTACGAAGTACAAACCTGTGCAGGTTTACGTCATGCTTCACTGTGTAGATTTTGTTTGTTCTGACGAACTTCCAAAGAACAGACTCAGGTCAACTGACAAAATAATCATGAACTGCCTCTGAACATGTGAAAGGCAACAAACCAAGACTGTATACTTGATAAACAGCATGACTAATGCTGCAGTGTGATACATGGTGATGCTTAGACAGGGTCCGCATACACCATGTCCTCTAATTAGCTGACTTAAGATGACAGGTTCAGTGCATAAAACTGCATATAATATGAATTTACTCTGTGTATTAAACTCTTAAGGGGAAAGTCAGATTTTAGGGCTTACACTATTGACCCCAAAAATTGGTTAGACTGCATTAAGACTGGATGATGTGCTTATTTTGCTATACAGCATAGGACCTTTTTTTATGCATAAAGACGACCATTCAGTAACTGCATTCGTCTGTTGTGCCTTTCAGCCTAATGGCTAAAGCTCTTGCAGACTTTTGCACATTTGTTACACTACCCATCAATACCTCCTTAAAAGGAGAGCAACAGAGGCTGCTAATTGCAGTCAAATTGCCAGATTTCATACGACCCCGCACCAAAGAGATGAAACAAACAATGCCAAGTAATGAGACAGTGCTTCTCATTAGAATGCAAAACACACAAATCCACTCAGTACTCCTCTAAAAACACATTAATTAAAAATATATGAAGTTTTAGAAAAACTTAATTATCCAAAATGTGGTACAAAAGTACCTCTGAATATTCATGCCTGTTAAATTTCAAATAACCATTTATGGGATGTGATGATATTAAATATCATAAGTGTTGATTGGTGACCGAGGGGATGAGCTGCATTTTGAACGGATTGTCGAAGTATACTTGATATCTATGCATAGTGCAAGATTTCTTAACATGAGTTACCTTTATGTATGCAGCTGTTAAAACCTACTTCTATGGCTATATGCACACGTTACCATTTTGTGCATTTTAGAAAGTGACATCAATGTTGACCTATAGAAGTCAATAGTGCATTTTTTTGTAAAAGAAAGAAAAGAAAGAAAAGAAATATTTGTTTCTATAAAAATAGTCATAATATATGTTTTTAAATCGGCCTCAGGCCAACAGATTCGATAGTTGCTTTTCAAACAGAAGTATGAAGAGAAACATTGGACTCTTACTGTATTGCAAATCTACTCAAATGTACTGCAACTGAAAGACATTTTTTGTCAGTGTATTCACACATATGATTGGGAAAACTAAAAAGGTTGTAAGGGTACAATAAAGCACAAGGCCGTGCTTTGATGTAACCCTCCGAATGTCAAACTTTGCATATACGATGAGCTGATTTTTATGGGAGATGCTTTGGTTCTCAAATTATATTCAAATGAATATCTCATTGCAATTCATCTATTTCCAACAAGTGTGTTATATGTTCATGTAAATTGCCGGTGACATAGTTGAAACCTGCAGTTAAAGCTCATTTTCTTCCAGTTGCAATACATCTGAATACAGTTGTGAGTATAATATTTTAGTTACAACATTTCTGAGTACAGTTAGAATACATTAATATTTAACTCAATACAAGTGCAACATGTGATCATAATCCGCAAGTGCAGTCGGTTTGGAGACAGGGAGGCTCTGAGGAAACACCACCAATTTTCACAGATTACCCTACAGTATATGTTCTATGTCAGCTCAGTATATTTTTAGGGTACATTAGTTATCCTCTCCCACATCTGCAAGCTTCTGCAACAAGACAACAGAGATTCACTGGCCTCAATTTTGTGCTTTGCGATATTGCATTTGAATTTGTTTTATGATCGTATGCATTTTAATATAATCATCCAAGAGCAGTGAAACTACCTCTAAATGTGTCTGACACACTTTTCACTGGAGCACAATTTCCCAAGAAATGCGTAGGCTGTACGACTTTTGTCAACGCTCACAGGCTGATGAAATTCATGTTTACAGATAAATTTGATTTAGTCTAATATATTTTTTTTTGAGTTTTGTCTTGAATAGGTTTAAAAGACAGAACTGTGAGCCATACACAGTAACAAAAACACCTCGTTCATTTTGGGATAAAAACATATCATCCGCACGGTTCATTACCACTCATAAAATGCATCTAATTTTGAGAGTAAAAGCTCAGTCTCACATTATTGTCAATGAAACACCTCCACATGTATCCATGTATTTCATGATGGGATGAGTCATAAGAGCCCTGAATCTCTGAGTTGCTTCTTCATATTTACAAATTCAAAACAAAAATGTTAAACACCACAGAGATGACGGGTTAAGTGATATTTTAAAATGAGTAATGTTCCCCTTTGTTCGATCCTGTAAAGCATGATTCCCAGAAATGCATACTGTAGCTCACAATGCTCTGCACTAATAAAGGTGATAGTTAAGCCTGTTTTTTAAACTGATTCCTGATTAAGACGGATACATTGCATTAATCCATCTGTCCAGGGGCCAAGTCTCTTTAAAACTGTGTAAATGTTGTTCGTTTTTCAAGAACCTCAAGGTAATCGGGATCAATATGAAGCTTTGCTTTCAGTTCCCAGTACTCGCTCCTGTTGGGCTCCACATAGACAGTACTTGGTGCTGTGCAATAGAGTATTGTCTGTTGTATTCTCTCTGGATGCACATATTGATGCCTTGCATCAAAGTCTGAGGTATACTGACTCGATGAATGCGCTGTATGCTTGCATGGTAACGTATTGCTGTAGTGTGCATGCTTGTCGGGCTCAAGCACATCTCTGTAGTAGCACAGATCGTCTCGGTGAGGGGTGGTGGGCTTGTTAAGAGGCTCTGGAGTTGTGGCACTGTATTCCGAACTTATTACATTACTGGCTGCTTCTTCATCCGAGTTACCCAGAAAAGCACCGCTCAACTCATCAAAGTCTCTAAATCCGTCCACTGATTTGCTGTCCGTCGGGGTGTGAGCTGTAGTTCTGCATGTGGATTCTGTAGGAGGTGGGATGTACTCATATACATGTCCAGCAGATGTTCTGACTTTGGGAATGGATCCCTTTTTGTAAAGACCATATTCCATGTTGAGAGAGCTAATGCAAGCATTCATGGAGTTATTTTGCTTGTTTTGACTCTTTTGACGTCTCTTTTTCATTGCCACGAACAATCCTGCAGCCACAAACACAGACACAATGAATATAAGGAGAAGGGCAAGAATCATCACAGATAAAGGAATGGCGCTGTATTCTGTGTCAGAGTCCAGGGATGTTTCTATGGTGATAGTGCTGCCAGGAAAAGATTCTTCAGAGGGTGGGATCATGGAGGCTAGTATATCAGAGTTATTAGGGCAGAAATTAGATGTCTTAATGTACCTCATATCTTCCCCAGCTAGCCTTTTAGGCGAGCCACAGATGACATTGTTTACAACTGTGCCTGTGCTAAGCTGCTCCAGCCACATCTTTAGCTCCAGTATGCTACAAGAGCAATCCCAGGGATTCTCGAACAAATCAACTTGCACCAGTGCTGTAAGCTGATCTAGCACCCCGCTGACCGGCAGATATCGCAGATGGTTGTTGCGAAGATTTAGTCTGGCTAAATTCAGGCCGTTAAATGTTCCCACTGGTAATGTTTTTAAGAGGTTATTGTTCAGGAAAAGAAGCTGAAGTTTGGGTACATGCTGAAAGGTGTCAAAGGCAACCTCTTTAATGACATTGTATTCTAAATATAAGAACTGTAGGGTCTCCAATCCATAAAACACATCAGCTGTAAGATGGTCAATCAAATTTCCATTAAGGTATAGTCTTCTTAGATGTGTCAAATCGCCAAAGGCTCTGTCGTGTATGCGAGCTATTCGATTGTTACCAAGATGAAGCAAATCTAGACCAGTCGCCTCGATGAAATCTGATCGACGCACCACAGGAATATAATTCCCTGTTAGATACATCTTTTTGGGATTATAAGGTTTGGGATTTAAGTCAGAGATATGCTCAATCTTTCGCTCCTGACAGTTCACGTTCAGGCCAAGGTCTGAAATCTGAAGATTGCAGGTGCAGGCGGTTGGGCAATCTAAAGGCACAGGGGATTTGGTTTGATATGAAATAATTTGGCCATAATTCTGTGGTTTATTGGATGGGATGCGAGAAGTAGGTCTTGATTTCAATTTGCCTGACTGGCGAGGTCCCTTAGTGGGTCTAGATGAGGATCGTGCAATTCCAGATGAGGTGAAGGAGGATGTCACTAGAGCTGGCGTGGTCCTATAGTATGCATCGGTGCTCAGATGTGGCAGGGGTGGCATCTCATATTCAGCGATGGCTCTCCTCGGGCATAACTCTTGTTTGGAAACCTCATCAAGATCTCTCCCGTGAAGTCGAAAAGGGAACTCGCAAACAACATCGCCAACTAAAGCTGTGTATGAAATGCTCTCCAGCCAGGTTTTAAGGGCAATCAACTCACAGGAACAGTTCCACGGATTCTCCTCCAGCTGTAACTCCACAACGTTATTCATGTGCTCCAGCAGACCTGAGTAGGGAAGCACTTTGAGCTGATTACCCCTTAAGTCCAAATGAGTCAGTGGTACATACTGGAAAATGTTCACAGGCAAAGAAGATATTAAGTTGTCATTTAGAATCAGGACCTCCAGATGTCGAAGTCTGCTGAAGGCATTTGGCGCCACATGAGTGATATAATTGTAATCAATTTGTAGATACTCCAAACTTTCAAGGCCAAAGAAAAACTCTTCCTTCAAGGCATCAATTTTGTTATTGTTGAGATGTAATCGTTTTAATCCCTGAAGTCCGTTAAAAGCTCCCGATTCAACCTCGGATATGTCATTATTTCCCAGGTGTAAGATTGTAAGTCCTTTGTACTCAACAAAATCATTGGCAGATAGCTTTTTCATAAGGTTCCCTGTGAGCAGCAGATGATACTGGGAGAAGTACACTGGGTCTATATCTGAGATACTTACAATTCCTCTGTTTTCACAGCTCACTGTAAGTATCCCCTCTCTCTCCTCGCAGGCACACAGTCTTTGACATATTTCTCCATAAGTGCCAAACATCTCAGCAGTGCATACTGATGTTGCACTTAGCAAAACATACAAAATCCAAAAATGCATTTTACTGCGAATGACGGCCGAGCTCACAGTCTTCAATGTCATCTAGAAACAAAACACACACAAGGGGGTGATGTGAAACAGACTTGCAGACATGAAAGCAACTTCACACACAGCAAGCTGTAGCCTGCATGAGTCAAAGCTTCATTTGCTGTGAACCCAGAGGTAACTTCTGGCTGCTGATTTAAAATGGCTTGAACAGAAAGCAACTCCTTCAAGCTATGTAAATAACACACACAAAAAAGAAAAAGCAAGGTCAAAGCAAGACATGAGCACAAAACAATGGACTAAATCCGCTGTAAGGGGAGTAAGCCATATCGCATCTGCTTGTTAAGACATGAAAAATGCAATTAAATAGTGCTTTTGAATTTAAAGCTATGTAAATTACAGAGGAATCCCTTCCATCACAGTGCACGCCTTGTCAGACATAAGACAGCCTTGCATAATTTCTTGTCCAACTCATGGTTAGAAATACATACCTCACGCACATTGATGAAGATGTGGGCTCGTCATGTGTTTCAGCGCATCTTTTATTTTTAATCCGTCAGATATGAAACAGAGGGAACGGGATCTATTCAACGGGAAGCGCGTTCGTCGTCTTTAATGCACCGGAGAGGATGAAAGAAACGCTGATCAACCATAACTGCCAAATGCTTACCACGCTGTGCCGGAGGAGACACAGCTATGCCTGGTAACAAAGTTGCTTATTCTCTCTCTCTCTCTCTCCAGCTCGCTCTCTCTCTCTCACACACACACGCACGCAGGCGCATGCACGCACACTCGGTGGTCGGGAGGATGTCAAGTCATTTCATGCACAAAGAATCAGCTCACTGGAGCATCATACTGAGATACATCCACAGCCCTCTACCAAAAAGATGTTGACCTACCTACGCAAAAGATGTCCCCAAAAATATCAATAATTCACCGGGCAGAGGCGCGCTCCTCCTCTCAAACGGCCTGTTAAACCGCTTATCGTGTTATACATCCTGAGAAAAAAAAAAAACTAAACAAACCTTCACCAGGATGTCATCAGCTTGTGTTGTCCAGCCTGTAGGGTTGGGATAGCTCCAGGAGCGCCTATAGCATTGGTAACAATGATTGGTGACAGTCAGGAATTGATTCTTTCCAGCATCACATTGGTGTGCAGTGTACCTTATTTACATGCCAGCTGTTATTTTTGGACATCTCACCTGAAGGAAGCTGAAGTCACAGTGCATAAGGTTCCCCCTGCAAAGTGCCTGACTTATCCGGCTGGCTGAGCAGACTTTCTGTTCATGTCACTTCTGCCAGTCAGAGGTCAGTGGTTGTTGAGTTTGTGAGACTTTTGTCCAAGAAACCAACTGATCTCATATCAACTCCTCAAAAGCAGCACTAAAGTGCTTATATGGCCTGTGCAGAACAGCCTTAATAATCATCCACTGCATAATGCATGAACACACTAGGACTTTGTCATGGTTGGATGTGTATTGATCAACCTGTGCCGGCAGAAGGCTTAAAAAAATGTTTTAAAAAGAACCGAAATGTGGCGCTTTATCAAAATTAAATAGTAAACTCTGAGTCACACTCTGAGTATGACTCATCTGCCTCACTGAGTGTGTTTTCACCTGGTCTTGATGAAAACCAAACAGATCTGGCACGACTTCTCGCAGAGATAAAAAATTAAAGTGAATTATTCAGTCCTCCCGTTTTAATTTATCAGACATAGCCTCTTAGCTGGTGGCACGGGCTGCATACCAAATGTGTGTTTAGAGTTTAGTGACGGGGCAAAAGGTAAAGAAAAAGGACCCGTCGTGCTCCTCTCAACCAGATGTGGTGGCACTCATGTGGAAACATGTCAAGTATCGTATATCTCTGTATGCTCATGGAGCTATATCCATCATCCTCTCCACTTGGCTCTCGCTCACATGGGAGGAAAGCAGGCACATCGGGGACACTGCCTGTGGCTCATATGAAGAGTATGAAGGCTGTATTCAGCCTGCATGCACTTAATTTGTGCTTCTGTTTCCTGAACCTACAGAGAGTTGCACTGCATACCGGGCTAGACCCTCAGCATTAGTGAACCCCCATCATTACACCACTATTTCTGCATTAATTAGCATTTATGTTTGTTGCAATATGATAATCAAATTATGCAGCTGGCTTATATCTTATTTCACAAAAATAGCCGTCACCACAAATATCTGAATCAGAGGGTTATTATTTTTTTGAATATTAATGAAATATTCTTTCCTTAACTTGGTTGTGTGAATTTTCTGCCTTTGCATTTTTCATGTTCTCACATATGTTTGCATCTCCCTGCTGTATGATAATTCCTGTTTATCTGTGGTTACAATGTGCAGGAGGGAACATGAGGCACGCACAGGCGATGCATGATAAGAGCCTCATTTAATATCTCCCTCCAAGTCTTCCATGACACTGAACATAATCTTCTCCAACTGGGAGCAGAAGATGGCACTCTCATCGCACACAGACACACACACACACATGCACGCGAAAAAAAAAAAAAAAAAAAGAAAGGAATCAGCATAACAAATGACTGGAAGAAAATGATGATGACTAACAATTATGTGCTCCAAGGTCAGAAATACACAAATGGAGTTGGAGCTGTGCCACAGTGGATGATGGGTAGTGCCTCTGATGTACATGTTCCTTACAGATGGTGCGTTGCACTTTGTCAACTGTGTCCAGCTGGAGCATACAAGAACTCTCTGCATCCTTGTGAACTGTTCTGCTATTGTCTGGCAGGAACATTACTGTCAGGGCTCTCGCAAGCCTTTGTAGCATTAGAAGTGATTTTAAACAGCAAACAACTAGACAGCGCAGAGCTTTTTAAGGTTATTATGTCATTATGCAGGGTTACTCTTTTGTAGTATTATTATTATAAGTGTCTGATTGAAAAAGGCAGAAAATCAAGATTACCTGCACTCAAACCTTGCTGGGCAATTAAAACTGTATTTGCAAGCCTGTCTAGAAGTATCTGGGTTATCAAGGGGAGGGCATTGCAGACAGCCTGACATATTGCATCATGCATCTTTGAAAATGTGTCCACCAGGGAGGTGCAGTGTTTTTCCAACAAATCCTGGATCCTAGAACTAAAGGCTTTTTACTGAATGACAAAAACAAAGAAGACCTGTGGTGGGTACAGAAGAAGCAGAAAGCAGAAGAGGAAGATCAGGAAGGGCAAAAGCTGTTACAAGAGGAAGAAGACTGAGCACAGACCGCAGCTGAAAAATGTGAGCGAGTTTGTAGGAGCATGAAAAACATCTTTGGCTACAAGAAACCTAACAGCAGGCAGTCAGAGAACATCCCTCCCAGGGTATCTCCAGTCTCCCTTGAGGAGATGAGGGAGAAAAAGATGATGGCCATATTATGAGCCATCATGGATGACACCTCTCACCCCCCACATGGATCCCTAAGTGCCCAGGGCAGCTTTCTCTCTATGGCACGTAGCTCCAGGGCACACTGCAATATGTTTTTCATCTCTGCTGCTATAAGATCTACACAGTCTTCACTGTTCTCAGTAGACCATAATAATCCTCAGAAAATCAGCTGTAATCACATTTTTTGAACTATTAATACATGTCCACTGTTATTACGCTCAAACGTATATGCTGCTTTGCCGTTCTTTCAAATTACGTTCATTACATATTGTTTATCTAATGTAGTCTGTTATCTATGAACATTTTCCCCCATGAGATGAGTCAGGCAGTGTTGCTGATGTATATTAGCTGATACAAATAAACTTGACGACAATGGATTTCTTGCTATATATGCCTATATGACCTATAATATATCTCATTTTTTCTCCCCTAGACTGCTGTAGCACTGCCGTGTCACTTTAACTTACCCTTGAGGGATCTATAAAGTTTTTCTTATTTTATTGTAGCCATAATTTCACATACTCAAGATCATAACGTTTTTATATCAAGAGCCCACTGATAGATACTCATCTAACTGTGGATGCTTGAGAAGAAGCCTTGTCTTGTGCTGACTGTTGATGATGTGAGTGGTGATGCCGTCATTGAAAGTCCTTCATCCTTCCCAGTTAGTGAAATTAAAGTGATATTTAACCTGTAGCTCTCCCACATTTTGTCTGAGACCTCCTGGAAGTGTTTCAAGGATCGCTGGTGGTCCCATGAACCCCAGTTTGGACACCACTGCTGTAAACGTGGAAAATAATCAGAGCCTTTGTTTTTTTTTTGTTTTTTTTGCTAGCTGCTATGGCACCACCTGTTGGTCAAAATTAAGTAACACAAAAGCAGAAAGTGGAGATAAAAGACAAGTGAGGATTGTATCTGAGTGTAATTGGTGGTTAATCAGATGTATCCGTATGTATGAGCACATGACAATTCATCTCATTACCCTCTCTGCCTGTAAAGAAACACAGTTTTGTACACAGGGGTGAGTTACTTAATGAATACTCCTACAAAAATCAAATTACTGATTTGTTTATATTATAGTTGATCCGTATGACAAGGACAAGGCTGTTTGCAATTAAAAGTCAGCCTCGCCGGTGCTGTGTCTCCGAATAATTGGTTGGAAAGATAAGAATCAGAAAAAAAACCCAACAACAATGATTTTGTATGTATGTATCATTATATTTCATCACAGTTCAGGTCCAATTAAATTGCACTTGGAAGAAACAGGCAAAAGAAAAACCTGATTTCTTTTAACTCGATTAACTTTTATGAACCTAACCACTGAGGTGTGGCATAAAGAATAAGACTGCCTGCTGAAGAGGTAACCCTGCGAGGGTTAAAATTAAATTATGACTAACAATAGGAGAAAAACTGCTGGTATCCTTGAGTGTGATGATGATGACGACAATGATGATGATGACGACGACGATGAAGATAAGGTCAAACTGAAGAAAATGAAAGTGTTTCACTCCACTTAAATGTGACCTCTTACTGAATGACAAAGAGATGAAGCTGTCGTACTGATGAGATCCCAAAGAAATGAGTGCTTCACTCCAACAGCTGCAAGTGTATAATGACTCAGAGGGGAAAATGTAGTTAAATATAAAGTACATTTTCACAAAAACACATTGATGCATTTGTTCAAGTACTATATTAAGTATGATTTGGAAGAACTTGAGAGTTTCCATTTTATGCTACGTTATATTTCCATTGTTTTGAGGCAGATATTGGACTTTTTACTGTTTTACATTTACGAGGTAGCTTTAGTCACTCGTTACATTTTTAGATTTAGATTATTAACACCAAATATAAATCATCTAATAAATGTTAATATATTATTTTAGGTTTAGCTACCCAGCTGTATATAAAGTAATAGAAGTACCACCAGCTGCAACATTAAAGTGATAAACACATTTATGCATCAGTAACTATAATCCATTAATATATCATTTTGAAATGGGCCATTCCGCATGAGTACTTTTGGTACATTAAAATGTTTCGAGGCTAATAATTTCATACATTTACAGTAAGATTTTGAACGCAGGACTGTGTTTTTACACTGTGGTGTTACTAGTTTCACTCAGGTAAAAGATCAGAGTACTTCTTTCATCACTAATCAAATGTCTGTTGTTGTTTCTTTTTCATATTTCTTTATTTTCTTACTTTTATATTTAATTCTTATGAATTTTCTTACTCTTTTTTATTAGAATTATATAATTATATGATATCATTGGGCAATGTTCTTTTGGTTAACCTGAACCAGCCCAAGTGATCCAGAAAATGATGTGTAATTTTACCTCAAACCTCAAGGGGTCACTGCTGCCTTAGGAAAGAATCTTGTTTACTCCCTCCCATGCTCCTTCTTTTGTTGTTCCTCTCTAGGTGAAGGATAAGGGACATTTAATGAGTCACAGCTGGAATAAACACGAAACTAATTTGGACTGAATATGTCAAACCAGAACTCACTGATTCACTAATTCAGTGCTTTTGGACCAACTCCAAAAACTGTCAAACGACTAAATGTTTAATGCAAATCTTGATGCTCTGATATGAAGCTTAGGGTGGTGGTTTTTATTTGAAGCTCGTGGCGTTATTGTTCAAAAGCAGCCCATTTTAGATTCTGGTCAGAGTGCATTTCCCCTCAAGTCTGTCATAAACTAGCAGCACATCTCGGGGAAATATTCTCTTTTAATTTGATAATGAATTCTGTCCAATTTATTTCATTTTGTTTTGAAGTAGCAAAAAGTTAATTTGGCTGGACAGGAAAATAACATGACACACATTAATTAGCGTTTAAGCAGGCCTGTTTTAGAAACACTATGCATGAAGTAATGTCACCTCACTTTGCTGAAAAATAACACCCAAAACCACCACTGGAAAATACTACACGCTCTTGTTGTGGAAATCAAAAGGCTGTCTGAGAGTGTAGCCATTTACTGTCTCCTGCTTGGGGCTGATGGGAGCAAGATAAAGTCTTGACATGATCACTAAGGTCAATTGCCGTGTGCTGTCTGTATGTAGCCAGATACCAGGAGGGCTCGCTACTCTCTTAATTAAATACTACATTCACCTTATCTCAGTTCCTCATGCTGACAAGACTCTCCTGCAAACTAAAGATGTCTTCTTTTTTCGGCTGACAGATCAAATGCTAATGAACAAAAAAACAAACAAGCAAAATGCATCATGCAAGTCTAGAATGAACAACTGTGCCCCAGCTCTCTGTGGACTGCAAAAACCACACTGCTAATCTGATGCACAAAGATCTCTGCGGGCTTTATCTCTGACTCCGATGACTCAAGAGCCGAGGTAATTACCTTGGTCAGAGAGGTCGTTGTGGAACATAATGGAAAAGTAACTGTGTGGGGAGTTGAACTTAGTTACGTTTAACCAAGCCAGACCGAGGACACTAAATGAAACTGCAAGGAAAGAAAGAATATGTCAGCTGGGGTGTCGTGTTAAATCAAAAAAGAAGTGAACAGGCTCATAGCCACGTCATGTTGTTGTTCAATTACTGCGACCTACATGTGTCACAATCAAAATTTGACAGTTTTGTCATTTTGTCTTTGGAGTAATTGTTTTTAAATTAAATTCTGGCTGACACAAAGCTACTTTGATTGTCAAGTGTAGAGACTTTGCCTACTTTGCCCACAGAAACAGGTTGTTACAGAATTCCCTACAGAGAAGAGACAAACAGTGGATTGTAAAAGTGTGGCAGCAGGGTAGCAAGGCTTTATTTAGCTATGTGCCTTTAATTCTCAGGGGGATTGGGTGCAACGTTGATTGTTCACAACCACATTGTTGAAAAAAAAAAAATGAAGGCCTCTATGATGTTGCCACGGTAACAAACATTGTGCCTTTAATGACAGCCTCTGCACACATCTTTTCGGGTGATCATTTGCAGCCATGATATCCAACTTACGCTGCACTGATTCTGTGTTAAATAAGTTATGGGCTTGCACGTGTTTCACTCGTGGTTTTCTAATGGGAGGCATATTGTCACGCATTTGTTTACATATGATAATTAGCTCACAGTGTGTACATTCACATGCATGCTGTGTCATGTTGACAGTGTGTCACTGTATGCTTAAGAGTTTGTGCATGTTTGCATGCGAGTCTCAACATGTGTTGCTGTTGCTCGGTGTTATGTCCCTGTTCCGCACCAGCGATGATCATTCAGCTGACCATCACCTCTCTCCCGGCTCCCATGTGGATTTTGTTATAAAGCAGTGAAGAGCACCGGCTGAGACAACATAAACAGCTTGAGTATTTCTATCACGTTTATCAAGACCATCCACCATACAAACAGTTGTGGAGTCGCTTTCATTTTCAGCTCATATTTGTATAGCCTTAGGCAGTAACCCAGAGTAATACCTAGTGGCAGACAGGACTCAGATAGTTGTACATCACTGATGTATTAATGTCTCTACTCAATTAAGGTGAGAGTGCATGTTTGTGAAATGTTATTCCACCTAATAGCGCAGGTTTCTTGCTGCCATTCATAATCAATATTTCATCTGGATATGCATAGAAATAGGATCATATGCCGGTATTCATCTTGCCTGAATTGTCTGTATAAGATGACAGACTGTACTGCATACTTAATTGCAAATTCAAAGGATGAGGGGATAATTACTTGTGTGTGCTTTCACATGTGTGAATGTGTGAGAATCTGCAGCCGGCAATACAACTAAATGTCTTCCTAAAATAGAGACAAATTTTCATTTGTACACATTATCACCCTATTAAGTCATTTAGAAATTGGTAGCGAGCACTTTCTTGAAAGCGTATTCTGTTCATCTCATTCCTGAGCTCTATACACTTTAGAATTTATGGTTACCTCGAGGCATCTGTGTGTGTTTGTGCAGTCTCTTAAAAAAGAGTAAGCAATAGCGGCGTTATGAGGATTCAATAAGCCCCCACTGAGTTCAGAGATAATCTTTGGAAGTTGAATTTTGGCCTCAGTACACCTTTGCTCAAAGAAAAGGTTTGTGTACCGTTTAAGCTCCTGGAAACAACACACTCCTCGCTTTTTCTTCCCTAAAACAATGTTCTTTGGGGGTTTATTTTGACCTGTTGGAATTTCAAAGAGAGAATATTCCAGCTGTGGGCTACCTCGTAGGACCGCAGATACTTAAAAGGGCCATGTACTCACATGTTTGGGGATTGTTTGGGGCCTTGAATTTTGCAAAGACTTCAAAGAATAATGGGATAATTATTGCACTTACCACCAGAAGGAAAGAGGAAAGGAGAGAGGGAGACACACACTGAGACAGACAGACAGGGAGGGAGAGAGGGAGTAATGAGTGTTCCAAATAGACAATAAATCTAATAGCGTGCAAATTGAATGGAAATATGCTTTCACAGGAACATCAAATCTGTGATTATTATTATCAACTTTGACGCTGTGATCTTGTCTTGTTTTTTTGTTTTTTCTGTATGTGTGTTTTTTTAATGAGAGTTTCATACTGTTAGAGTTTGAAATTGCTCTTAATGTTTTTTCCCCTGCCATGGAGAGCTCAGCCCAGGTAACACAAAAAAATCAGCTGTTGCGAGCGTGGCTGATAGCAGCATGCTCACACTGATTAAATTGCAATCGATTTCTACGAAATGTCAGGAAACGCCGGGGCCTAGTGCCATTTAATGTGCGTCAGATGAGACCTGAAGGTAAGGGTCTGTGTTATCACTCATATGTCACAGAATGTGGAGAATGACAGGGTGGTGCCAGGAGTTTAATTGGCGTTAACACTTGTGGTGTGGAACGCGGGGCTGAGCCTCTCAGGCAATGCCCAGTCAATGCGAGTCAAGAGAAGCACTCAACAGGCTTTGAAGGGAAGCAGTTATATTTACTTACTGAGATGGATTTGGGCAGGGCTTTCTATAAAGCCTTACAATGGTCTGGAGAGTGATAGGAGGCGTGAAGTTCAAAAGAAATAAAAACAGAAAACAATAACGTGAGTACACAGAAATCAGGATCAGCCAACACTCGGGCTCTCCCGAGAAAAAGGAATCCTTAGCTGATAAAAACTGATTTTTTTTTTTTTTACTAATAAAACAGTCTATGATCAATATGCCTGTAAATTGCTTTTGTTGGATAAGGCACCACTAGAACTGAATAAATATCATCATGCAAAATAACCCCTCTAGATCTATTGGTTATCTAAGACCTATTCATATGTGGCTATTATCGCAGCAGCAGAGATGCACAAGTTAGTATAAAATAAATCATGCAAATGCAAACACGAATGAAGAGCAGCAAGACAAAGCAATTGCCTTAAAACATCTCAGATGACAAAAACCATAAATATTAATTAGCCCACTAATTGACCAGAAAGGGAGGGCCCAGTCCTGGTCAACCTGCTCAGTTAAAGGTTTCAAAGACATGAGAATATTATTCTTTTGGATTACCTAAATGGCTTTTGCAAGGAAAAAGCCATTAATCAAAGGCACCCTCTGGTCAGGAAATAGCCCCATAGAAAATACCTACAACATTCTCATTTCAGCGCAGAGATTTCTGGCAAAGCTATAAAGCACAGTGTCATGAATGACTGGCCTCACTCCAAGCCCATTAATGATGTGATGATTGAACTCCCATTCACAGAATAACCCCATACACTCAAGATGTCACATCAGGTTTGTCAGCAAAGGTTGTTCTGACAAACCAAGGTCACGTACTGGGGACGTCTTGATGTCGCTTGTTAACTTTTTGACTTTTGGAGTAACAACGGCTTCGTCTTTGAGGCATCATTTTATAGCAAATGATAGATAGCGGTTGCACGCACACCTTACAGACTCGAGCCTTTAATCATTGTGTTCATATGAAATAATTTCTAGAGCGCATAAAGGTGTCCAGGCAACAAAACCTGACAGATACTATATGTGAGCACATTAACTGCTGTCAAATACAGAATAACTTTGGCGTATATAAGGACTACACCTCCGGGAGACAAATGAATCTATTCCCCTTGAGAATTTGTTGTCATGATATTCATTGTCATATGAATTTTCCTGATGATAAGTTACTCTCTCTGTCTCTGCTGGCATTGCTGTGTGTTTCCTTCATGTAAAACACTTTCCTCTGGAATTTGTCCTCCTTTGAATTGACTGGGGTCTCCAAAATTCCCACATGAAGCATGACAGATAAATAAAATGGAATTCACTTAGAAGTTGCCTCAGACATCAGATAATGTATTCGCCTTCTGCTTCCTTGTTGTTCATCCTCTCCACAAGGGCTAGGAAACGCAAACATGTGAGACGCAATGCACGCCAGAAGGCTGTCTGATGGAAATGATGCATATCATAAATGTGTATTGTATGTGAATTATAGTCTGTTACCTCTTGTTGTTTGTGACATTAGAATTCTTTAGGCAAGAGTGATGCGCGAGGTGGTGTAGGAGGATGAGAGGGTGAACAGGATGTGGGGGGAGGCTATTATTTTGCATTTTGCACTCTGAGAGTTGTATAAACGTGTTTGTGCTAGACTGTGTGACCGCATTGAAAAGCTAATAAAAGGATGGTCACACAAAAGACATTGTTCATATCCTATAAGTTAGAATTTGCAGCTGGAAGATATCACTTTTTTTATCAAGTTGCAGCTTTGGTAATAGTTTAAATTCTCTATGACATAATTTGTCAGGAGATGCAACATTATTATATTATAATAATGTTCCTACTCTGAAATGGCCAATTACCGTCTGCACTATGGCGCTGATTCCTATCCGATTTCGGCCTAGGGAGTGTGAGGACGACCACAAGTTTGAGGGATCAGTGTGCTATCAAAGTCTCATGGGAGTGTTAGTTGTTGAATGCCGACAAAATAATTGCTGTTTTATTTTAGTGTTGGAAAGATGAGGTGATAAAGTCTGAGTAGGGAGTACGTGACTAGATCTAGCCAAGAATATTGGACAGAAACAAAACAAAAAACCTCACAGTTATCATATTGCATGCAGCTTCTCAGAAGGGCTATAAAAGAAACTCTATGTTAGAAAATGTATTGTGGAGTTGAGGCCAGTAGAACAAAGGCAGGCGCTTGGAAAAGGGGTTGAGACATCTGCACTCTATGCATAACTGCCTTAAGATAAAGTTCTTAAAGTGGCTGTCAGATGCTGCACTGAAGTCAGGAGTGAATCTACCATGTACGGTTCTTCACTGTTCCCTTTTATTTCCTTCAGCCTGAGAAAAACAGCACTGTCCTGAAAGGAAGGAGATATTGCTCTCCCCGCATGTCCTTCCTCTCGCAGTATTTTAAAGATGACACTCAATTCAGGTGTCAGTTCCAACCATTGTCACTTCATTATATGTCAACTTTTCTTTTGGCTGGATTATTTCTTTATTTCTTGTTTCTTCCCGACTTTCTCTGCTGCACATTTTCTTGACTATGACGTGTTTCCATCAAGGTCGAAGAGAATCTGTTATAAGAAGGAGAAGAGAAGAAAAAAAAAAAAAAACAACGTTGCACTGTAGAGTAGAAAGATCCAGCTCTAATCTCCTTTCTCAAGATGACGGAGGAAAAGGATCACATATGACGGAAAAGTCTTTGTAATAGATTTGGGGGGGGGGTGAAAAAAGATGACGAGAGCCCACGCAATCACTCCACCCTCTGGTGCAAGAACTAAATCCCCAAAGGAAACTCCTCATAAACATTCAATTTGTTCAAGGCTGCCCAAAATGGTTTCAGTTTCTCATTTATTGTACCTTTGGTGCATATCCAGTGGAGCGCTGTGGTAGCATGTCGACCACTCAAATAACCTGAAAACAGGTTTGCTACCTCTGCCATGGCAGTCACACTTTCCGCCCCGGTGACAGGCCATCCAATTAAACTTAATCTAAATAAATAATACAATCAATTAACTGTATATTAATTTAATTTGATTTGGGTGTAATCAGTGAAATGGTTTGTTTGTTTAGATCAGCAGGAAGGTTCATAGAGCTGCTGGATTGTGGGATTTAAACGTCATGCTGGATGGATACGTTTCATATCCCTCACTAAAGGGAGAAAAAATAAGGGATCAAGGGAATGTAAATGCTCCCTCACCTCATCTAAGCCAGAATGAAACTCCACTTTGGCTGCCATTTTCGTCCAAACATGTGGAGTTTTCAGGAAAGGGAATAGTGAAAGGAACACATTTGCCTTCGCAAATTGCATGAAATCCTGCCCGGGATTTGGCGATAAGGGTTCAGGGCTCGTAGAGACAGACGCATTCAGTCAGTGACGCTTTGGGTAGATGCCATTAATATATTTTTAGCATCAGTTAAATAAGTGACCTTCAGGATGTAGCTATCTTACCAAGGTTATAATATTCAAAACAATTACAGTTCAATTGTGTTGGGTTTTTTCGTTTGTTTGTTTGTTTCTGGGTTACATGATGTGTCCTTGTTGCAATGGGAATTGAAATAAGAGTGGATTGGACAGAAAGTATTGCATCACTGTCTAATGCGGAGTCCACAGTCGGTGCCAGTTAAAGCATGCATGTGTGAGGCGGGGACACAGTTCATTTTAGTCTCGCTGCCTCTGTTTTTCGGCTTTGTTCTGGGCTTTAGGTAAACAGTAAACAGTCCTCATATGATCAGACCTTGGATGTCTGACAATGCAATTATTTTGCGAGCAAACTATTTGCAAAACTCAATTGAGAAATGTTACATTTTACTGTGACAAATTCTGGAAGGAGAGCGGGCCAGCTGGGCAAGAAGCAGAACTGTCGACGCCGAATCTCACTGTAGTCGCAGCTCTGGGGTCAATATTGCAAACAGTTTCGACTCCAACACAAACAGTTTTGATCCTAGTGCTCCCGCTGATCCAAACATTTACTTATTCAAATCTACTTGCAGTTATTGCCTGAAAAGACAAAGTGTGGATGCTGTTAAAAAAAAAATGTGCCAAATGATTGATGACTTAGCATTTGACATGGTTGTCTGTCAGCTAGTTTGTGTGATTGTGTCTTATTGGTTTCATATGGTGCCACAAATTTGAGATTCAGGTCATTATGTAGACCTTTTAACCTCTAATCAGCATAGATGTAGCACCAAGCAAGCACTGAGCTTTCTGACTTTAATTATGGACTATTATCACTGTGGGATGAACACAGAGGTCACGTAATCTTCTGCAAATCGACCCTTACATTTCGTCTTTTGTTCTCGGCTCAGACGGATGTTCTTCATGAGGTTTTGGCAGCATAAAGGAAAACGGAGAAGCACGGAGAAAGAGCAAGGCATCTTGAGGATGGGATAGAAATGAGCTGAAACCCCTTGACATAAGAGTATAATGTCCATTAATAAATACTTTCAAGGGTGTGTAGGCTTTTGGAGAAAACTCATTTCTTCTTATGGTTCTCAGAAGGTATAGTGACAATGAACAGGATTGAGAAGAAAGATATAATACCATTGCATGCAATTAGATTCAGACACATGCAAGAGCTGAAAATGGATGATTTCCCAGGGGGTTGTACTAATCCACTCAAGTGCCATGGCACCTTGTCATGCACTTCTTTAAACAAATCATATTTTTATCCTGGTGTAAGGCCACACTCTTTACATGCATTTTTCTGGCTGCCAAAATTATTAGAATTGGCATCACTTCTTAAAATATTATAGACTGTTCTGGGTGGAAATGTAACCTTAACCGGGCATCCATAACGAATCCATTACACTTCTATGAATGCACAGAGCTTGTGGAACAACAACACCATAGGACATCCATGTCAAGTCGGTGGGATTGAGAATTGCATTGTGTTCGATGACTGCATTTTGCAAGACTCCATCATCAAGCAGCTGCTGGTGGAAATGAAGAGACTGGCAGCATTCATCAATACTTCAAGTGCGTATTGTGCGTCACGACTGAATAGGTTACACATAATTATGGACACCGCAATGATCCGCTGCGATAACAATGACGCTTGCCATGTGCTAATCTCTGCTGATGAACCTCGTCTGACTGTCATCCTTCCCCCAGTTACTGAGACATTTTTGGTCAATGTGTAACTGGCCTATGATATTTCATATAGACATATGCACTCGTTATGACGTTAGGAGTTTTGGCATGCTGTGATATTTACCCGACTTGCACAGCATTATGGTTAACCTACTTTTGCTCGTTCAAAGAGGGAGGGGGGGTAGCTGGCAGCTGCTTTTCATATTTTTATGCCAACGGACTGATCTGTCTGTGAGTGAAACACCATGATAGTTGGATAAGTATATTCTCTTAAATGCTTTATTTATGATGACAGCGCTTCCCATGGAGAGTATCAAAATTGCATGAAAACAGTTTAACCTATGCACCCTAACCAGGCTAATAGTCAGATTATAAGTGCACAAAAAGCTGACGGTGTGTGAGACAATCTGCCAGCTACCAGTTGCTGCAAACTCAAAAGTCTTATGCTGTTAGACTATTTTGCTGAATTGTAACCAACAGATGACCCAGAAAAACTTGATTTTAGTCACAGTGTGACATGTTTAATGTTTTATTGATTGAGCTGTGTCATGTAATAATAAAAATGTGGCTTACTAGTCCCTATAAGCATTCTTCCTCAAGCATTATAATGCGCCAAAAACTGTAGCACATCAGTAGAATAGAAAATCCATATGTACTAACAATAAACAAATCAAAATAGCCAATTACTGCAAACGCTGCACTACAAGCAGAAGGCTGTTTGTAATGGGGCAGACTGTTGAGGATGGTGGAAGAAAAGGCAACTCAGGAATAATTATAATTCCAGTGTTAATTTAGGAGTTGAAAACTTAATAAGAAAATAATCATTAAAATGATAAATGTGTTTGTTCATTTACCCATAACAGTGCAGGCACATCTATAATCTGCCCATATTTTACATAAAATATGAAACATGTCTGTGACAGGTAATCCATTCAAGTTCTCTTTCATCTATATTACATGTTTTGTATCTGTATTTATTGGTATATATTTAAAAATGGTGCGTTCACTGGTGCAACTGACAGACTGCGCAGGTGTTTTTCGCTTATTCTGGCATATCAGACCTTTGTTAGATGGATGTTTGCTTAAATGACACCCCAAAACTCCATGCACTGATAATCATAAAGGTGTAAATGAGCATAACAGGTGCAATAAAGCAGGAGAGTGAGGGAGATGTCAGTCTAGCACTCTGTGCACACCCACACAGTCCTCAGGCGAGGATTAATCAGCCAAAGTAAGTGAAAACACCTGGGTGGACCATGAGTCTATAACGGCTTGAATGTCAGTGGAACTGCTTTAAACTGCTTTTCATCCACGTTGGCTTATTTGTTCTGTTTGTTTGCTGTCACAAATGCAATGCCGTGCTTTGAGTGCACTAAAGAGAGGCTTTGTACAGTCACAACTGTAGTGCAACACAATGATTAGTGACCCTGGCAAAAGAGAAGTAAATAAAAATGTCACCGCGATCGTGTCAATCATCGTGTCAATCGTCACACTAGAGATCTGTAAGATGTTTCTTTGCAGTTGATTTGGATAATGAACTGAAATAGGTTGAAAGCAGGCTGCCTGCATGTAAGTATGCATCCAAAATACTTAAGTATTTAATGTGCTAATGTATGCAAACTAATGCAAACTTTAAAAAGGACCAACTAACTCACACCGAAGCCATCACCAGCCAAGGTGGCTGCATTGTTATCTGCAGAGCCAAGTCACAGTAAATCCTAATGAGAACTCCTCTCGCTAACAGCTATAAAAGCTATACACAAGATGTAAAGCTCAACATTAAATGCGTTCCACGGAAGCTGTGCTGTTACTTCCACTGAGTCAAATAGCTAAATAGTACTGAAACCTTTACTCTGTGTGAAAAGCCCAAGGTTGTTGCCTGTATACTGTATGCCACTTAATTGTCCCTTGCCATTCAACATTCAGACATGTTTCTCACTATACCAAACTGTATTGATTCAATAAACTGTCTATTGATTCTAAAAAGCTGGAAATGTTTCTATTCTCTGTCTCTCTTTCTAGCGCTTCCAAAGCACTTAAAGGGTGAAGCTTTTCAGACTCAAGACCTTTGAGCGTATGACAGAGCGCGTTAGCTTTTCCACTTTATGCAGATATTGGCCCACTTTGTCACTAAAAAGGCGTGTAGAGGACTATTTTTGCCCAATTCAAAGTGAGGAAAGTGTGTCATGACCCAGTAACACATACCGAAACCTGTGTGAAGTCCTGCCGGATCGTTCCCTCATGCTATATCCTTTTTTTGGCGTTAAACATTAATCATGATTGACAGATTGGTGTGTATTTGAACTTCTCCCAGAGGAGAATGCCATAAGTAACACCTTTTTTTTTTTTTAACAAGCACTCAAAATGAAATGGCTGTGTACTGTAGTCAGGATTTCTCTTTGTCAAACGGGGTCAATGAAAGGGGTGTTAATTCCCGTGGGTCTGAATGAAACTAAATGCAGTCAACAGTGTCATACTCCACTAAGAACACGAGCAAAACAATGTTTTAAGGACAGTATTTTGCAAAAGCCTCCCAGACTGCCCTGTCAAGTCTGT
Source organism: Miichthys miiuy (assembly GCA_036365135.1). Taxonomy (NCBI): domain Eukaryota; kingdom Metazoa; phylum Chordata; class Actinopteri; family Sciaenidae; genus Miichthys; species Miichthys miiuy. The sequence goes on along the minus strand of CM071612.1, from coordinate 6,104,553 downwards.
CTACAGTCACAAAGGGAAAATAAATTGTGAAAGTGCAGTTGCTTCAACACTGTGCTACTTTGAATCTAAATTAAGGAAATCATTACTGAATAGTGAAAGTTGGCATTTACATTTATTTCCATGTCACTGTGCTTCGGTGGAAATTCAACAACACATTAATCAATTTGGTTAACCGCTTTTTCTCTGTGTGTTTTCAGGAGGTTTTCACAATCATCTCCTTTGACCGGCGTACTTTTGGTTTAGTCATTATAACAGCTCTATTTTTGAAGATTTGTGCTTTTGGCTTCCTCCAGCGCTATAAACTATATTGGATTATCACTGAATAACACAATGCTTAGTGTTTCTCTAGATTTTTTTTTAAGGTAACATCAATAAGGTCTGGTAAAATCCTGCCTGGTTTTATGTGTATACTTTTCTCTTCTGAACTTAGAATTAGTTTTTTATGAAAAACTGCTCATAAACCAATGTATAAGATATCAGGGGAGGAAATGTGAAACAGCCCTGTGATGAACTGGCGACATGTCCAGGATGTACCCCGCCTCTCACCCACTGTCCGCTTGGATTGGCTCCTGCCCCCCTACGACCCTGGTAAGGACAAGAGGTTACAGAAAAATGGAATGGAAAAAAGGTTTTCAGGTTTTGTAATATATACTTCCCTGTCATCAAAAATATCGATTTAACACTTTTGCAGACTGTTTATCTGCTTTCTCGTCAAGAGTTAGACGCATGAGCTAAATATGAGGCTACAGCCAACAGCCAATTATAGTAGATTACCTTAGAAACATGGTGAAACAGGGTAGCCTGGCTCTAACTACACTTAACCTCCATCAAACCATCTTTTTTTTACAATTCTGGTTCTCTACAAATTAATATTAATTAATATATGTGTAAATAAGTGAGCTTTAGGGATGCTGGAGGGTGGGTTTTAATACCTCCTGACAGAGGCTTGCTTGTTGCATGTTTCACGTCAAGCAACACTAACCAGTTGTTGGCCGTAGCTTCAAGATCACTGAGTGGTGTCAGTTTTCTCATCTAACTCCTGACAAGAAACAGAAAAAAAGCACATTTCTGAAAATGTCTAAACATTCTTTGAATCCAGATTCAAATGAAAATGACAGCGTCAGGTGTGCATAAGACCTATTAGTCGTCTATTGTCTCGTGTCATGTGAGAAAGGAATATGACAATATTCTGCACCAATCAGTGTTTCTAGTGCACTTTAAATTCTTTCATTAAAAATGAATGCACGTGGTAATGAATACCAAATGAAATAATTAATTGTGTGTATTATACAAAGTGATTCTCAAAGTAGCACCTCTTTAACGATAAATGCAGAGGCGTCACATTTACATTACCTAATTGGGTACAGTTTTAGCTATTCATGCGCTAGTTTGTTTTCTACGTTTAAAACAAATATGCAAATAAACCTAGAAGCAGCATTTTAATATGTTTGCCCCGAAGGCGTGCATGCTGTGTTCAACGACATCTCTCAGTTTAAGCGGAAAAAAAAACCCAAACTACACTCTCAATATTGTTTATGTGTTTGCTGTTGTTTCCCTACCAACAGTTCTCAGCCAAGTGGAACCATCTCCCATAGCATTTGGTGGAGGTGGAAGACAAGCTCTTAATCGGCTGCGTTATTGAATTTTTGAATTAAAAGCTTAAGTACTCAGGGTGAGCATGTCAATTTTTCACAACTGAATGGTACACTGCTCATTCCATTTTCATCTGAATAGATCATTTGTGTATGTAAAATGTAGAAGAATGGAGGTATTACACAGATCAGTTTCATTGTCTGTAATTCCCTTTCACTGTAACTGTAATCATTCTGAGAGACAAGTCATATTCATCCAGCACTGCATGCTAGTCCTTAATCTGCATTCAGCTCTCCTCAACAACATAGCACTTTTTTTGTCAAGCAGCTGTAGTGTAGTAGCTACAGTGTTAATTAAAAAAGGGTGTGCTTCAAAGCAAATTTTGCATAATTACAGAAGAAGTGGAAGTTTAACCCGATTTACAGTCTTGTGATGTAAAACAATGATATAGTAGGAAATTGGAGGAGTAAGTGTCGCTGCAAATGGCTCAGCCCTTTTCTACTTGACATTCTGCTCACCTGTCTTCATCCCCCATGTTCTGAAACCCTGGGACTGATACAGATAAAATGATGTGATGTTTCTGTCTGTATTTCAGTGGGATGAGTTGCTGTGACCCACGCAATCTCCCTCTCAAAGAGTATTTCAACTTATGCAGATGAGCTCATCAGAGCTGCCTGCTGAGATGAGACATCTAGGTCTGGAATTGTGTCAATACCAGCACCAAAACAAATGCAAATCAAAATCCAAATTAATGTGTTTTCCCTGAGGAGAAACTGAGTCGTACTTATAGTCGGCTCTCAGTAGATGACAGGATTCTGTTATCCCGAGCTCGTGAAAAACAAGGCATTCTCAAACCGCTCACCGAGCCAGGGTACAAAAGTCAGTGTCTCCAGATGGGGAAACTAAACTAAACTAAGTAAAAAGCAAAACAGGATCTCGTGTGATTGTTTTACAGATGAAACCAGAACACACTGCTACATTTCCAGGATTCTTGTAAGTTGATTCATGTATCTCAGTAAACATACATCCATTCATTCCATATAGACTTTTTTTACGATGTATTGGATACGCTCCCGAGTTTTCTAAATAGTATTACTCAGGTCACGGCAACATTTTTTGTGCCTGTCTTCCACATGAATCAATAAGCAGCAGCCAGAAAGAAAACAGTTTGTTTGAAAAGAAGTGAATGATAAGTGGACCATGAGCTTTTTGTGTCCTGAAAAAAATATACGCAGAGCATTTCAAATGTTCCCTAACCTTGAAATCATTTCGCTGAAGATGTTGTGTTTTTATTTATTGTATAATTGTCATTTTGGATCTACTTGTAATTTAATGCACTGTTTTTTCAACCCGTTGCTGCTGCAATGACCTCTTTTCCCCCAGAGGGATCATTAAAGTTTAATTTTGTCTAATCAAAGTGTTTACTGCAAAAACCCTTTTGCTTGTAACTGACAGTTGCAGCTGAATGTTAACTTTTTTCATTTTTTTTGTCGGATTCATGTCATGTCATTTGTCAGACACAACCATATAATCACAAGTTGACTGACAGCTGCTCTGATGACTTTGAATTTGAGAGAGTACAAAAGCCTGAGTTGGGTTTCCATTTCCACCTCATGATGCGTAGTCTGATATAAGCATAGAGCAGAGGAAGTCATCTTCTTTTGGTTGCACTAATACACAGTGCCCGTTTTTATTTGAGTCTTTTAAATATAAATAAGTGTGTAAAATGAGGATTTTCTTTTGAAGTTTGCCTAACTAGGATCTAGACTACCGCTGATAACATGTGCTGGTATACAGGATATAGCTATTGGCAGAGTCTCTTGAGCTTTTAGTCATTAACATGTATTAAGCACCTTGTAGACATTAACACACTTCTCTCACATGAAAACATGACAGCTTCAGAAGTTGTCACCAAGTCAAAAAAATAATTGCCTTCCATGCACACAGTGTATACAAATTTAATAAAATACACAACAAGTACAGTAGCCCACATTCACGTGTAAGCTCAGCTTATTTTCACATAAACTGCAGAGGACAACAATAAAATTACAAATACATTCTTAAAAAACTGTTTTTATAGGAACCTTAAATGGTTTTATGAAAAGGGACATTCCCTGTTGCACCACCATTAACAGTTCATAAGACACTTCACTTTTGTATTTAACGTCACTGATATGTATTTCAGTTGCCTGTGATATTCAAAGAGATGTTCCTTATACACTAAATGGAGACAGAAAGCTTCACTGTACAAAAGCAGACAGGACTCAATAGCTTAACAGTAGCAATTTGTTCAACAGCCTCACGAAATTGGAGCTTGAAATGTGTAAAATACAGACATCTAAACTGACAGGTACAGTACACCGTGAAAACACTTGAAGTCAGATAAGCACTGATTTTTCCCCCCAGACCTTCACAGCAGTCAAGGACACATATTTCACTTAAACACAACAAGTCACAAACTCAAAAAAAAACATACAAAGCAGATGGTTTTTGGTTATACAATGCGTGTCTGGACACCTCTGTGGGTCAAAATAAATCGCATCTTGGTCATTAATCTGTGATATCATCATCACACCCCTGGCAGGTGAGAGTGAGCGGGATCATCTGACCTGTCAGTTACCGGAGTCCCGTGGGTCGAGAGCACAATCTGACCCCCCGCACTCCTGGCTGATGACAGAGCTGTGAATGAGACTGCTTGACAGGGACTTAGGCCTGAGCTCGCAGGTTAGGTAGGAGGGCTCCTCCAATTCAGTGTGCAGTGGGGAGCACTGACCATCTGGAGGTCCATAGGCACTGATGTCTGAGCCACCCTCCCTCTCCTCTGTGGACTCTTGGTTGGCCAAGTCCAGGGGCATACTACTCTTGGTGGGACTACTGGACGCAGATGGACTCTCCTGCAGCGGTGGGCTTAGTGCACGCTGCGATTTTAAGTAAGGTTTGACATTGGCCACAAGGATTGTACTATCCCGCTGTTCCTTTCCAAACGTGCTGAGGGTTTTTCTGCCGCTGCAGCTGATGGTGCCATAAATCTCTGTCTCTACCATGGCATCCATTCCCACAGGGATGAAAAGGTTGGTGCGATTATCGGCGCTGTCTGCTTGGCTTCCTACCCGTAACTTTGGCATCCAGCATCTGTCAGAATGTCCCAGTGCGCGACATTCATCGGTGCAGTGGACTGATTTGTCTTGCTCTGCAAAAACAGTTAAACATTTGTTATTGGACCCTGCATGGGTAAGAGTAAACAACCTAGAAGAAAATGCAGATGACATTTTGAAGGATGAGCAACAGTAATAAAACACTCCAACAAACACAAACCCTAGTCCTATTCTTAAAATCCTATTACTAACTATAGCATGTAGTAAGTTATTTTTGTATGCATCACTGTATTTTTTTTCAGAGTTAAATAAGAACCAGCATCCTGTTGCAGAAGCTACACTGCAATCTTAGCAACGCTGTTTTGATTAACAGGCTTTTTGTATTCTAAAAATCACTCTCAAAATGTAACCGTAAAATAACTTCACACAAACGACGTCGACGACAGCAACTAAAAAGTTACTTCTTTTTTTGTGTGGTATAGCTGGTCAGCAAGTGATGACTAAATCTATTCATGAAACCTTTTCCCTTTTGCTATTGTCAACAACTTGTGTAGGTGTTCCCTGAAAAAAAAATATCATCTGCTGCAGAAGAAGTGATGTGCTTCTCATTTACATTTCCAACTGCAGCAGTAGTTTGAGTGGAATTAACAGAAAAACAAGTGTGAAAATTTGCATGAGCAATTTGCATGAGCGTGAGTGATATTCACCAGCTATGACCAGAAAGTGGTGAAATTCACTGTAGTTAGAGAAAAATGTCGGACATAATATTGCCAGTGCTTCAAACACAGTTTATAGATGTGGGGAAATATAAGTGTTAACGTTGTATATTCAACCGTTTGGGCGAAAACTTGATCAATACGCGGCATTAAAAATCAAGGTGAAACTGGATTTTGGAAATACCATTTGAAGCACAAACACTCATTAGTTTGACCTTTAGTAATTTTTCTAATTATTTTGAGGGGCTCTGGTGCGTTCTCAGCAGCTCATTTGCATTATTTTCCCATTTTTCATTTCACTTCTCATTAGTCGATGTATACTGTGACCTGTCCTTGCTACAATTGGACCTTGTTTATCTTAAAAAGTGGTCAAGAGTTTCATCTTGCAGCAGGCGAACGCAGCTACTTGTGGAATCATTAAAAAAAAAAAAAAAAAGTCAAAGTCAAATCACTTGATATGCTTTGGTGAGAACTGGAAAACTGAGCTACAGTATATACAATAAGTATTACCTCAGTGCCACTTGATCACAACTACAGTGGGCATTTATGTCACTTGATGCAAAGAAAACACACGACCATTTATACGTAACATATTCTTGATTGAAGTGGTTTTCTGATTATTCCATGACTGTAGTAGCTTCAGCTGCACCAGTTAACGCTGAACACAAAGCGAGACGCCACAGGACTGTACAACATGTGCGACATGAGTGACTGCGTATTAGTGTCAGTAATAAAAAAGTGGAGCAATGGGTACGGCTCTATCTTTACACCGTAACTCTTCTCACACATCTTGTTCTGGTGTACATGAAAAATGCACAGTGAGAGTGACACATTGAAAGATCCAATTTCCATGGTGTTATAATGTAGAAGTTTTTTTTTTTTTCTGTGGCCTATACGCTGTCAAAATTAATTTGACAATGATGCATCAAAGTATTTTGCATATAGGCGTGAAGCGAAATGTCAAACATGCCTTTGCCATTGGTAGTAAATGACAGTTTCCCTTCATTTATTATAAATGAAAAGAAAACAGCAATTTCATTTATAAAAGTCTAAATTTAATTTTCCTAATTTTTCTGATGATTAATTTATCTTTATTCTAATAGATGTGCTTTCCTCGCTGTGATGCAGTGAGCTTGTATAGACGTCCTTAACGCTAGGGAACAAATTAAAATAATGGTCGCTGAATCGATCAGAATTTGGTGATTTATTTAGCCTCTGTGCATTGTGTATCCTGTCAAAAATATCCAGCTACTACCGGCACATTAATGCTTCATATCTGTCTCTCTCATAAATCTGTCTCCTCCTTCCATGGAAACCGAAATTTCCCAAAGAATAACCACGATATTTCACCCAATCACAACATGAATTGATACTACACTTACGCTACACAGCTTTGGTCTATAAATAAGGCTTCTCCATCTTGCCCATGCCATTATGTGATATCAAAGACAATGAGTAGAAAGTGACTAACTGTGAATGAGGCACTTGATCTAATTTTCAAACCTGGCCCTTATGAGGATGAGAATAATCAGCCCGGAACAAGGGGAAGCTCCACATGATGGGGCTCTTCCTAGAAAGGGTGGGGGGATTCTGTTATTCAAAGACAACGGTACATTTCTTTGCACACCAGCCAGTTTGCTGGAGGACGCACAACCCCCTCCCACCCAAAAAAAAAGCCCAGGGTGGCGGTTCAAACCAAAAGAAAGATACCGTCTCTGCGCCACAACCCCCAAGAGATGTAAAAACCAGCACCATGTGCCACACTGCAGGCTCATTTGCAAAGTACAGGCCACCACTATCAACTACTGCTGCTCAACTCTATGAACACCCACACAAACAGGCACCCACACACACACACACACACACTGGCAGCTATAGGACAAAATGGAACTGTTAATTATTCTATGACTGGATGGAGATTTAACATGTTAAATGGGGCTGTTGACGTTACACCATAATCGTTAAAGGGAAAATGCATCTGTACATGTTGCAGTCATTTCTTCGGGATATTATCTGCTTTTATGTGCGCGGTAAATTGTTTTAGAATAACGGGCATCATATGATCTAACAGTAGGTGTAGCTGCCATGTTCTGTCTTTATAAGTTGCCCGAGAAAGACTCGAGACATTGCATATATGGATTTATTTTCTTTCTTTTTTTTTGTTGTTTTTTTTCCAGATTGCAAACTTCATTACAAATTTCTGTGTGGGAAAAATTCTTCTTTTTCTTTGTATGCTGCTTTTTTGTTCAGCAGCTGTACCCAACTGGGGTTGGGTGTGCACACTATCCGCCTTCTTTGGTTTACATAAAGAATGTTCACATGGAAACAAATGTGGTTTCTCTTTCAATAAAACCAAAACAGGCAAACTGGAAACAACAATACACTGAACAATCAGCTCTGAATTTGTCAGAGCTGGTTATTAATAATGAATTAAAAGTCGTTTTTGTATTTACATTCACAGTTATTTGTTTACACATCTTAAGTGGATATTTACGATAGTCTTTTATTGAACCCTGACTGGATTATCTTATACTTTCTGTCTTAGTCTGTTTATGTTGTTTGTGTTTATTGTTTTAAAGATTTTTATGCCGCACCTTGACCAAGTCTCTCCAGAAAAAGATATTTTAGTTTCAAAGTTTTAAATAAATGTGAAAATATCTCGTATGTTGTATAAATAAATTGGTTAAAGGGTTTCAAATAAAATGAGAACACAATAATGATCATTACTGTATCTTTTTTCAAGATGTTATACAAGCAGACTAAGTGCTAACTAACCAACTAGAGAAGCGTGGTAATTATAGTTTAAGTCTGTAGTAATGCAATAGCAGAAAGCTTCAAGTTTGTGGTGTAACAGACCATAACTGTGTCAATTTACACACAACTACAAGTCTGTACAAGCTGTTTTTATTCTTCCCAGAACAAATTCAATTTCTAGGCTGCATACAGAGATGTTGCATATTATGTGAATTTACACTGTTACATTCAAAGCACAAACCATTCTGGTGCTATCTTAGATAGAATCAAGAGAAAATATGCATTCGAGTTCAAAATGCATTTTACATCAAAAAGGAACACTAAATGATGGCTTTGATTTAGCAAAACCGCAACACAGATCCTGCATATTATAACTGCTACGCTTTGAAGCATCTACACTCCAGATTACAGTTCTGTGCCCTCTGCATCTGTGTTCCTCCGTCTTCCCTTCCAGCGCAATAGAGAAAAGTATTTTTTAGGCACAGATATACGAGGCCAGAACAATAAGCATAAGCAAGGGGGGAGCAGAGAGATGCTGAATTCATTTCCATGGTACCTTTCACCACTGCAGAATAGCTAGCAGATGATGCTGATGCGAAGGGATGTATGTGCTTAGAAGGTGGAGCAAAAACACAGATCTTTTTGTCACTGTGCTGTTTGTCTCACTTTATAACCAGAACAAATTCAAGGATCATGCGAGCATGTTTACAAATCATTAAACTGTTTGCAGGATGTAACAATTTATGCTCTTTTTCCCCGCCATAATCACACCTTTATGATCATATGATACAGTTTTATCAAGACACAATGTACAAAAAAAGCTATTAACTACATGTAACAATCTGGAAAAAAAATGTATCGTCATAGTACTGTTAGTAGTAGTGTTATAATTTACATTATTTAAAAACAAAAAAGCAGAGGGGAGATGATGAGGAAGTGAGGGTTCTTTCATCTATTGTGTCTGTCATTGGCTTCCCATTTCCATTTTCCATTCCATCACTGAATAAAAAAAAAATGTTCAATAATAGCTCTAAAATTACAGAGTTACACAATGGCCCTATATAGTCTACTGCATTTACATAGTCACATAATCATGACAAAGTGACAAAGTAGCTGCGATCTTATGGCCAATTGCAAATGGAACAATAACATGTTCTCAAAAAACAAAGAAACCGCCTGCCCATTATAAATAGAATCAGAGAAAGCCTAGCAACATACCCACTGTGCATCTGGTGTCTGTGAGAGTGAATAAATATTCAGAGTGCATGATAGTGGGAGCTGCACAGGTGCATATATTACCTGTATCAAAGCAGCCAGGAGACTAGAGGGATGGTAAAGGTAAAGACATAAAAGCAATACTACTTAACCCACAGGCTTTTGTGCTGGTGCATTTGTATCTGAAATTCTGAGGTGTCTCCATTTTGGATAATAGCGCTATCTTGTCAAAATCTGCACAACAGTGGCTTTGTTGTTCAATAAATGTACCTGTATGTATGTGTGTGAGCAAGAGACAGAAGGAGTGTGGGGGTTGGAGGGTGACGCTTTAGTGTGAATGTATAGTGCATAATGTAGATTTTCCAGTAGTCAGTAGACAGTGACACCATTTAGTGTTTACCTGACCAACCCAGAGAGAGAAAACCATTTAATCTAGCCATTAGCTTTGCTTTTTAGCTCGATGTCTCACATGCAAACAGGGGAGGCATTAGCAAAAAAAAAAACCTATTAATATTAAAAGCAACGCCCCACTTCTTTGCATTTCTCTTATCTTACATATGCAGGTCTTTAAAATAACTGACATTCCTGTCACGCAGGCGTCAGAGCCGCACATGTAAATATTCAGTCTCGCATGTACAAAACATCTCTTTCAATATGTGTCCATTTGATTGGCCTTAGAACTTGGACTAAATCAGATTCAGAAATGTGCTGCGAAAAAAAAATTGTGATTGAATTTACACCTCCCACAGAGTCAAGTTTGGTCTGCCATAATTCCTCATGGCGCACACTCACACACACACACAAACACACTCGTACATGCACACAAAAGTGAGACAGACAGATAGAGAGAGAGAGAGAGAGAGAGAGAGGACAGAGAGAGGAAGATTCACACATTTTTCTGGCATCCGCAAGAGTGTTTCCATCTCTGCCCTCCTGAGCATGCCACAAACAAACAGTTCATAGCAATGTAAATGGTGTGGAAAGTACTGCATAGGGACCTGATGACCAGAGCCATTCGCTTCTAAGGCTCACACAAGGAAATGAGAAACATCACCACTTCACTCAAGTCCCCCCATTATCTTTTATCTTACCAGTGAGAGCAGCTTTCATATTTTCTGTTTATATCCACAATAGCTAAATATATCAGTCCATATCAGGTCAGGTGAGTTGCAACAGATTGACAATCATCTATGATTACACCACTGGCAGTGCGGATCATTTCAGATTTGTGAAATAAAATTTAATATTTCTATTTTCAGTGGTAAAGCAAAGCTCCCCGCAAAACGGTGTAACCACTGCAAACCCGATAATAACTGAGAAGATCATCTCAAGCAAAAGGTGGAAAGACTCTGTCATGTTGCTCCAGAAATACCTGTCATTTTACACCGCAAGTGTCTATCATGCTTTCTTGTCTCTGTCATGTTATTCAAGACATGCGTGCAGTGGATCTGTTCAAATAATGATGTGATCAAAAGAGGCACAGGCGGAGATACACTTTGCCATGCATATGAGTTTGTTTGATGGCAAAAATCAGACAGAAGATGTCTGAACATTCTACCTTAAGCCAATGGACTCTTTTATCCTTTAAAACTATCATCTGCCTTCCACTCTCGTGCCTTCACACCATCTTTGAAACACAGCTCAGGCTGTCTGCAATATAAAGTGCTACAAAGTAACCACTACCGCATCTGATAACAGTGTGGATTTACTTCTTCCATGTAAAATGCGCGTCTTCTGTACTAAGGGGGCCGGTGGACTTAAAACACCAGCAACACGGCATGCATGTTCTCAGTGCATAAAGTATAAACAATGTGTCGTAGAAGAGTCAGTTAGGCATCTTCAGGATGTCAGGAAGAGAGTGCATCCACTCACCCTGTTCAAAAGGCTGTCCATTAACTGCTGTTGCTTTCATCTTGAGGGCCTCCCTAGCAGACGTGTCGCAGTGTGAGCCTCTATTAGTATCCTGGTCACTATCAGCCTGGTCACTATCACCATGGCCACTGTCTCGGAGGCTTGCTCGTTCTGCATCCTTAAATGTTGAGCTGCAGCAGAATGGAAGGAAGGGGAGAAAGAAAAAAAAAAACACAACTTGCCATTACTTCTGCGTGAGCACTCTTATTTGATAACCATAGTCAGCTGGCTTGATACAAGAATGAAGAAGCTAAATGCAATGGCCAGGAAGCTTTTGGATAGAGTTCTTACCTTTGAACAAATGGCTGCCTGCTGCCAGCATAATTGGGTTCTGAGGGGAAATTTTCCGTCTAGAAATAAAAGCAAAATACAATTTTATATTGACCATGGTAAAAGTTTCATGCGCACATAAATTAGCAGGAGATTCAGACGGGGAAATAAATATTCTAAATGAATGGTCTTGTCTTGAATGGTCTTGATTCTAATTTCTTTATTATAGCACCTGAAAGATGTCAATAAAAGCCACAGAGCATCTGCCAATATCGACAGCATGATAAGAACAAATCTCCATTGTGACCATATGTGACTCCTTGGCAAGGCAAAGGAGTAAAGCATTAGCCACTGTCATCAGCATCCTTTTTCCCCCTATCTTGAGAATAATGTGTTTGTGTTGATCACACCCACATACCCTTGTGACTGGTGACAGTGCCAGGCCTTGTCATCTGTGTTATCATCTCCGAATGAGACTGTCTGTGAGACTGTCCTAGATATTTACATCATTTACAACACATAATTCTGCTGTGTTAAACATCACGACAAGCCCATGCTGTCAAATTAGCATGTTAGCTGGCTCGCGTACACAACCCCATCATCTCTACAAGGCAAAGCTGGACCCTATTAATGGCCTTATCGTGCCAACTTTGGATGTGGATGGGTGGATCTGGCCCATATTTGTGGGGAGCGAAAAATGTGATTGTAAGGTTATGCTGTGTGCATCTCGCTGTCTGGTGCACATTGGTTCAGTAATGTGATCGGACAAGCTGCTCAAACACCTGTCCAATCCCACATTTCAGGCAGGGTTTTGTTTTCACTCTTCAGCAGTGGATCTGGCAGGGTCACAGCAGCCTTGTTCAAGACTCACACTGTTTGCATGTCTAACTGAGAGGACTTTCTGATTATGCAGACCACCTGTACCATTTTGCAAGAGAGGACTTACAATGGAGCGCTTTCAAAAACGATTCTAATTCCTCAAATGCAGTTCGAAAATGCGCTCTTTAGTGAAATGCCATTTAACGCACATTAATACATGACAGTGTCACAACAGGGAAAGAAAAAGCGAAAATAACGATGTCTCCTCACAGTGACAGGGTTTCTCTTTTTCATTCGATTACTTTTCCTTTTGTCAGATTTGTATGACAAAGCAGCGTGTGCAGATAAGCCAGAATAAAGGGCAGATAAAGAATGCAGTGCAGCATCCTCCTTACCTGTATCACTGACATCCTATTCGATGGAGTGTCTGTGCTAAGCCCGGCAAAGCTGGAGTGGCAACCTGCCCTTGGGACTGTCAGGCTGTTTGGGGTGGTTTTCAGGTACATGACCTCTGACCTGGGAAGTGTGAGTGGCAGTGGGCTCTGGTAGTCAAAACATATTGGTGAAGTGATGAGCGAAGGGCTGCTCACCACATTCATCCGACTCGCAGAATCTCTTTCCTCCATCTCACTCTGCACCAGCATGATGTCACTCTTGTTGATCCTTTTCTTTTTGCCTTTCCCCACTGGAGGATTGGAGTACTCAGCCATGCGGCAGTTATAATTCCCAGTCTCCTTATCTTGATGCTTGGACTTGACAGCGATGGCGGTCATGACTACTAAGAGCATGACAGAGATAATGCAGAGGGTAACTATGAGGGGCAGGGATACATCCCAGTGCTGCTGTTCTCCGCTCGCACTGGAACCCCCTCCTGCTGCCGTTTCTGTGTTCGCCTTAATGATCAGCTTAGCAACGGCAGATAAGGGGGGCTTGCCATGGTCAGTTACCTTCACCACCAGCTCAACCACTGGAGCAACCTCTTCCCAAAGAGCATGGGCAGTTCTGACCTCTCCTCCAACCGGATCCATCTCAAACAGGTGGTCGTCATTTCCCTCTGTGATCTCATAGGTCAAATGGCCACTTTCTCCGTGGTCATGATCTACAGCTTTCACTGTAGCCACAATGTACCCGATACCTACGTTTCTAGGCACTGGGATTTCTGCTGTATCATTCAGCAGAAGGGGTAAGATGATAACTGGGAGATTGTCGTTGACGTCAAGGACATTTACCCTCACTGTAGAAGTGCTCTCCATGTGAGGTGATCCTCCATCTTTAGCTTGAACTTTGAACTCAAATGATTTTGTTTGCTCATAGTTGAAAGACCGCGAGGCATATATGGCTCCATTGGTGGGATTAACAGACACGTAGGTGTACACTGAAACATCTCCAATATGTGACGGCAGAATGGAGTACGACACTGTTCCATTTCGACCTACATCTGGATCGTGGGCCAGAACGGAGCCCAGATACTCCCCTGGGATGTTGTTTTCAGGCACCTGTAGCACATACACTGTCTTTGTAAAGCGTGGTGCATTGTCATTCTCATCCAAGATTTTCACAGTAAACGACTTAGTGTAGTTCAAAGAAGGGATCCCATTGTCTCTCGCCACTATTGTTACATTGTATTCATCTTTCATTTCCCTGTCCAGAGGTCTGTCTGTGAGCAGTGTGTAAAAATTATCATTGTTTTCCTGCAGTCTGAAGGGTACATTTCCCAGCACCCTGCACTGAAGTTGACCATTTCGGCCAGAATCTTTATCTGTCACTCTCACCAGTGCTATGACAGATTCTGGAGGTGCGGCTTCACTTATGGCTCCCTGCCGAACAGAAACAAAACTTATTATTGGCGAGTTGTCATTTTTGTCCAGTACTTTGACTGTAATCTTACAATGGCCAGGTATCGGATTGGGCCCAAGATCCTTAGCCTGCACGTCAAACTCTATTATTGGATTCTCTTCATAGTCTATTTCTCCCTGGACCTTGATGACTCCGGTATTGGGGTCAATGGAAAACAGATCTTGGATTCTCTCAGATGCATATCCAGTGAAGGAATAGACCACCTGCCCGTTGCTTCCCTCGTCTTCGTCTGTGGCGTTTAAATTTATGAGTATTTTTCCAGGAGGCGAATTCTCTGGAATCTCAATCACGTAGGAAGATTTTTCAAAAATTGGGCTATTATCATTCGAATCAGTCACTCTGACGTTGATTTGCATGGAGCCTGATCTCGGATACTCCCCTCCATCAATTGCTGTGAGGAGAAGGGTGTGATGACTCTGATCCTCCCTATCCAAAGGTCTCTGAACCACCAGCTCTGGATATATAGTCCCATCACCCCTCACTTTTAAATCCAAAGAAAAGGTATTGTAATCATCTCTTGTGACCTGGTAGGTTTTTATCCCATTTTCTCCAGAATCTGAGTCATGTGCAATAGTCAGAGGGAAGCGTGTCCCCGCAGCTGCGTTTTCTGAAATATCAATATTAACATGATCTGAAGGAAAACTGGGCGAGTTGTCATTTATGTCCTGGATATCAATCTTGATCATGCATATTTCCTTGTCGTTGGCAAACACCTCCATGGAGAGCTGGCACTTTGGGTTGCGCCTGCATAACGTTTCCCTGTCAATCCTTTGTTTGGTGAAGATAAGTCCACTCTCTGGGTCAACATCCACCAGATGTGGTGCAGAATTCTCCAGTACTCTGAAGTTAGATTTTTTCCCTCTCTCCATGGTCCCATATCCGGCATCTTTTGCTATATTACCTATAACAGTGCCAGGTCCTTGCTCCTCCGGGACAGAATAATTGAGATTTTTCAATGTCAGGGCTTTAACCCACAGCAGAAAGAAAATGGGTACAGAGAGACGCATCCCTTCAACTGGATATGCGGTAGTAGCAGACAGAAAAAAAAATCCTCGTTGACTTTCAACCTGTTGATTACGGCAAACCTAGAGGACTAAACCGAAACCAGGCATGTGGTTGACGCCGAGCCCACACTAATTGAGTATTAAATCGATTTGTGAATGGTTATAGCCTTTTGCTCGGTATTTTAACCTCTTTCACATGCCGTTCGGCTATGATGAACTCTTTCTGTAAACAAAGATGACCGCCCGACGACACCTAATGCATGAATTAAAGATCAAATTCAACATAGTGCACGAGAAATGCTTTGTATTTTTTTTTTGTTCCTCACAGGGGGACTTAATGAATAATCGATGAATATAAACTATTAATATTCCCTACTGCATCCAAGGTTAAAGCGTTTTGAATCTCTGTGGTGAAGGTTAGACCGTAGCTTACAAAAGCGCATTGCCCTCATGCGACATCTACACCTAGGCTACAGCAAATACTGACATGCCCGTTCAAAATGCAGCATTGTCCGATGTTACCATTCACAATGCATTTACTTTTTTTCCTGTGCGGCACACTGTTGCATATGGGTTGTGCTCGTGTAGCACAGAGAGCCTGCCCATGCCACAAAGTAGAATAAAAGCAGGATATAGAGCTGTTAATCCCGTCCAACCTTTTGTGTTCCCGTCATTCAAGAGCATCTATAGCGCGGCTGCGACTTTTTGCCCGATGATTGTCCTATAATCAGTCCAGTAATCCCATAATCCAGTCCAATTGGACCCAGTGCTCTTACATCCTTCATTCGGACAATGCTCATCTGCACTGCCCCCCGTGAACGTTGCCAAAAAAAAAGGGGCGAAAACGTGGTGCTGGAAGATCTCAGATAATCAAAATTAATCGCTTTTCCTGCGCTCAGTTCTCTCCGCGTCAACTGTTGAAACCTGCTCCCTTCGCAGTGAGATCTGACCGGAATCCTCTCGACGCCTTTATGACACACTCCACTGTCTTTCTTGGTGCATTTAACATAGTTTCTGATCGTCTTCCAGCAAATGAGTGAATGGTGACAGATCTTGCCTTGGGGGGGGTTTCTCCAATAGGTCTGGCAAGATCGCATGAAGAAGGGCTGTTCTAGTGCTACGTGATTCATTTACTGATGTGCGCGCACAGAGCAGCAGCAGCAGCAGCAGCAGCATCAGGGGAGAACGTGCTGGTGGATGTTTCTCCTGATACATGTGGATGTGAACTAGGGATTATGAATAGATCGATGAAATGTGTTCGGCTGGGATGTAGTTAGGTGCAGGAACCACTTGACAAGTGGTCAGTCTATGGGAGAAGTGCATCATGTGGGCATTGCAGTGTGTGAACAAAATGTAAAATTAAAAGGTGATACATTTATTTTTGAAGGATTAACTAGGTGTTCTTCCCCTCAGAGTGGTATGTTCTCACTATCAATTGAGCTCTTTGGATATTCAGAACTAAAGATTCTTATCAATAATTGAAAACAATACCACCTGTCTCCTGTATTGTACCCTGTTATCGTTTTTTGAGCCAGAAGATAAAATAAAAAACAGACTGTGGGTGTTTTTGGGATAATCTCTCTAAAGGACATAAGAGAATTACCTATGCTTCTGAAAAAAGAAGCTTATTCCACAGCTCAAATATCACAGCTGTTGGTATAACCTGCCTTCTGCAGCTATCACACTTGCCTCCAATAGTCTATCCACATCAATCTCGTATCTCATATTGAAAAGATGGACTGACATTTAGTTCACTCAGCATTTCGACAATATGACATTTGCATTTTTATTCTCACTTGACCACATCTCAGCGAGGCACGGGGCTCCTCGGTGATCGTAGGTACCCTGTGAGAGTAATTCTAAGAGGAAGCTGAGTCAACAATAGGGCAAGAACCGTGTGGCCTGGTTACTCATTTAATTCCATGTTGCCCAGGATCTAAATCAACCTTGAGTCGTCCATGACTTCATTTTCATTGTCTGAAACATGGCTGCTTTCCTCCTCTGGGGAGCATCAACTTTGCCTGGCCAGGGTGCAGCCTGCATAAATTGGCCATTTCTGCAGGTAAGAGATAAGGACAACAAAGAGAAACTAATTATCATTCACTCTATGTTAAAACCTCAGGAAAGGACTGCTATTGACAATTGTGTCTGTATTGTCACAGTCATACCATTTAATATGATCTGAACTCTGAATGAGAGGGTGGTTCATATCCATAATAAATAGGCCACCTCCTAATGTGTGGCTTTGACTGTCTTGTTTTTGTCGAAGCTGACGACTTTGTCATGGATAACTTTCTCTAATGAGACCACCACACCTGCCCCAGAATGAACCGCCATCTCTCCTGCTTTTGTTGGCAGTCAAAAACACTCAGGTTTCATTGGTTGTTTCATGACGAATTGATTTTTACTTGAAAGCACATTATGCAGTTGGTGTAAAATCATACCTGTTGTAATTCACACAGAGGTTGAAGTGACAAAAGAGTAGCTACGCTCATTTCAGCATGCGCGCAGTATCTTGGCATCTCTTTCATGTGACTCACTTACCACCCCGCACAAGCATGATTAGAGGTGAGATTAAGTTGTTTATCATTCTGTTTTTGCGCCTGTTGATGGTTGCACCACACCTCAAGCAGCACACTGGAATACTGATGGTGGTGAGTGGGAATGATCATCAACACAAGTCACAAGAGTTTTGCCGCAGAGTAGATGCATGAGAGAACAAGTTCTGTTTAGAATAAATGTCTGCATGAGACACTGTGCTAACATGTTAATTTCACACATAAAGCAATGCGCAAGGAAGGTTTTTTTTCGAGAAGTTTAACAGGATTTTAAGAATGTTAATGAGTCACAGAGAAAAAAATGAAGATGTGTAAAGAACTGCAGGATTATTAAAGTACAAGTTATTAAAGGCTAATTAAATACTAATCCTACTGCACCACCACTATACTGCATATGATAAATAAATATTGCTGCACAATTTCTTAAAGCACACTAACATGTGTTGTCTGCTACTTCTCTACTTTGTGATAATGATCCATATGCCTGCATAATCCATGTACTCCTGAGCAGAGTACCCAATTTAAAGGGTCAGTTCACACATAAGGTGTGTGTCAAAAAATCCGTCGCCGGAAAGTCAGCCCAATAAAATGGAAAAAAAATATATAATTTAAAGCTCACTCGCAGCACGTTTTTCAGAAACAATTTCACAGTAATCCGCAGAGCATACAGTATGAGCATATCCAGAGTGACCAGGACATTGTTTCGAGAGAGACGTTTGCTGTTGCATGTAATTTTCTGACGCTTTCTGACCAACCTAAAACAAAATTAAATTCTTCTGCGCTCTATCAAGTCACTGGCACAATGGGACACCTTGAAAGTGCAGCAGATAAAACTGACATGCATGGCTCAGTATAACTAGGGGCAAGTTGGGAAATGTGTATGCTCATTGAACTTGGACTGTTTAAAAAGTTATTCCATCTAGTATGGCAGTAGACTTGTTCCTTTGTTTATTTTCAGTAAATCCTGCTGTAATAAGCCACTGGCATATCAAATGTGTATTAATCCATTACTGAAAATAGCCTCTAACAAATGAAAACAAAGCCTGTCGTTGGAGTCATGTTTGCTAGAAACCACAGTGCCAAGCTGTTTTAGGAACTGATTTAGCTCTTTCTTTGCACACAGTAAAATTTAGAGTGGCATGTTCTTGAGGCTGTGTCCTTCCTTGAATTTGTCTTCCAGTCTAGAAAAGCGTAAATGACCCTGAGATTATTATTGAACCACAGCGGTACTCTAAATATTTTGTCCCTCTGCTGTTAGATTGAATAGGTACAAGGTGTGATTTCTCAGTCCATAGTATGTTCAGCTGATGTTCTGTGATCCAGTTCTAGCGGTGCTGACCCTGGACTAGCCTTCTATTTCTATTTTGAAGTTTTAAGAATAGCTTTGCTAAAGCAACGCGCCTGTTAATTCCAGCTTGTTACAGACATCGCTGTGCCCTTGTCATTGAGAAAGAACCTGTTCCTATTTAAATCTGCACAGATTTTGATGCTATGGTTCCAATTTATTTTACCAATGACTGGTGATTTTTATTTAAGTGTGATCTTTGTCTCTTTCTGCTCTGTCAGTTTTCTTTCTGGTTGAAGTATTGTTTCAGCATTTTGTTATCTATGCATAAAACATTACTTTACAAACTTTACTTACAAAATAATACCTGTTCTAAATCTAAAACCACAAAAGACCTTTCAGAAATCTAGATATAATCAAGCTTTTCTAGCAGGTACTCTGTAGTGTTTCTAGCTTCTTTAAACAGTATAGCCATCTATCTATAGTGGCCATTATTCCAGCTTTTCTGTAGGTTGACACTCATCATGTGGGTCTCATCCACCTTTACAGGCAGAGCTACTGGCCTGACTGTGGTTGCAACAAAAGGAGCCTCACACATCTCACAAGCCTTGTTATCATGATACATGTCGAATAAATTATTTTTGTTACAGACCAGCTGTGGATTTGCATGTGAAAGCAAATCCTCAAGGGTCAGCGTGCCAATTCTACAACATTTCAATTCTGAATCAAAACTCAGGAGTCGAGCTTTGCTCTCCAGAGTGTACGGGTTAAAGAGTTGATGTTTTTGCATTAGATTTGTAGAGAAACTCTCTGAAGGCTCCAGGAGCTAAGTCAACCCTCTGCCAAATTATAAAAACTGAAAGTCTGACTTGAAAGCAGTTCGGATTCTTCATAGCATCCAGTGGAGTTTCGGGTTGGAGGACGGTAAGATGGGTTTAATAAATTCTGAACCTAATCTGCATTTGTGGGGGAAGAAGCTAAGAGTGTGACTGTCTGTTGAGACTGTGCCTTTTAAAGGGTTTATGCAAATATGCAGCAAAAAAAAAAAAAATCACAAATTACCTGCTCATCAATCAGTCTGGAAAACAAGCGTGTAATACATTGCTCTGATCCAAACACAAAACACATTAGGATTGTAAAACTAACGGGTACTTTCTGGAAGAGAATTCACATTCAGTTCACATCAAACATTTGCGACTGGACTCATGAATACAATTTTGAAACAAGAAAACAAGCAGCATAACCTGTGATGCAGTAGCAATCTTTTTGAGTTTCTGCACTGACAATAAATGAAAGGCAGACTCTGAACATACAGTGATATTTGCCAGAAGGCGAGTTCCTTTTGAGCAAGCCAAAATGTCAGTAGGTCAGACGTGTTCAATTTTTAGGCTCTAAGGCTCCAGATCAAACTATTTAACATAAATAGTTTGATCTGGAGCCTTCTATTAAAGTCATTATTATCTGCCTCTGGTCACATTAGGGACCAAAGACACATGCAGGTGTAAATATTTCAGCCAATCTATACCATTTACCATGTAATCACATAGCCTTTCTTAAGGAATGTGGATTTGTATTACAAATGAGTCAGGTAATTGTAAATAGCCTGAGCGCCTGAACTGCAAAGATTACAGTATTGCAGTTGTCAGGAAGAATAACCCTCACAGAAATACATTGATTATTCAGCTCAGTAATGACCTCATGCCCTAACTTGTTAAACTTCAATAATCTACAACCTACCATGTAGCTTCAGAGGCTCCAGAAACAATTTGCTGCTCAAATTTAAAAACAATTAAGCTTAAAAGCACACAATTACCGAAAGAGTCTTTCATACAGATACCGTAAACGTTCTCTATGTAACATTCTGTTAATGATGACAATAATAATAATGACATCCTGGGTATCTGCAAGGGTGATGGATGAAATGACATCCATGAGACTGAATATTGAAACAAACACTGAATACTGAAAAAATAAATTACAATCATATTTAGAATAATGTTCTGTAATGTTTCTAGCTAGCTGTCTGCAAATCAGCCAACAATATGAAGCTACCAATGCCAGACCCATGCTGTGCAGCCAAGCCACAGTCAGCCAGCCAATAATACCCAGCCTTGCTTTGGTTACAGTTAGGTAGTTGGTCCTTGCCTTGCATTGCTTTTGACTAGTAGAAAACGATCGATAGTTATATTTACTTTGTTCTGTCATTTATTCTTGGCTAAAATAAACACCAATTGTCTTAAAACATACGTTGGTATCATGGACCGTGTTAGCTGAAGTCATTTGGCAAGTTATAAATAACATACCTACTCATGATTTGCTAGCGATAACAAGCTCAACACCAAGCTCGCAAGTTAAGGATAACCAGCCAGCTGCAACCTAGTGAAGCTGCATGTATCCAGCTGTCTCTCAACATCAGCTGGAAAGGTAACCAAGCCAGCCAATTTACCAGCCAGATCAACCCTGGGAGTCTGGATGAGTCAGTGTTTTGCTATGTCATCTAGCTAAGATCTCTGCTGGTACACCCTAAAGATAGGACTTCCCCTGGAACGAAGTTAGTCGTGTACAACATGCCATGTGACAGCTTGGTGGAGCAGTGCATCGAAAAAATGGCAAAGGTCCCGGACAAGAGACTGAGTAAACAATCTATGAACTGCCGTCTGTGAAGACTAGACCAAAACCGGTTGCAGCATCGACTGAGAAGAAATCAAAGGTCATCAACCAGCAGTTTGCGGACGGCTAAAGAAAGATCATCCTTGAACTGAGATGGGTTTTGAGTTGATTTCATGACAAAACTAAAAACACTCAATTTCCTGATGAAGACAGATGCAGCTGAAAGCTCTAGAAAATTGCTAGTAAGTAGACCAAGAGTTATTATTTTGTCAAATGTTCAATGTAGTGTTTGAGGAGGGCTACGCGATTCTAAAAATCAACCAGAAAATTTAACTAATAATAAATGTGCTCTGAAGTGTAGCACTTAGATTTTGAAGTAGGCAACAAAGCATGGACCTTTTAGCTTTGGTCCACTTTGGTCCTTTTGTAGAAGATTTAAAAGAATAGTTTGACATTTTGGGGAAAAAAAAAAAACTTTTATTCACTTTTGTGGTAGGAGGTAGAAAATGAGAGAGTGGTATCACTCTCATGTCCAAGGATGGAGCTGGAACTGTGAAGTGATTAGCTTAGCATAAGCACTGGAAAAGGGGAAATATTTACCACTTTAACCACTTTTTTAGCTATGATGTAGCAATTTGTTTATCTGTCCACCCAGCACTTCTGTGCACCATCCTCACTGGCTGCCTGGTACCTTCAATGTGATGACAAAACTCCGGATAGCCAAGTCAAAGACGAATAATCGTTTTTTTTTTAAATTACGGTTTGCATTTATGTTAAACTAATTAAACACGCTGTTTTAATTAGTGAGGTTTAGAGGTGCTGGTGTTGGTCTATGTTAGCTGTCCGCCTGTTTCAAGTCTTTCTGCTCAGCTAAGTTAATTTCCTTTGGCTTCAGCTCCACACTTTAAGCACAGGCAGTGATATCAATATTCTCATCTGACACTCAGAAAGAAAGCAATCTCAAACTGTTTCTTTAAGAGTCATAGATCGTATAAAGCCTGTGTATCTATGAAGCCATGGGAATCCCCAAGTTCAGGATAAACTTAACATATAAATGTTTAAATCTGATTTGTGCCACAAAAGATCCATATATTATCAAGATAAATATAACATGTGTGCCACTTTTATTTCTGGGGCCTCCTGTCTAAATTTCACTGAGCTGAATCTAGTGCGCAGTCTCATGAAGGTTGTGCCAGATGCCTAGTCTCACTCTTAGCTCAAGTGTCCCACATACAGTGGGAGAGAATTGCTGGTTACACTGCTCTTAGGACTGGCAGAGAAGCAGCAGGTTAGAAAAAAATACCTCCCAGGAGAAATGATTCAAGGTATTGGAGAGCCGGAGAGGCGAATAAAGAGAATGCAATTTCAAAGGGGAAATAATGGAGGTCATGGTGTTTGATGTTCCTATGCTGGCCACGAAAATGACTTGGTTGATGATGGAATCAATCACACCTTCGTGGCACTGAATGTTAATGAAGATATGTTTGGTTGTTTTTTTGCATTTTTAATAACAGTGTTAACATCAAACCTAGCCATCCATTGCTCCAGACAGAATGAAGTGCAGTTATCTGCAGCCGGGTACCGGGTGATATCAGCTGACTGAAGCAATAATATTTGAAATGTGATGGGCGTGTGTTTTTATTTATTTTATTTATTTATTCATTTTTTGGTTCTTCTCTTGTGTTTTTGTTGTGATGAGTGAGCACAAGGTCAAAATGGAGTTTATCCTCTGATATCACCTGCCAATCCAGACAAGAGAAATGCTCACTCAAGGTGACATTACTTTGGTGTCTGTACTCCGCATGCCACTACATCTTTCATTTCCTGTGAGCTAAAATTTACAACTTATCCTTTGACAGGAGGAGTAAACATTTCTAATATGACCCAGGCGGTGATCTTCCTGGGTAAACAAAAGAAAACCTGCCACGGCGTCTCAGTCCCTGACAATCCCAGAGAAAAGAATAAACAAAGCACCTTTTTGGTTTGATAATATAGATGAGTCAAAAGCCCTTGAAAAATTTAAAGAATCAAAATAAATTCATTATAAGATATATGATGTTGACAGTTAATGATTTCTGTATCCTTTATGGGATTACTGGGAGGTGAGAGCCACGCTATGAACAGCGCTTACGTGAGTAGATGGAAGCAATGATAATAGTTAGTTATAATAGCGGTGTGATTTAGGAGAGCTCATGACATTTCCTTATTCTTTCTGCAGTGGCATCTCAGGCGGGGAAAGTTATTTAGTATGCAGTGGATCAATCACCATCCTCAAAAAGTCATTTAAATTAACTTCTCGGGCAGATATCTATCCAGCAAAGTGGCCCGACTGAGGCAAGGGACTATCAGAAAATTAAAAAGGACATAACATTTTTCTGTGTGAAATAGAAATGGAACAAAACTGAGCAAAGCATCAGCTACGCAAATATTCCAAGATGGTCCCTAACTGATTGCTTTTTTTTTTTTTTTTTGTCTTTGGTTGTTTTTCTTTTTCACAAATTCAAACAATGATGAGCAGACTTTCTCACATTGCAGGGCTCCTCTTTCTCTCTTTCTTGTTTGTGACAACACACCCAGTCTTTCCATCGACAGTCGGACCAGCTGCCTGGTGATTGTGTCCTATGGCATGCCACTGATACGGTAGTCAACAACACCATGACAGCTAAATTCATTTTTCAGTGAAACACTGTCCAACTTATTAATTCTTAATAAGAACCGAGGGTAAAACCTCTGCACAGAGTCTGGCTCAGTCTCTCCTTTTAAATTAAGAGGGGTCCAAGTGAATGTTTGATTCTCACTAAATAAAAATAAGTCAATGGCCATGCAGTGCATGTCTAATTGCAGATGAAGCATCAAATTAAAATGTCAGGGACTAGTTGGAGAAGCGGTAGCTGCAGAGTTACTGTTTAAATTTATGTTAGAGATTATGCCATTTTCAAGGAAGGTGTAATTTGTGCGGCAGCATTACTAGAGCAACATCATGTTATTAGTTTTGACAATTCTCAGTCATGTAAATGTCAGGAAGGAAGGAAGACGGCATGCCACCTAGTGGGATGTGAATAACCAATATATCTCACCACCAATTAGTATTAGACTGTACTGTAAAGTGACAGGAAACTAATTCATAAATACTGTAGCAACATGAAAGAGGAGGGAAGTCATCCACAGAAGAAAAATAAACTGTCAGTCCCATACAGATAGGGAAACATCAACGGAGCCTTTCCAATTACTTCAAGGTTAACTGTGAACCACTAATAACTTCAGGGAACCGGAGAAACAAAACATTGTTAGCTAATTACATAAGCAAGTCATTTAGACTGATTGATGCAACATATTATTCTGTGCTCCCTTTCTCCCCTCTCTTTCTCCTCTCTCCCTCTCTCTCCCTCTCCCTAATTTTCTCTTCCATATAGCAGAGAGCAGCATAAAAGCTGTGTTTCCTTTGGCAGCTGTCTCCATGACGGCCCACACTGACACAATGAGACACTCTACCGGCTCAGCAGTAAACCACAATCAACTGGTGAACAACTGGCACAGATTTATCATCATCAGCTCAGGACCAAAGCTCTACGTGTGAGCTGACACTCTCTGCAGATAGAGAACTGCAGGCACTGCCATTACTGTTTTAAGACAGCGGTCAACCAGCTTGCTACAGAGGTGGGAAAGCAGCGCTCACTCCATGTGTACATTTTATACGGCGATAAACTAAATGAATACTCCTATGGCCGTCGATGAGATGAAACATTCGGCAGTTGATTTGGTTTATATAGACGCCATATAACAAAGAGGCTTAAAGGGAGATCATTCATGTTTATCATTATTTTTTGTTGCCTCCTCTGTCACTGAGGTAACATTCAGAATCCTCTGTTCACTCATGCATGCTGTTATTTCATAAAGATGCATAATAACAGCTCATCCTGTCTACAAGCCCAATCAGGACTTTGAGCATTTGTTATACAGTATTGTAAATATGCTCAAGAGGAATGTGAACTAGTTATCTCCGATGTTTCTGGGAGGATGAATATGATTTACAGTGAAGGCGATAACACAAATGTTAATTTGTTTCCATACTGTGTGTGGGTTTGTTTCATCGTGCTGTTTAGAATAGAGATCAAAGAGCAGAATATGGGATTCATGGCGCTGAATGGCTTGTAGATGTGCTTCAGCTGAGAATGAGCACTCGATGCTCTGATTGTCGAATCCCCTCAGACGGTATTCATCCTTTGTTTGTTCACCAATCTTGAATGCAGCATGTCCTTAACCTTCCAGATGATGCCACCCTAGACTGAAATAATGAAATGACCTGTAGCCCTTAAACAGGACAATGCTGCTGAACCTGTTGGTGCGGGGCATAATGTGAAGGAACATGTTTGAAATAACACTGACGCTTTGTGGTACAACAGCAAGAGAGAGCAAAGAAAGATTTTTGAGGCCTAATGAACCAACGATGATATGAATAAATTCTACATGCTATTGTTGTAATATCACATTTTATCCAGGTATCTGTGTATAAATCTATGATCCGTGAGTGATGTCTGGGTAGCCGGTAATGTTTTAAGGTTGAATAACAAGATGTTTCCCCCTAGTGGTGCATAAGAACTCAAATAGACCAGACAGACATTAATGTTCTTTAGTGCTGCTATAGGTTACATACAGTACTGGTAATATTTTCCTGTATGAATCTATGTTTGCCGCACATACGTAATATCGGCACAGAAACAAACATAACGAATGATGTTTGATTTAAGGCACAGTCGTGCAACTTGTTTACTCCCAACAAAACCAGTTTTGTTTTATATCACCCGGAGAAATAAATCCAAATAATTAATGATTGTGTGCCATTTTACTTGTTTGTGCTTGTTTTGAGCATTTATAAATGTAAGAAAATAATAATGTTAGAACAGTAAATATGTCAAATCAATCAAGCCAAATTACTAAATTCAAAACACAGCAGCAAAAGAGAAGAAACAGAAACAGTTTGAACGTCTGTTCAGAGCTCAAATTACTGCCAGATTATAAGTGAAGAGCTATAACATGTTCGGTCTTAGTAGCACTTTCCATTTCTAAGAATAGCTAATATCACCCCATAATGTAATATTAATAATTACTGTGTTTTGAAAACTAGACTCTCCAATGTGTTAATATCAGTCTTTAATAAGAGCGAAGTGATAGTGCAGTAGCTAACCTTGAACCAAAAATCATACGTTTTAAAATAAGCTGTCTTCTGGTGAAAGTAAATGCTTCTATGATAAAATGAGCAATTTATTTGGTCAACCACATTCTGAGCAGCTAGTATTTCTTAATGTCTTTGACTGAATTCAGAAAAATATAGAAATAAGTCTTTGTTACTTTAAGTATAGGTCTACTTTAACCTAATTTATGTAAATATAACAAATGTACCTACATATCTTTAGAGACATTCTTTAGCATATTCATATGACAAGGCAGCTACAGTACTGCTCAGATAAAGAACAACAATTCAGAATCAAAATAATACCTTGCATTAGTTCAGATCCGCGTGTAAAGATGCAGGAATAGCAGCAGTGCGGCTGAGGGCAGCACTCTGTGACCGCAGTCTGATGCTCTGACATGTCTAATAGAGTGGACAGTTTGGTGGTTGTGATTCAAACCATGGACTCCCATTTGAACAGCTTTGCATTATCACAGGCGCAGGCATATGACATAATTTGGCATAGTGCGAAAAACGGTTGCCTGATATGAGACAGAATTGTCAACTCGTTACACATCAGTCAACTCGGTGGAGTGGGCGGACTGATTCAAAAGGTCTAGCAGGCAAAGAAAACTGTGTTCTCAGCTCAGATTAGAATATAAAATTTCAAATATTTGTTGAGTCATTCGAGTGACCAAGAAAATCGAGGAAAGCATGTCCTTGATAGGTCAATGTAAGGTTAGAAACAATTCGACATTTAGGGAATTAGATTAATTCTCTTGCCAAGAATTGGATGATAAGATCAAAACCAATCTTGTGTTTGTCCTTCAATGAAGTTGGCTAGAGCAGCCGGTTAGCTAAATTTAGCAAATAGAAAATGGCAACAGGGAGAAACAGCTAGCGTGGTGCTAATTAAAGGGAACACAAATCACCTGCCAGCACATCTAAAGCTCACTAATTACCTTAAATATTGTTTGTTTCATTCACCAAATAACTGATAATAAACAATACTGATATCTCCAGAGCCAAACTAGCTGTTACCCCCTCCTTTCAGTCTTTATGCTAAGCTAACTAGCCACTCTAGCTTAATTTTGAATGGGCAGTCATAAAAAGTAGTATCAATCTTCTCTATTAGCAACAATGTAAGTGAGCATATTTTTCAAAATATAAAACTATTCCTTTGAATTACTTCTAACATCTACTGGCTTGGAAAATCCATTAAAGTGAGGTCTTCGTCTGTCAGTGATCAAACACAACCCACAATGTAAAATGTGTTTTGTCACCTCAACATATTCATGCACTGTGAAAGAAAGCTTACAGAGACTATAGTACAGAAAATGAAAAAGCCCTGGTGATAACATCTCATAATTTCATAGAAACTTTTGTCTAATGTTTTAACCATTCCAAATGATCAAACATCGATGTGGGAGTGAACACGGTGTGATATAATTTATTGTAAATAAAGCAGACAACGTCTTAATGGGAGACGAACAAAGACGAAACTTCTCCTTCCAGACAAACTGTCAAGTGGAAAACAAATGGTGTTATTTTTCCCACACACCAGCCCCACAATTCAAAGAATCCAAAAGTCAATATCCGCACTTGGCAGTTGAGACAAAGATGAAGATGAGGTGCGAATAGTACAAAAAAACATTGTACTATGGGACGGGCCCGAAGCGCCAAACGACATCAATTCAGAATGGCTCCATCTTTACACACTGGGTACACTGGGGACTTGAGTCTTAAAGATGAGATGCTAAAAGGCCATAACAGCATAATCACAGTCATACAGCTAACCATTTGTCAAAAATAAACCCAACGCCAACAGGTGCAGAGGCTAGAAAAGACGTGCGCAGATCTGACACATTTGTCAGTGGACTACTGATGAGCTGGAAACCTGCTCTAAAACACTCATTTTGTATTACCTGGGGAGATTTCAAATGTGCTGCGAGAGCTGCTGCAGGACATTAATGTGAAGTCCATTTGGATGTGAATGAACATGCTGTCTGCCAGCAATGGCTTTTCAAACAGACGCACATTTTGTACCAAACTGTGCAGATGAATATATCTTGTGGCACAAATTGTCAGGTCAATGCACAACTGTTTGACCTACAAAGAGCATATAAAGCAATAATGAAGGGAATCATATTGTATTGATTGATAAATGCATTTTTTCTCTCTGTGCAATTGGCTATCTGTCAGACCAGTGCACATCACTGGGGGCACAAATATGACCTTCTTTCTTATTGCTTGCCGTTTGTACCGCGTGCCCTTGAATCCTCAGTGGATTCTCTGTTTCAGATAAAGTTATTAACTTTGCAATTTCAAAACTGTGGTGACTTTGCCGACCAGGAGTATTGAATAAAAAAGGATGATCAGCTTAAATAAGGTATGTAGTTTTTGAACATTGTCCTCTATTAATGAGGCGTATTGTGGTAACGCGAACTCTCTAGTGCTTTTCAGTGATGAAAAAGGCATCTAATCCACTCTATTCCAGCTTTTATCACAGCTATCAACCCCCCCCCCCAAAAGCAGGTATTTATGCTTATGCAAATGAGTGCTGCTCTTAGTCCCCTTTCCTGCAGATGAACAGAAAGGAGAAAAAAAAAATAATGGCTCAGTCTACCATCAGCTTCCACTGATAGCTCTTCCTTGGCAGGAGTTTTGGAAACTATTTATTTTCTCTTCAAGACCGGCCCTTAGATGGCTATTATGTAGTTTGTAACAACCCTTTACTCTTGTCTCATTTGCTTTCATACATCACTGGCTCATTTAAAGTGACCTTAAAAATAATGAGGACAGAATCCTGTGACAGATTTGTGCTTGAGCGGAGCGGTCAGCAGGTATTTAACATTGTTTAAAATGTACATTTTCAGTTCAGCTTGAGAGCAGATTCTAAAACGGTGATTAAAAAGCAATATTAAAAGCAGGCCTGTACATTTAAAAATGTTGATGAAAACCAATGCACTTCCTCGTGGGCATCACCCCTTGATTGAGAGATGTATTTAATTCATTTTATCTTGCATAATTCAGTTACAGATTTTCTGGGGTTTTTGCATCTGTGTCCTGGATTTACTTGCATAAAATGATGTTGCTGCTCTACTTTGGGAGATATAAGTAAGAAAATAATGTAAATTATATATCTTGTGTATACTGCAGGTACCTATATAAGCTCAACAACTAATAACCAGCATCTAGGGCAGTGTTTGTTATGTTTTTTTTAACTCATCAATGTCTCATCAATAAATCATTCGGGACCAGAGACAGTTTGTTCTTGCCCTACATATTCATGGTTAAATTAAACATAATGACAGTGACCAGTTTTACAAATGTAACAGAAAATCTGGGCAAGCAAGTGAATGCCAGAGTACTGAAAGGAAGAGATACATGAGGTTATTTAATCCAGTGTATATTTTTCAGCTAAATTTATATAAAAGAGCTAAATATTTGCCCCTCATTGCAGCAAGTTGCTGTCAGTAATTCGTCAAGCAACCTAATATGTGCTGTACTGTGTTGTTTACAGTGTGATGTAAATTATTTAGAGGAGCCGTAGCAGGTGTGACAGTACACAGCGTGATTTTGTAAAAATAATGGTTTTTACTTTATTTTCCACTTCAGCATCAGCTCTGCTCTCAAATTTGCATGCAAGAAACTCAATCCAGCAACCAGGAGTCTTCAAAGGCAGTCTCCCAGGTAGTGGAGCAGCTTGAGATTTTACATCTGATCATCACTGACTGGAGTTCTGATCATGTAGATTCAAACTGGGGGATGTGTTCTACACGTTTACAAATTCAGACTGGAGTTTCAATCAGCGTGAGATTAATCATTTATCTTCAAAACACAATTATTCCTCAATTAAACTGATGCATTTTCTGATCTCGCTGTGTTGGTCGTGTTGTCATGTTTCAGGAATTTGTTGAATAAATGTCATTTTTTCATTATTTCAAACATACTTTTATTGGAAAAAGAAAACACCATAGTGCATCATAGAATACAGTATATTGGATAACTTAATAAAGACAATGTTTTTCATAATAATAAAAAATATATATACACCAGTTAACTAGTAATACCCTGTTTTACAAAATTTTACATCTTCCAGGTACATCTTTACGACCTCATTGGCACAATTTTTAAAAGATAGTTGCAACCTCTAATGGCGTAGTCACAGTTACAATATTTGGACTCTGCTTGTGGATTTCAGGCCCTCCAACACCAGCGTTGCGCTGTTGTTGAGGGAAATAAGAAGGAAGGGTCCCGGTCCTGGAGAAAGTCTGCATGCTGCTCCTTGATTTAGGGCGATTTGTGCCATAACCAGAATCCATCCAAGAGTGGTGAAAGCCATGAGGATTGTTGAATACTGGTGCGGCGGAGAAGCCTATTGTGTATGCATTGTCTCTGGGGGGTCTGAAGCTCTGTGGTGGTACTGCACAGTAGGTGCCTTGAAAATCCCCAGACAAGCTGTTAGCAGCACTGGATGAACCTAAAATACAAGTGAAATAGATAAAAAAAAAAAAAAAGGATGAGAAATTGCTGATGCAGATTTGACATTACTACCATTTATCATTTTTGTCATTCTGGTGAATGTGTTTAATTCAGTAGCGTGCGGTGTCAAATCCAAGTGGAAAACTCACTTTTTAGCCTCGGCTGGAAGGTACTGAAGTTCTTCTTGCCTCCGTCGCCGCTGATATCAGAGTCACTGTCGTTAAAGTCACTGTCCCCTTTACCGCTGTCCTTCACGCTCAGCTGGTCGGTGTTGCCAATGCCGCTGCAAATACAATCAACAGATACAGTATGAGCCACCACTGCACCACATTAGCTTGATTATTGATGTCTTTTTTTTCACATACAGGACCTTTAGCCCACCCATCTAACCTCATTCCACAGGAATGCCACAAACAAACAAAAATGTATGCATGGTGCATGTTAATTATTACCCTCTTTGTTCAGCAAAATTTGACTGTGAACAAAGCATAGAGAAAAAAAATTGCATTTAGTTGTCTTACCTCACTTGCAAGCAGTATTTGTCACCTTGCCACACAGATGTTGTTTGGAAATGCTTGGAGGGTAGAAACATCTAAGAGAACAAACAAAATGACAGCAGAGAGCTTAGCTTCCATTTCTGGCATAAAGATCAAGGCAGCACTCAGGAGCATCATATGCATATGAAAATAAAAAGATGAAAACAAAAATACTCTAGTTGACTCACCTTTGTCTCTGAGTCACCAGTCCTCTCCTCATACAGGCAGGAATCATCCAGAGATGAAGAGGTTCTCTCGTGAAAGAAGCCTCTCTGGCTGGTGTATATGTTTGGTTCTGCTGAGCCGAGCATGGGCATGGGCCTGGTGTCAAACAGGCTGTGACACGTTTGCCTCTTGGAGCCATG
The DNA here is from genome assembly GCA_036365135.1 of Miichthys miiuy. Taxonomy (NCBI): domain Eukaryota; kingdom Metazoa; phylum Chordata; class Actinopteri; family Sciaenidae; genus Miichthys; species Miichthys miiuy. Next base: position 6,072,310 of record CM071612.1, on the reverse strand, counting down.
ATCTCTCCCACCACAGCTGAGTTTGCATGTGACAACAACAACCACTATTGCAATCAGCAAAAACGCACAACCCCCACTGAGCATAATAATGACAATTAGTGAGCCGTCCAAGCTGGAGCCTTCTTCATCACTTGACCGCAACACAATGACGACTTGGTCTTGAGAGGGCTCTGTGTCTGAGATGACAAACCTAATAGTGGCACTGCTAGTGAGTGGGGACCTGCCATTGTCACTCACAGCGATTTTCATTTCCAGCACGTCTCCAATTTCAGCTGTCAGCCATTGTTTTAAAGCAATCTCTCCTGTGTCTTTGTTCATTGTGAAAAGCTTTGGGTCACCTTGCACAATTTGGTATGAGAGCTCGCCGTTCACTCCCTCGTCCTCATCTTCAGCTGAGACGCGAAGGGCAAGATAGCCGGCAGGTGCATTGAAAGGCAGAGGAATATCAGCGGAGTCATTCAAAAGGACGGGGAAGGTGAAGTATGGAAAATTGTCATTCTGATCCACGACTCTAATCCTGATTGTGGATGTGCTTGAAAGAGAGGGTGAACCTCTGTCTTCAGCTTGGATGACCAACTCTATCTGCTGAAGAGTCTCATAGTCAAAAGACCTTAAAGTATACAAAGAACCTGAGAGTGGATCCACAGAAACATAAGTGGACACTGGAGATCCTCCTGGCACCTCTGAATCTATGATTTTGTAAGAGACTTTGGCATTCTTTCCCACATCTGGATCTCGGGCTACAAGAGTGGTCACATATGAACCTGGTATATTGTTTTCCAGGACTGAAACTTCATAAACTGACTTACTGAAGAGAGGGGGGTTGTCATTTTCATCTGTGACACGGATGGTGTAGTGTCTGACTGTTTTGAAGGGTGGGCTCCCCAGATCCTCTGCAACCACGGTCAGGTTGTACTCTGGGATCTTCTCTCTGTCTAAAATAGCGCTGGTTATAATCATGAAAGAGTCTCCATACGCCTGCTGGAGGGTGAAATGCTCGTGCCCGAGCAGGCTGATGCGCACGTACCCGTTGGAGCCAGAGTCTCTGTCCGAGGTGCTGATCAGAGCCACGAAACTCTCCGCGGCTGCAGCTTCTGTGATGTAGGCGACCCCATCACTGCTGGAAGTCATCGGTTTGATGCTGATTTCAGGCGCATTGTCATTCACGTCCACGATGTCGATCACAACTTTGCAGCTGGACGGGACGGAGTTCGCGCCCGAATCCGAGGCTCTGATGTTCAGCTCGTATGACCTCCTTTTCTCAAAATCAACCGGCGCCTTCAAGGTCACGTCCCCGGAGTAAGGATCGATGTGGAACAGGCGACCAACTTCTGGTGACACCCCGTCAGCAAAGGCGTACATCACCTCGCCGTTAACACCGTCATCCGGGTCAAAAGCGTGCACTTTGACAACTCGGTGTCCTGCCGGAGAGTCTTCATTCAACTCAACTTTCAGCGAGCTGTGCTCAAACGTCGGGCTGTTGTCATTAAAGTCCAGCACTTTGATATTTACAATCATTGATCCGGACTTTGCATGCACTCCTCCATCAGTTGCAGTTACTTCGAGTGTGTAGGAGTCCTCCACCTCTCTATCGAGCTCCTTCACCAGCACCAGTTCAGCAAACTTCACTCCATCCTCCCGATCGCGCACCACGATGGCAAAGTGACTGCTGGGGGAAATGTTGTAGCTCTGGATGTAGTTTTCACCCACGTCCTGGTCGAGAGCAGGCTGCAGTGCGAATCTTGAATCCAGCGGGACATTCTCAACTATCTCCAGGTTCGTCTCGTTGCTCGGAAATTGGGGAGAGTGGTCGTTGATGTCTTTTACCTCGATCTCCACGTGGATGAGTTGAAACTTTTCTTTGGAGAAGGCCACGATGTCGAAGGTGATGAAGCAACGCGGAGACCTGGGGCAGAGCTGCTCTCGATCAATTACCTCTGCAACACTCAGGAGTCCATCAATCTCCCTCATATGAATCACAGAGGCGTTGTTTTCTTGCATGAAGCGGAAGGATGTGTCAGGGTCATCAGCTGGATCAATCTTTAAATCCTGGGACAAATTCCCTATCTCTGTGCCTGGTGCATCCTCTTCATAGGTCAAATACCTTGTAGTTGTACACTGAACAGTGTAAAATAAAGTCAGCACCGTGCACAGTCCAACAATCTTGCAAAATCCCATCTTGAGGGGGTTACAAAAAGCTGCTCAAAAAAAAAAAGTCATAAATGATGCAAACGACCCACCACTTGAACTATGTCAGGTCGAATCACAACTGTGTTCAACTCTGACTTTGCTGTGGGACTATAAGCCCCGGTCTATGCAAATAGCCTGCCCCATCAACCAATGGCCTTCCAGTGGACCACCAACAGGGAGACGTTTGTCTCTGCAGCAAACTGCTGTGCACTTTTGTGGGTCCAAATGGTTTATTAGATAAACTGATTGAGGAGATTTAATCAGTCTGATAACCGCGTTACTTTAATAAATCTGCACATGGCAAATAATTAGCTGAACTAAATCACAAGGAGGACTGTCTTTGATAGGACTAAGTGGCGTCAGAAGTTGAAGTCAACCTGTTGAAAACCTGAAGGATTGATTGGGTGTTATTAGTCAGTCAGTTGAAGGAAATTATGCCGAAGCTGGTGTGGCAAGAGATGAGAAATGCAAGAAGAAAAATCCGCATGTCAATTAAATTATAATTGCTCATAATTGCTGCAAAAATAAACAAGGGCTCAGCACATCAGAAAAACTGTCATGAGCACATGTGTAGCCTGGATGAAGTGTTTGTTTTGCTGTATAGGCTATTTATAAAAATGTGGAGCAGAAGAAGCATAGTGGAACAAGTTGAGGGATTATTCTCTTTAAGTTGAATAATCAATATGCAAAATACTCTGCATTCAACATCATTATAATAATCGTATTATATTATTTGCTAAAGTATCAAAATAAACGCACTTAATGCAGAATGACTCCTGAATGAGTTATGTCATTTGGTCGTTTCAGTTAATTCGTTAAAGACTAAGCGGCATTTTAATGTTGCAGTCAAGGTCGAGGTGGAGCTAGGTTTTAAATATTGCTGAGTCATTTAATCTATAACAGTACATCACAGTTTGAGTTTATCTCCTATAACTGTCAGGTAGATGTAGCTGTGAGTAAAAAGCGTAGTATTTCTTGATGAAATGTGGTGGAGTTGGAGTATGATATAGTATAAAATGGAAGTATTCAAGCAAAGTACCTTAAAAATACTTGAGTACAGAAGTTAATTAATGTACTTTATCTCTTTCCACTGGCGGGTAAAAGCAGTAGGAAATGCAAAATAGGAAACTTAAACTATGGAGGACAGCAGACCTGGATGGATTCATTGTTATTCATATACACCTATGTATTATAATCATGCAGAATCATCAAACACTTTACCCTGACATTTAGTCTTAATAAAAACCCAAACTTTGAATCCATAAATATTCATTTTATTACTCTTTTTTTTCCCCCCTCACAATCATACCTATTCATGTAAACATAGCTCATATATAATCTGCATAATAAAGAAAAGGCAGAAATATCTCAGCCGTAGGTGATGTCTCGTCTGCTCAAATAGCAGAGGAGGAATTTTAATATAATGCGGTAAAGAAAACCCACAAAGCCAGACAAGTGTCATTTGATTAGCGTTGTGTTTTGGACACCCACAATGTTAATTACACATAGAATTTCACTGTAGCTCAGCGTTAGAGGGAAAACCTGGCTGCATAATCTAGACCATCTGTATTGTAATAAACATTTCGACGCACTTAATTTAACCCTTTCGACAACAGTTTTTTAAAACAAGAGCACTGGAAGTCAGAAGACAAAAGAAGTGAGGCAAATAAACTACTTTGAATGATTCCTCCCTCCCACCTCAAACACACACACACACACTCGCACACACACCAGCAACAGCTCCCACAGTGATAACAAAAGAGCATGAGTCAACCAGACCTTTGTCAACCATATGGGTGATTAGCTTCTGCTGATTAAAAGGCGTCTATGGCCCTTCAAAGGGCTCTTGACACCTCACAAAAGTTTGGGTAAGCTCTGTCTGAGCCCCCAAGAGGGCACATACAGGAAGGTGTTAAAAATCACACAATTAACAGCCACAGAGGCCAGAGATATTGTGTCAGTGAGACGTGATAAAAAGCTCTGTGCTGCCGTGTTTGAAGTGTTATACAGGCCCAATTTTGCTTCTATACTAAATATCCATCCATTTTCTGCTGGGCTGGGTCACGGTCACAGGAAGCTAAGCATCATAGTCCAGCTCCTTCCGAGACTTTCCAAAGCCAGATGAGATATATAATCTCTCCCATGTGTTCTGGATCTCCAACTGGTTGGACATGCCCAGAAAACCCTCCAAAGGAAGGCATCCAGGAGTCATGGTGTCCACCAGTGGGTTCTCAAGTTGGCACATTAACATGCACAGACAACCTTCCAACTACATCTCTGAGCAGCCGCTTCCATAATGGGGGTTTTTAACATAGCCAACTTGGATTCAGTGTCCCCAAACTCCCTCAGGGATGCATGAGCAATGGGATTTAGATCTCATAGACAGGGACCTTAGCCAGGCGTTCCCAGTTCACCCTAACTACAAGTTCTCCTCTCGTCACCGCACTCATATAAGACATAAAGCCGCAGATCTGCTGATACGACTGCAAAGTCAATCATCTGTCTTTGACCTGTGGTGCTCCGGTTCTAAGTACACTTATGAATCACCCAGTGCTTGAAAAAAAGTGTTTGATATTCGCCAATCCATATATCACAGAAGTCGAATAACAAAGCACCAGTCAGATTTAGATCAAGCAGGCCATATTTAGTATATGTGATAAATTTGAAAATTGATTTTCTTTTTCAGATAATGTTGCTTGGCAAGAATACCGAGCAGCGTGAAAACAAAAAAAAAAAAAACTGTTAAAACACTTTCCAGCAGAGTCGGCCAATTTATAATGTGTGTTATTGAAAGCTGGAGTATTTACATATTGAACCTGGAACGTGCTTCAGTCGGATTGCATTACAGTCGAAGTGGATGTTGAAAGTTTGTTCTCAAATCCACACGGCACTAAAGCTACAGGTGCTTTTCCCCAGATGCTGAAACTAGCATTGTGCTGGAAATCATGAAATGAGTTGTTATTTTTGCTGTATTATGCCAAAGCAGGCCATACAAAACATAAATCATTAATCTTGTGGTGTTGTAGCATTACTTTTCAGCGCTCAACATTGAGTGAGAAATATTATGATGTCGAGTTGAGTCTAATCATAAAATGTGAGCTTCATCTCTCATAATCTACTCCTTTTTTTTTGGTTATTTTTATTTGCTCTTTATCTCTATTTTGATCCCTTCATTAAAAACAAGATGGAGCTGAACATATGAACAGTCAGAGGGGGATCAAACATAAGATACTTTTCTGCCACTACCAGACACACAAAGCCTTTAGCACAATAGTCCCATGCTGGCTCGGTGTTGAAATCCAGGATTTTATGGCTATGAGGAGTCAGAAGGAAAGGCAGAATTATTAGACAAATTAGTTGTTTGCCACTAAGAGGATTACTCTTTAATCTTATCAAATGTCTCACGCACTTGCCACTTTGTGTTGCAACAATTTCAAGGTAACAACCGAGCAGCTGTAGATGAAAATATTCAAGTGTAAAATGTAAGCACAGACATGATGATTAAAACAGAAGCTCTACAGGTGGTGATGACTTTTCTCCTTTATGATTTTCTTCATGCATCCTACATTGTGTCTGTCCCACAGTATGAAACATCCACCTACTTGAGTCTAAAGTATTTTTCTGATCAATGCCTCACTATAAGGTCACCAGAGGTCTGACCACAAACAAAGCCCGGCTAACACAGGAGTGATACTTGTTTGTCACTTAAGTCAGGTGATTAATGCAGATCACGGCTTGATTAAGACGTGTGTGGTGACAGTAAGAGCATTACAGCAGATTAATAGGTTTGGCCATCTGTTCTCTCACTGAGGTGATTTTAATTAATGGTAAGAATATTGTTAATCTTGCCTCTGCAGTCAGCATCACAGTAATCACAATGATGGTCAAAAATCAGTCTGATGTCAGCAAGCCTTTGACATCATTTGAACGCCATTTGAAGATTTTGTTTTCTCCACCTCACACACCACCGGGTAGGTAGGGAGGCAGGAAAAGCATTTGGTGACACTGGGAGCAGTAATCTTGGCATATGCCACTGGGAACAAATGTCTCAAAGGCCCACCTTTTGGATAACAGCCACCATCTCACCCACTGCTAGAAAATTGTCAGCCAGGTTTTTTTTTTTTTTCATTTTCATAGTTTTTTAGGTTCCCAGTTCTCAGTCAAGTACTGAAGAACTGGGAAACAGATGCCGTAAAATGCTAGTTTTTTTAAAAATATGTTTATTGTTTTAATTTTCTAGGTTTTACAGTCTATTTTTCTCAGGATCAATGAGGTTAGACTGTGCAAAAATACACAGCGTTATAGTGATCAACAGGTGAACTGAGAACACCTGAGTTTTGTTTTGTATTAGTTTATTCTGTCATGACACTATACAAATCATAGCCCACAAATATATACCCAACACACAAAAAGACAGAGCGGCATAGATTCAGGGCACATACAGGCATGTATGTAGACAAAATACAATATAGAAAATGAGCAGCTAAAACATGACACAGAACAAAAACTCTAATTAGCTTTGTTTCCATGGCAGTTCTGGCTCCAGTTCATAACAACACACATGACGTGCCATGTGCTAGCTTTTATAAATTTGTCTCGGGTCATGCCTTTGGTATTAATGAAAGGTTTTTTTACATTCTGATGGAAAACAAACAAAGCTTACTTCTACTAACGTGAAAACATTTTAAATTTACACACACACACACATTTTGTAGACCATACTACCGTACCTATTCTGATCTCTGTTGTGTTCAAACACCTGTAAACCATCTGGTATTATGCCATTTAATAATTGACATGCAGGCCCTGCTGCTAAATACCTAAATGAGTTCTTCTGATAACAACACAACCTTGAAGAGAACTTGAAGAGAGATAGACTTGCATTCATGATGCAGCATGTTAAATCCAGACTTTTTTTTTTTTTTTTTGCTAAGGCTGGAAACTCAACCAGCCATTTCCAGGGCTTGCCCCTTATCAGTTTCCTCATCTCACTTTAACCTTAGGTGCTCTAATAAACTGGGGGTATACATGTCACCGCTCTGGCCGTGAGGGTCATGCAGAAGGTTTAATCTCAGCCATTTGGGCTGTCTGAAAGGCAGATAAAACAAGATTATCCTGTGCTTGGTATTGGCCCTTGGTGTGATGAGAGGATGGAAGCATGTGAGCAGCAGCAGCTGTGGAGGTGCCAAATACTCAGACTGGCTAGTGGTCTCTGTTGCTTTTGGCACCTCCTGCGGCGTTACAGGCACAGATAACCCCCCAACCACAGCTCATCCTCACAGCTCTCCAACTGATTGCAACTAGCCAAATGTTTAACATACTGTCCCTAATCACACTTAACATTCTGTCACAATATGTTCCTAAATGGCTTTCAGGGCCATATAAATCACATAGGTACTTTTAGCCTTGATGTTATTAGGTCTAATTGTCTTTTTCTTCCTGTTAGTTTCTCTTTTTTTGCCTCTGCAGCTCTGTAACTAATGCATTCAGATCATTCCAGGTGGGATGAAATCTCTTTTTGCACAGCTACTGAATTTAGGACATGCAAGAGGCTTTTTTAAAAAGATATATTTGTAAAACAAAGACCAATTAAACGCATAACATAAGAAAATCATACAAAAGCCTTACTATTTTATGATAAATTAATAAGTCTATTAGGGCCAAGTATGAATAATACAGGGTGTGCCTTTAATAAGATCTCAGTGGATTCTACATGTTTTAAACAAATTCAGATCATTAATATGGATGCCGTGTAAACATGTTTCTAGGATTTTTTTCATGTTGGCCACAAAAGGCTGAGTCTATTAAGAAATTTGGAAAGACAGATTTTGTTGTTTAAATCTCCTAAAAGCCGAGGCAGATCAAAAGAGGCATTAGTATTCAGAGACAAATCATGTTTGGCTGAGGTTCCTCTACCCCCACTCAACTCCAACCATTCCCCACTGTGTAACTAATGCTCGCTGCCTGAAAACGATTGGAACAACATTTGCTAGCTGCACTTCATTATGCATAAGCATTTTTGAATAAGCTTTGACCATATGTACAAACAGGTATGCTACTGCTGCACACAAGAGTATCCGTCTTTTTAATTTTAGGCACTGAGTGAAAAATACTAAACCTGTCTCGCCGCTGTCAACAAAATACCTGCTAAAGAATCATAATGACAAACAAAGCAAAACAGGTTTTGGAATTGAGGCCAGTCATTTAAAAAAAAAAAAAAAGGAGTCAACCCTAAAGGTTTGGATTAAAACCAGGGATGAGAGTGCCATCTACAGGTTGAAGCTTTGCCATGGTAACATCCAGATGACTTGCAAGCACAAAACACATCCCGAGAGCGCATGTGCCATTTCACAAAATACTTTTCAAACAGACACAGATCAATAACTCTCTTATTTATAAATGATAAATCAATATTTGAACCACCTCTCTGAGGGAACACGTTGTCCTCACAGAGGGATCTAAGTCTAATAAACCAATTTTATTCTACTCCTAATCACCTCTCTACCTCTCAGTGTGAAGTGTAGCATCGGTGTGCGCTTTATACTTTATGTTGATAAAGGATCCACTATGGGTATCAGTGCAATTATGATGAGTACTTCACATTTCATGCTTCATATTGAATTTCACCGCCTTAAGCTACATAGATGAGGCCCTCCAAAGATCAGCAATCCTGCATGTTAACCTCTGCTGATATTCTGTACATGATGATTGCAGGCACATATTGGACTTGACATAACCATATCCAACTCTCACTTTGATTTTCATTTTCCACGTCACAGCTGAACTGGTCATTGTAGATACTAGAGTATTGAATGTCTCCTTGTTTCAGCAAGGAGATACACACTCGCAAATCCATATTCACATGGCTTGTTGGCTGTTACTATATCAGGTGAGGTAAATAAGAATTTGCTTGGTAGTCCGGGCTGTGAATAAATTTGATTCTCTCTTGGACGGTTATATTATTCAAAGCAGGGAAGATTAAGTATAGCCTCCTTGCTAGTGTGTGTGTGTGTACGTGTGTGCACATGTAAAAATTTGCGTGCATGAGTATATTTATATGTGCCTCTGTGTGTGTGTGTGTGTGTGTGTGGATGTGTATGTCAATGCTAATTTGTGCCTTTTCAAGGACCAGGTCCCTCTCCTCCTCCTCCTCCTTGAATATATTTCACATCTCCATATTGCCATCCTAGAACGTGGCCTCCTTGAAGCAATTTCCTCTCAGCCATTATCTGATGGGTGAGAACTGTTTCTCATTGGCAGGTGCAGATGACACTTGGGCTGGGCAGGATCTGGCTGTTAAACGTGGGACTGGCTCCTTACCAAGCTCCAGTCTGCCTGGTCCTGACAGCCCCCACAGGGCTGGCCACTGGGGGCGGACTGTTGGGCCAACTGGCCACTGAGGGGTGTAATCACTCCCTCTGACATATTTGGCACAAGCTATCCATTTGCTCCACAACAGAAAGGCCCGTGTGAGTATCTTGCTTAATCCTGTTAGGCCAGGAGATGGCAACATTGAGGTGGGTGATACACATTTGAAACACTTCAACCCTGTAATGGCTCGTATCATATTAGAAGCTAAGGAAAGCAAGTAAGGATTAAAGAGTAATGGCAATTTATGAAAAACGTTCCACTTGATGGTCCTCAATTATGCTGTATTATATGTTATTTTGTTCACAAGAAGAAAATAACAGGGAATACAGTATAATGTAAAATGTGATAAAATAACACCTCAAAATATGACCCAAATATTACACTTTACAAGTGCCATAAATACAGTATAAAGCCTGTTGCAAGGCTCCTACATTTAATCTCATTATATTTCACAGTGGGTGGACACACATACTGTATATACTGTATATTAAAGGTACATATTCATAGACAAAGGCTTCTTAGAGATGGTTTCAGCTGCAGAGCTACAGAGAAACCCTCCCTCTGTTTTCCTGCCTTTACTCATAAGAGTTTACAATTAGGAATGCAAAATTGTAACAAAGGCACTGAAGAGGATGCCTATGGTGCATAGCGTGTGCGTATATATGTGCACATGTGCATGAGTGGAGCAGAGAGATAGATTAATGTTGAGGGGCATCAGCTTAGAGGATGTTTTGTTTCCCCACTGTGTGCCGAGTGCAGAGGGGAGTTAAGGGATTCCAATCTGGTCGTCGAGTCCTGCGGTGCAAGGAATGTTTGGAGTGTGCTTGGTGATAGCGGACTCCATTACGAGGCTGAGTCTCAGGGTAGCCTGCCATTGTGCCGGCAAGCGAGGAGGTTAATCAGATCCCAGCTCCATTATGAATGCTTGCTATTTCTAAAGGGCTCTATGAATAGAATACTGTAAGCTCTCGTAAAAATGAATCTGGGCTCTGTGCTTTTACAGAACGAGGCCTGATAAAGAATATTGTTGGTGTACATTTGAAGAGATTTCACATTCTCCAGAGCAAAACCAAATGAGTGTTTTGTGGGGGCCTAGTTATTAATTATCTGAGATTAAGAAATTCTCTTTCCAGCTCCGCATGTTTCCCATGTCTGCTTTGTTTGCTGTTGAGGGCAGATTATCTTAATTGATTTTTTTAAAGTATTAAATTAATTTCATATTGTGAGTCAATGACGTCTGCTCGCGCACAAATTGGCTAGTATGTTATCAGTCTCTCCTCATTAAACCAGTACACTTTCCTAAACATACTTTTTAGGCTTTCTTTTGTTTTAGCTAATGACTATACTTTTATGTTATCGTGCACATTTGTCATGTTTATGTCTTGAAGCAACTCAACTTACATCTTCCATCGAGGTAAGCACCCTAGGATGAACCTAAAAAAAAACTTTCTTACTTTCAACCCTTCACGCATAAACACACATAAACACACATATACAGACAGAGGTTTGGCGCTGTCATTGGACATGATCATACTGGAATTCGCTGTTTGGTTTTCTCGGCCTGTTGCGAGGCCAGACTCAACAAAACATCAGTAACGGGAGCCACCTGCTTGACAACACCTCTGACGTGCCTCCACTCACTCAAACACTCAGCTGTAAATCTTTTAGATTAGGAGGCTGGTGAATGGTGGTGCTTGTCTGATGCTCCTGCAGATTTATGACACCTGATGTCCTGTATGCTAAGCATCTCAGAGTTTGAACCATTGATTATCACGTTGGACGGCGGCACAAAGAAATTATATGTCTGACTTTCTAGTGTTTTGTTGCTTTCACCACTTTGTCTACTCTTGTCTATTTGTCTCGTTTATCTGGTAAAGCTCTTTAAGATACAATTTAAAAAGTACAAGATGAATAAAGGGGCATTAGGAAGGCTACAATTACATAATGAGCTTTTGAGACTGAAAATATTTACCATGAATCACAATGTAACATGTCTGAGTGGAGAAGTGAACGAGGACCGCAATAAGACATGCCTTTTGGGAATAATGCAAACAGGAGATTCAGCAGTCTGCCATCAAGACAACATACACTAACTGTGATATAGAGGGCAATAAACGCGCGCCTAATAGGACAGTTCACATTTCACACAATTTGTGGAAAATCAAATTTCTTTCTGAAGGCACAGAAGCTGAAATTCAACTAAAGCTTTACAGAACAACAGAGCACTTATATGGGAGGAAATGTGTTAACAGGCTAGACAGTCCTATTCTCAGCAAAGAGGTATTTAAGTACTGAAGATGAAGTGAGATGGAAAATCTCATTTCCATAACAGAACAGGAAAAACAGTCTGGCAGAAGGTGTTTTCTTTTTTTCCCCCTCTCTCTCTCTCTCTGTTGAATTGTCAGAGCAATCATGGTTGAGCCACAGCCAGGGCAGCAGACTAAGGACAGGGGTTGGGGAATAGGGTGGGAGGAGGGAGTAGGGAGGAGGGAGGAGGGGTCGTAGGGACGGGAGGGGGAGTTGAGTCCTCTTTCCCAAAAACACATACAAATGAACTTGAACAATCCCACACACACACACACACACACAGCAGGAGACACACATAGATGTAGGGATCCACAAACAGTGCTTAGTCTCAGAGGAGCAGACAGTGAGCACATTATGAGGCTTTGTGTGTGTGGCGCTGAACGTGCCTGTGTGTTGGAGAGAGAAATTAGACTGATTAAAAATCAGGAAAAAAAAAAAATCACAAACTGTTAGATGGATCTCCTAGGGGCTAATTAGTATGTTGAATCTTGAGCCAAAAACACACTGTTTAACAAATCTGGAAATGTAGGTATGTTCCCCATTTGTTTCCTGAAACCTATTTTAAATGTTCGACATGTTTACATTTGGAATGCAAAAAAAAAAACATTGCTGCATAGAAGCAATATGGCAGTAATAAGAAATGTGCAGTGCATTTCAGCGGCCCCATTTTTTCTCTCTCTCTCTCTCTCTGTGTCTCTCTCCACACATTCAATTTCTCTGCCATACCGAAGCTGAATTTGTGATGCAAGGCTCCTGTGTTCCTTTGGGGTATGAGTTATAGGAGTTACTACAACATGGAGTGAAGAAGCGTGTATGGACAAAGAGTAGAGGTCAGTCAGTCTGCAAGAATGAGATCAACTTTCATGTTGAAACCCAGGTAACGGTGGAGTACATTTTGGTGCTTCGGGAGCAGGAAATGAACTATTGTTAGCGTTTCCATTGTGAGTTATGTAATAGAACTACTAGAGGAGCCTGCAGGAGCAAAATTGAAATGACCCTCCTCCAAACACAATAACTATTTAATTCAAGCCGAAGAATACACTATCCCAGAATGTTTTGTCCTTGACCATAAGCTGAGCCCTGAAGATATTAGTTCAAGGGAGAGAACAATAATCAGCACATGGGCCGATTCTGTTCACCTCATAAAAAGGAAATCCGAACAGTTCCCTGCTCTTCAATCTATCATTTATAAACTTTAGATTTTTAATGCACCTGCTATCAGCACAGTCAGCCAGCCCATATGAATATATTCAACAACACACAGAGACAGCGAACAGGGGGAGATCTGTTTTATGTTTCGAGTACAGGCGGAATTCTAGTTTAATATTTAAACCATCTTTTCTACAGTCTGGAGCTTTCAGTATACTCCTCACTGTGACTTGTCAATTCCTCCTTGTACTCCTCATGTTAACAGAGCAATGGTGCCCAGTAGGTTGCATGGCCATGACATGACACCGACATAGAGGTGAGAAAGACTATCGATTTCCATAATATATTCAAGTTCTGTCTCAGTTATTCGGTACTTTAGACTAGAAGTAGAACGCATGCATGATGGAGTTTATATTTGTTTATTTCCATTTTGCTGCAAAAGATACAGTTTGGATTTTACTCCAGTGACCCACGCTGTAGGTCGGGAGATGGGTCTACAGCAGCATGCATGAAAAGAAAAAAAAAAAGTATACTATATATTTTAGAGCAACATTAATTCTCTGGTGCTGTTGTGGAAGACTTGCAATTCAAGAGAAAATGTTTGCAGGGAGTTATTTCATTGGATGCCTCAATCTTTGCTGGGAGCTGGTGTCTCTGTTTAAAGCTGTATGGCCAGCAGGGCATGCACACCGAGCTACAGAAACAGCCACAAGCAATCCAGCAGGTCAACGAAGCACACCTGTGCCTAATTAACCTTTGTGTGTCTACTTATGCGTGTGTGTGAGTCGGAGTAGAAAGAAGGCTGAGGACTAAACGAGGGACTTGGACTATGTCAGCACAGAAGGCTGCTACTACAAAATGTAAGACTTAACCCCACATGAGGAACGCTTAGTCAAAAACAATTGAGTCAGCCGACATCAAGGTGCCGTGATTTAAACATCAGTAGCCTGGGCCTAATACCCTCTAATCTAACGCATTCATTTCTAAATGAATACAGCAGTCAAATGGTGAACTGAAGCGCTGTTACAAGCAGTTTTATTGATTAGATGAAAAGGATAAATCTGCAGGTTCTGCAAGAAAAGGGGCAAAAAGGAGAAAACAGACCCTGACAGGAGGTTTACCGTCTATCAAAACACTCCTTCACTCCTATGTGACCTAAATTTACCTCTTCTCAGTAAATGCCATGTGCCACACCTAAATGGAAACTGTCCCCAGTGCACCTTACAGTCTGCCACCATGGAAACCCAACAGCAGAGCCAGTCTTAAAATATTAACAACCCACAGTGCTAAGAAAAGAAAAAAAAACAATCTAGCTGATAATAATCTGTGCTTGACTGGAAATAAAAGACAGTGACAGTTAGACAGGAGTACAGCATAAAAGTAAATTATTTCACATGCCCTCTGGCTTGTACATACTGTCTGTTTCACAGATATTCACCCAGCCTAGACAGCTACAGGTCTGCGTGTCCTTGAGGCACAGCTCCGGTCTCCATAAATCACTATACAAGACACAAATCAGGCAACCCATGCTTTACATTTACGACATATTAACAAACATTTCATGACATACCTGCACAAAACGCATCATGACTCCAGATACATTTTAAACAGTTTGCCTCACAGCCTGCCAACAAATGGTAATCATCTGTTCCGAGAGATACCTTTGCAATCTACTCGGTGCATTGTGTAAAATTAGATTTCTAAAGCGGAGTTCAAATGTTTGAGTTCAATATTCAAACTTTCCATTTCAGCTTTATGTAACACCCTGCAAGTGTTTACATTCACAGAGTGAGCGTCCTTCACAAATCGGTTGAATTGCATGAAAAGAGCTCTGCTTCTTTCTCGCCTCACCTTGTACAACTTGTATAACTGTATTATTGATCCACTTCACCTTGTAGATCTTGGGCTGACACCCAAATTAATTAGTGTACCAAGGTATTCATTCATGGAGATAGTTTTTCAAATGTGTTTTGATTGTTTTGATTCATTTTTTCAATGCTGTAAGCACTAAAACTTTGTAAAAAAAAAAAAAAGATCTCAAGTCTCAAATCAATGGAGGTTAGAGAATAATTTCTTTCTTTTTAAATGTCAACAAATACCTTAGTGGTCCAGTTTGTAAGATTTATCTATTACCAGAATATGAAGTGTTTGAAGTGAAGTGTATGTTTTCATTAGTGTATAATGACTTGAAAATGAGAATCTTTGTGTTTTGACTACCTCAGAATGAGCCTGCAGTGTCCACAGAGGAAGCTAGACAATACAACAGACAAACCAAACACTGACTCTAGATAAGAGATCTAGATTCAGCTCACTTGATGCTACTAAATCCTACACACTGGACCGTTTGAAAGACCAAAACGAACATTTAATTGACAATTGCCATAGTCCTCCATTTTGTCACACATCATATACTGTCCTGGTGCCATAAAAACAAGCACACAAAATCCACATATGAAAATACATGTATGAAGATATGCAGGTTAATTGGTGATAATGTGAGTGTGAATGGCTGTTTGTCTCTATGTGTGCCCTGTGAGGGTGTACCCCGCCTCTCACCCAATGTCAGCTGGGATCAGCTCCAGCCCGCAACAGATGGATGGATGGATGGATGGATGGATGGATGAATGGATGGATGGATGGATGGAAATTCACTATTTACTGGGTTTGAATTAAGTTTTCTATAAGACTATTACACACAGATGTTTGTCTTCAGTAGGAACAAATGGTCTTGGGACTGAGTCACACAATCCTTTCAGTTCATGTTTGGCGACAAGTACAGTTTGTCCAAAAACTCAAACCACAAATCTCTGCTGTTGTTTCCCTACCTTTACACTCTGAGAACTGTCACAGCCTGTCACCACAAAAATCAAGCAGAGAACTCTGTTGTCAGCCTAAATCACTTCCTCTAATACTCCCTCATGTTCAGCGTCTCTATCTCTGTCTCTTTCTCTCTCTCTCTCTCTCTCTCGGTTGCATGTTTCCATATAAACTGCTGTGCACAGCTAGATACCGTGCAATCTGTGTGGTTTGCACAAGCTCTGCGGACACATTGTCAGTAGTGATGTGTCGAATCAAGCTGACAATTCAAACACAGAAAAAAAATATCCCAAGATTTTGTGGATAAAGGACTGCTCATCGTCAACACTAGTTGGTGTAAGTGTTGATAAAGCACTCGAGCCAGGCTGGAGGAATGGTTGTGTAAACTCGTATCTGTGTGCCCTCCAATGGTTTCCCTTGTAGCTTTTTGAAGAGCACGCAAATCTTCCCAACACCACAAGACATTTCAAATAAATTCTTCATTGGCCTGTCAAAATGCTTTTCCTCTGCCTTCAACACCAGCAAGACACTACCGTGATCTACTATGAAAAGGCCTCATTGTGCAGGGCATCAAGGATTTCTACGGCTCCATCTGCGGGTGTGCTCTGAACTGTGAATTTCAGATTCAGACAGCCCAAGACCCAAGGCCATGAGCCGCTAGCGCTGCCGAAGCACTCTGTTGCTTCACACATCTGAAATTGGCTGACATGTTTAAGTTTGCCGCACCTTTTGCTCAATCTTTGTGTGATTGCTCTCTGGAAACCATGCAAAGCCAAGTGACACAAGACCTACATGTGTCAGGCCGATGAAGTTCTCCCTTCTCTAATTTTAGTCTGCATTCCCAGAACTGCCATATACGCACATTTTGATGAGATTTATGGTACATACAGAAGGGCTGTTAGACACATCAGCATGTAACATGGTAATCTGAGAGAGGATATTTGACAGATAGTTTCCCATTTGCGCCTCAGTATCCCATGGTGCTGTAATCCCTTAATATCTCACCAATAACCATTAAGGATTTAATGTCAGCCGTACTCTGTAGGAGTTTGACTTGATTCCTTCTCAGTTTTCCTGAACCCAGGACACAGCTGAGACTGACTGAGCCCATAAAATCTTTAAAGTCTCCACTCATGGGTCACAGAATGAACCGTGCAGAGACAGGATGTTCAGACTCTGAGGCTATATAACTGGAAGTCAAGGTGACCATTTCAACCCGAGTAAGTACAGTTTATCCATGTCAAGTTAAACTCTGCGGAATATGAGAGGTAATATTCGACTGTCACATGGTAAATAAAAAAAAAAAGAAAGGACCTTAATATCGTGTCTGAAATTTTTTTAATATCACTTTGTTAGGGATGCTGTTGAATGTTCGTATTCAAGCTCAAACCGTGTCAGTCACAGTGTGAAAAAAAATGTAGATCACACCAGCTGAGAAAAAAATACTCCACATTTTAAGTCTCCTCAAAAATCCCCCAGTTAATTTTTCATGGCCGTACCTTTTAAGAGACATGTCAGTTTGATTTAATGTTCGGCTGACAGTTATTGGTTTTTGGTGTTTACCTCTTATCACTTCAGAAAACTGGGGAGGCCAATTTATACTCTGGATGCACATAAAGCGGCATCAAAAATTAAGATCTTGACGCCTTGGAAACATCATAAAAGCTTTCTATAATGCCGCTCTGTGTGTAATTGGTTATGCTCTTTTTGTGTGTGTGTGTGTGTGTGTGTTAAGAGGATGGCAGGCGTTTTAAATTTTATCAGTATTTTCTGTGTTTAGACTGACATACCCTCGCATACTGGAGAGCCATTTCTAATGTTCCTCTTTTTCTTCCTACCGCCTCATCTGCAGCTTCACTCACTCACACGCTGGACCGAGGACAGTTTGCGTCTGCGAATGATGGAAGTGCCGACTGGATGTTGTTTTTTTAAACTTGCCCATTACTGATGCCCAGAGCTTGCCTTTGTCAAGTTAGAATTTTACATAATAAACAACCAAGCAGCAATAAGTGTTCATTGACACATGCGCTGGCACATTTGATAAAGAAAATCTCTAAAAGGGGGCTTACAGTGAAGAAATTGTCTCAAGTGGTTCAAAAGGATTTGAAGTGGAAGAAGAGAGGATTGATGTTTGTGCTGCAAGCCCCTGAGTAGAACTGGTCCAGGGTCTAATCAGAGACCAACAACACACCCCTTCCCACCTCCCTTCTCCCTTCCCGCACAGCCATAGGATTTTCTCTCACTATTCAGGGGGCTGATAGATGAGCCTCTCTTTGTATTTCAGCCATGCACTTTCTTAAATCTGAAAAGCCAATTCATCTTGGGCAAACGCGGGAGGAGGAGGGAGTAAAAGAAAAAACTTCAAAACTCATTTTTTTCACTCCTTGCCAGAGCTCAAGTGTCATTCACGAGCTCTCCAAGCACTTTGTCTCTCCTTCATTAATTGTCACGTGCCTCGACTACAACCAAAGCTGAAGAGATGGTAGCTCGGCTATTCCCCTCTGTCTTGTTCTCCATGTTGATAAGTCCACAAATGATAAGGTCTGTACAGACTCACTCACAGTTTCATCTGGGGGAAAGATATCATACAGAAAAAAAAGGGTGGAATTGTGTTTATGTATCCTGATGGACTGAATTAATCTTTGCTTTTCAGGTACAGTGCTTTTCAGACATTCAGGCACAGTAGTTTATCTACACTTGCTGTCAAATAGATTTCAAGCATTTAGCGGGGCCAGACAAATAACCAGTGTAATAAATCATTCCTTTTTGTGTAGTAGGGCATTGGAGAGACTGCTGCATGGACAGGATGTATGAAGTTGAGGTACTTTCATTACATACATGTCAACAATATGTACAAAGTTTAATGGTCCTGTAGAGAGCTCGGGAGGGGCATATTTTTTTACACTTCCTCCGGCAAAAAAAAAAAACGAAAGCCTATTTTTCCGAGAAGATTATGTTGAAGCTAGAAACACAATCTACACCACGGTATTATTTTTATAAATCCCACAGCGTCTCACCGGGCACATGTGTCGAGGGAGAAACGGTGTCATGTTTAATTAGCAAATTCTCACAGCGAATGTGGACACCTTGTTGACACATCCATTCCACATGAGCTATTGCCGATTCCTTTGAATACAATTTACATAATTATACCTCATCCAGGCCTGTGAAGCACATGCCTCGAACACCATGTTGCTCGCAGCAAAAACAGTGTGAGTAGAAAACAGCCATATTAACGCTTGTGGCAAGAAAACACTAAATGTTGAAGCCGCCTCCTCCATCTGCATCATATGAGACACGATGGTCTCGCTGCATTACAGATATGACCCCAACCCCCGATGTGTGCTCACACACAGACACACACACACGTACATATATAACACCGCCTCCTCTTAAAACATGCACACAAAGAGAGAAAATCTCACTGCCTGTGAAAGATGACCTAAATTTCTACAATGCTTTGCACTTACTGTACATATTTAAGTTGATCTGCCTTCAATATGCAAAACACACAGTGTACCACCTCATTGCAAAGCATAAATTCTCATTTAAATGCACAATATTGTAAAACGAGACTCACCACCGGTGAGTCTATAAGCTCGATGGTAACATTCAAAGTCAAACAACACCCATCTCCCCCAAAGAATAATGAAGCATGACAGTCTGAATTGCCAGAACGTACTGTCAGAGGGCTCCTCCAAAGCTTCCAGCATTGAATTTCCCTCTGAATCTTGTCTTGCTCATCTAATAGCTTTGTTTATGTCTGCAATGGGACATGTCTGGAGAGACACCTTGAACACTGGGGTGCAGCGCTCAGTCCAAACATAAAGAGTGAAATGAAATATTCACCCGCCTGATTATCTCCAAACTCCAGGAGAAGAATCAATAAAACATAACATTGGCTTCTTTCTGAGTTTAAGACTTCCGATGGGGTTTGAAACCCCCATGTGACGTTGGAGGCTTTACTCTCGCATATGAAAACACCAGAGTTTTATTTTGATGTTTGAATTAATCAGCGGAGAGCATCTTCAGAACAAAAAGATCTGATGTTGCCTGTGGGATATGTGGCCATTTGAGATTTCGCAGGCTGCATTTGAAAGCATGTTTTGAAGAATGCATTTCAACAGCCCATAATAAGCTAAGACGATCCATATTGCCTCTCATATCTGGTCTACAAAACTCAGCCAATCGTTTTTCCCTTATATATACCAGAGATTTTTAATGTCTTGATCTATCCCCTTGTTGACTAATATCGACTTCAAAGACGTCGAAAATAAGTGTTGACTCAAATAACCTTGCTACATGGCATGTTTAAACACATCTTTCATGTAAAGATTAAACCCCTGTGAAGTGTGTCACTTACACAATGGACCAGGTCAACATACCAATGGAAGACAAAGGAGACAGAGGACTGTGACCCCATTATCCCTATTATCGCGTTAAGAAATCCTTTCAGCCCCTCAACTCTACAACAGTTTAACAAAGACAGAAAACAATACTCTGCCACTGTTCACATATTAGCCGGAACAATTGCTAATTTTGCTGTAAATGCACTTACTTTTTTTTTTCTTACAGTATCTGTACAGTGAATACGAACCCACATCCAGCAGCCAGTTAGCTTAGCTTAGCACAAAGACTGTAAACAGCGGAAACGGCTAACCAGGCTCTGTGACAGTATCCACGTAACAGCCCTTCTAAACCTCAGTAGTTATGTTGTGTCTTAATTCATACAAAACCACAACTCTGGAGGTGCTGGTAGGTAGCTTTTGTTACCTTACCTGTATATATGTACTGTTACAAAAGGATAGATGTGAAGTAATCAGAGGGTACCAGTGTGAGAACCTAAAAAGTAGGTATTTGTTCTAACATTACAGGGTACAATATGACTTACTGAGCAACAATATGTATTTGGGAGGAATTTACAAAGAACTTTGCTGTCTAATATCACCAATACCAGCTAATAAAAACCCTTGTACCTTCATGTACTGTATCTGTACGTATTGGTACACCATCCGTACAAACAATTACACTCTAATTTCGTTCTTCCTGTGCACAGAGTACACTTGATTGTACTGTAACATTTGAGTTAACCTTTCACATAGCCATGTACTAATAGCTCTTGCCGGTGTGTCAGAAGGAGCACTTAGACTAAAATGTAACTCAAATGTCATATTGTAATGTCGTGTTGTTGAGCACGGGCAGAATAACTGACATGAAACAGTTAAAGAGAGACAGACACACAGAGAGTCTGGCTTCTCAAAGACACTGAATATCGAGTTCTTTAAGGCAAGCAATCTCCCACTAGAACAATATCCAGTTGAGCTCAGCTCCACCACAGTATAATTTGCCTCTGATTTCTAATCTTTGTAAAAGAATGCGAAGCTAAGTGCCTTCCACAAATGCAGACTATCATGGCATTTCTTCAGGCACATTATGGACCAGAGTGATTAGAGAAGTTAAAATGCAAAGGCATCCCTTGAAACTGAATGCATTTACAATCCCATTAAATATGGAATTGTGTCTGTGGGCCAACAGTAAATTTGAAATCTCTTTCCCTGCAACAGTTTTTTTTTTTTTTTCTCATACATTTTCTGTTTGCTGCTTGCTTTCTTCACTCTCTTGCTGAATCTGTTTGAGGCTGTGAATAATTTGACAGTAACTTTCGTGGAAATGGGGACACGCGACACAATAATATAACATTAATCATGAAAATGCTATCATGATTTTCCATCAACGTCATGCAGACATTTTTTTTTATCACCAACGGCTCTGACAGTTGGTTGCTTTCGCTGTGAATAAGAAAAGTTACAGAAATTGCTACAAAGATATTAAATCAAATATTAATATAAAATGTAGCTTGAATTCAGAGCCTGGCATGCTGTATGAAGTCTTCCAGTGGAAGTGACCTTGAGCTCGTGTATTAGAATATATATATATTTTTTTAAGTATCAAATTCTGCTCTCTGTGTTATTATCATCTTTAACTGTAGAGCACTGCTTATGTGAAACTCAGACATCTTTCTCTGCAAATGCATTTCATAAGTTTTGTATTCCACGCAACACAATTAAATGGAATATGTAAATGAAGCGACATCAAACTGAGGCACACAACCATAAAAACAACCATCTGCTAAATAACCTTTCTCAACCATAAACAACCATTTACTTATCGTAAATTCACATAAACTCCTCCACGCCCCAGTTCAAACTAATGCTGTATTGTCGTATAATAATCCATCTATCACCCCAGCCATTTGACCTGGTTTAATGTAATCCAAAGAGAATCGCCCACACTGAATCCATGATCACCCCTGTTCTCATTAATGTACAAATCAGCCTGCATAATACGCGGCTCTAAATTGAGCTGAAAGAAGAAAAAAAAACTGTTTATTAAACTGTTTAATTAATTGTCCTGGATAGTTTCATTTGATGCATTAGAAGAACATTATTCTGTTGTTTTGTCACTTGGGCATTGAAACTATGACATTAGCTGTTGGACAGATGTGTCTGGGAGAGAATTGCCTTCCTACTTCATTATTTTGATGCAGACAATAGTAAGCGAGCTTTCTGCTTTCTTAGAAACTCCACCAGTCATTGTTAGTTGTACTTCAGCCATGATAGGAAAGGGGTTTTGTTGGGCTCCTCTGCAAAGCAACGAGCTGTAAACACTAACATATTACCACTTTACAAAGTTCATATTGTACTGTCTTGATTATTATATGTTAAAGAGATGGAAAGATCAATACCACTCTAACATATGTATGGTAACTAGCAATAGCAGCAGCCAGTTAGCGTAGCTTAGCACAAAGAACATAAACAGAGGGAAACGGCTAGCCTGGCTCTGTAACAGTATCCACTTAATGGCCCCATCTGTGTTATGTCTTAATGCATATAAAACTCATATAAAAAGTGTAACTCTCATAAAACCACACATATGGAGGTCCAGTCTTTGTGCTTAGGCAGCTACCACATTTCAACAGCTGTCAGTCTCTTAAACACCTTCATGCCTTCATGACTTCCTTCTATATATTTCTTATGTCTAATTTCTTATCATCCTTGTGTATATGAGCTGCTGTGACAAATGAATTTCCCCGGTGTGTGATCATTAAAGCTTATCATAGTTGGAGCTTCATATTTAGCGTATAGATAAAAGCGGCATCAATGTTCTCATCTAAGTTTCAGCAAGAGAACAAACAAACCTATTTCCCAAGATGTCAAACTATTTCTTTAACAGTTCACTCACACTTATGGCTAACTTTAGCCAGCACTTGCCTGCTTCCACAACCAGCATTTATCAATGCAATTATCTTCATTTGGCGTTTGTGTTTGTGTCCACCTGATGAATATGAGTCCAATATTTGCTGCTAAATCCTCCACTGTCTTCACCTGGTAGTTAAGGTAACAGTGCATTTGTTGAGAGCAGTGCAACTGAATGAACTGCAAGCCGTACAACCAAAACAGTGAGCTAGAAAACGCTGAAACAGTCCACAAAGCTGATGAACTGGAGAGGTGATGTGATGATTCTCCGTGGGTTTGTTAGTGCTAACACCTTTTTACTTTGCATATAGTCATTTGATCCATTGTTACTATGAAAACACTGATTAGTGCAGCTTTTATTGTAACCGGCGTTCTCACTTAATCCCCCTGAGTGTGCAGTTAACTCCAACGCCATTTTTCTCAATTTCATCTCCAATGAAGCACCTCCAAATTTAGCCTCTCAATGACAGCACAAGTTAAAGAAAACATCAAACATCCACATGGACCCAGGTGGTATACACCTGATGCTTAAAATATACCGATGATATTCAGTATCGGAAGAAATTAATTTGAGGATGAGACAGGTGACAATGAATTTCATGCAATTCAGTAGGAAGACTTAATAAATGTATTGCATGTTTCCTGAAATCTTTGCTTGACTCCAGTTTGTAGACCTCTGAAGTCAGGATTGTTCAGGTCTTTCCATATTTTTCTATCACAGTAGATAATTCCTACAAACTTCTACAAGAAATGTTGGCCTAGGCGTAACTCTAATTACACGATTATAAAAGTTATCAATGATTTTCTTTAATTAAAACTATTTTAATATTTGATCTCACTCCAAAACATTATATAAACACTGTTTATTCCCACTTATGCTAACCTCTGTGTTAAGAAATAAATTACTCTGTCATAGTTGTTCTCTCCATTAGTTGGAAAGCTTATACTGTAAAATTGCCCCCTACCTTTGTTGTTTACTGCAGCCTTTTCCCTTTCAATGTGTCTCTGTGGGCTTTTCACAATGTTTCAGATTATTATTGCTATTGTTAGCGTTACTGTTTCCGATTATTGTTTGTGCTTCAACTGCAGAACGCTGTGGACTGTATGGCTGACTAATGAATCGTTCAGAGCAAAATACACACAAGCTGTCATCTTCAACAACTCTCCTCCCCAACCCATTTAGATATACAGTAGATGGAGAAGTTAGAAGTAAATAGTCAGAGATAAATTGTGCGCACCGGAAACCAAACAAGTGATTTCTATCCAGATTCTGGGTAGTAGTACAGTTATACTCCTGGTTTCTCGACAATCCTATGTGGTCTCCACAGCAGCAGTACAAAGAACAAACATAATTATACTGGAGAAAAGAATTCACACCCATCAAATCTAATAAGCTCCACTAGAGGTTGGACACAGCATTTAAAAAGAAAGAATGTGCCTGCGCACATATTTGGTGGAAACTTAATCAGATCCTAAGTGAAGATTTACAGATGTTATTACTTAAATTTAATCTACACTGACAATTCCTACACTTTTCAAAAACAGTGGGAATTAGCATAACAATGGTTGACATACCTGCGCCAACGTCGCACAAATACAACAAAACAGGAGCATGTGCAATAGAGTAGACTCAGAGCTGTGGTTGAGGCTACAGATTGTAGCGCTTAAAGGTCCAGTGTGTAAGATTTAGACGTGCTTATTGGTAGGAATGGAATAGAATATTTTTAGAATATATTCACTATGTTTTCATCAGTGTATAATCACCTGAAAATAAGAATTGTTGTGTTTTCGTTGTCTTAAAATGAGTCCTTTATATCTACAGTGAGAGCAGGTCCTCTTCCATGGAGTCCGCCAGAAAACAGACAAACCAAACACTGATCTAGATTTGGACTTTTGCTTTTGATGTGAGTTTTGGAGTGAGGAGAGGGTGAGGCGTGGGCGTGAGTATTCGGTTGCAATTTCAGGTGCCACTAAAAACACACTGGACCTTAACTACATGGCCAAAAGTATTTGGACACCTGAACAAAGTAAAGTAAATACAGTGATAATAATAATAAATAAAGTGTTAAAGTATTCCATGGGTTTTGAAGTGATGTTATAATAACAAATCCCACAATATTTTGGAGCCTGGCTGCAGGGGTTTGCTCCTTTTCAGCCGCAAGAGCATTAGTGAGGTCGGCCACTGATGCTTGGGAATAAGACCTGGCTAGAAGTCGTCGTCCAAATCAACCAAGCGGTGTTGGATGTGGCTCCGTGCCGGCCAGCAAAGTTCTTCCACACTCTAACTCTTCTTTATGGATTTTGCTTTATGCACATTGGCATTGTCATGCTGAAACAGGAAATCCCTGCCAGAAAGTTGGAGGCGCTTTATTGTCTTTAAATATCATTGTATGCTATAGTGTTAAGATTTTCCCCTCAACTGGAACTAAAGAGCTTATCCCCCAAACAGTGCAGAACCAAAAGTGCACACAAAAAGTACTGGATGTGTGTAGACATAGTGTAGGTCCTATTAAACTGCACACGTAAAGGTGCAGAAGTGAATGGCTCAGCCTCATTATAGTGTGTGTTAGTTGAATCGAGTGTGATTTGAAATTCAGAACAGCTGGAAGTTTTCAGAGTAGGGGGGCAGGGGGGGTTGCAGTCAAAACCCAGGAGATAAAAATGTATAAGTAGCCTATAAATATGTTTGCCATGAACCAGGTGAGAGGCAACATCTTATGTGTGATATGGAGAGATAAAGACCACTCTCTTGATCTCAGATATGAGAAAATGTTTTCAGGGAGACCCTTGAATGTATCCCTTTATTCATTTTCTGTTTTTTTTCTATATACAGGCTACAAAGCGAGATGGTATAATATTGATCATCTTTTCTTTTCTTTTTTTTTTTTTTTTTTTGGAGTACATAAGCAGAAGAAAAGAAAATCAACTATATGAAGTGATCGATCTAACATCACTCCTGTCTAAGAGGGGCTGTGGAGTGCTTTCATGCTGAATGTGCCTCCAGATAATGAAGCTATTCTTAAATGAGATGCACCCTGAACAAAACCTTGTTCAGCTCTCCATGTGCACACACACACATAGACACACCAAAGGTAAGGCACGCTCAATAGACAATAAACTGAAAAAAAAAAAAAAAAAACATCAAAAGAAGGAGAAATAGGCTTTGGATGAATAAAACCATCACTCGGTAATGGCTGCAATAAGATGATAAATAAGTGCAGGAACTATCTTCAAGCAATGGCATATCTTTCTAACCCCTTTTTTTATATTTTGCAACTTCCTTCAGTCTACACTCTCAAAACAGGCTTAGAGGGTTTTTTTTTTTTTCATAAGGGGGTATTTTTAATTCTAAAGCAAGGGATTGGTCACACTTCGTCTCATTAGCATGAGGAGCTGTATAAACCCCGCCACTGCAGAATTTTGAGCTGTGTTGAAGGCGAGGCAACAAGCGTATCTGACTGGCTGCGCGCAACTTTCACTTCCAGCACAGTTCAGTTCATAAAAGCGGGAGCTTGTATGGAGAGCTCACTCCAGAGGTGAACTGGTCTCGTCTTTCTTTTCTTTTTCTCCCCCAGCGCACAATGAGGCTGTTTACAGAGGGGAGGATTACTACGAAGATGATACGGGGCAAATTTATAACTTATTGGCACCGGTGGATTTTTATATTCTCAATCCATCATTTTTTATTTGCCTCACTGGCTCAGTCCGAGGGAAATACTATTCGATACCAGACCAATGAGGAGGGCGCACCAGGTACAGTCATCGGAAACCTTGCCAAGGACATGTCCTTGAGTCTGTCTCATTCCTCCAAGACCAATTTCAGGATGATGAAACAATTCAATGATTCATTCATCAGGGTAAGAGAAAGCGACGGGGAACTCACTGTCGGGGAACGAATTGACAGGGAAAGAATCTGCAGACACACTCCACAGTGTCTCATTACTTTTGACGTGGTAAATTTCTCCAAAGATCGCTACAAATTGATTCACGTTGAGGTGGAAATAAAGGACATCAATGACAACTCTCCGGAGTTTCCAAACAAGGAATCTATAGTGGAGATCTCAGAGAATGCAGCAGTGGGGTCCCGGATCCCTTTAGACCCAGCTGTGGACGCTGATGTTGGGTCAAACTACATCCAAAGCTATCAAATATCTGTCAACAGTCATTTTACCATTGATGTGCTCCTGAGAGCGGATGGGGTTAAATATGCGGAATTGGTGCTAATGAAAGAGCTAGACAGGGAGACTCAGTCATCATACACTGTGGACCTGGTCGCCACAGATGGTGGGAACCCGTATAGATCGGGGTCAACGAAGATAACTATCAGAGTGACTGACTTTAATGACAACAGTCCAGTTTTTGACCAGAATAGTTTCTCGGTCAGTTTGCCAGAGGACGCGCCGGTTGGCACAGTCATACTGGACTTGAACGCAGTTGATGCTGATGAGGGTTTAAACGGAGAGGTCGTCTACGGGTTCGGAAAACAGGTTTCTCACGAGATCCGAGAACTTTTCCAAGTGGATAATAAATCGGGTCGCCTGACGCTCAGGAGCCCGGTGGATTTCGAGGACAAAAGCACCTACGAGCTAGACGTACAGGCGACCGATCTGGGACCCAACCCGACCCCCTCCGTGTGCAAAATCATAATTCACGTCACAGACGTTAATGACAATGCCCCAGAAATCAGCATCACCCCGATGACCTCCATTACGACAGGCATCGCATATATCAGCGAGGCGGCAGACAAGGACAGTCTGGTGGCGCTGATCAGCACCCTGGACAGAGACTCGGGTGTTAACAGCCAGGTCCACTGCACATTATACGGCCACGACCATTTCAAACTCCGACAGGCTTACGAGGATAGCTACATGATAGTTACAGCAGCAACCTTAGACAGGGAGAGGATTAGTGAGTATAACTTGACGGTCATGGCAGAGGATTTTGGGTCACCTCCGCTGAGAAAGATCACTCAGTACACCATTAGACTGAGCGACGAGAATGACAACGCCCCTCACTTTACCAAAGCTGTCAATGAAGTTTCAGTGGTGGAAAACAACGCCCCGGGCGCATACATCACCACAGTTGAGGCCACAGACGCGGATCTGGGCATTAATGGCAAAATCACCTACAGACTTGTGGACAGTCTCATCATGGGGTCTCCGATGAACACTTTTGTGTCTCTTAATTCAGTGTCTGGCTCCATATATGCACTAAGAAGTTTTAATTATGAGGTAATGAAACAGCTAGACATACACATCCAAGCAAGCGACGGGGGGTCTCCACAGCTGCAGAGCACAGCTGTCATCAGACTAAAAATAGTTGATCAAAATGACAACCAACCTTCCATCATAGAGCCACCGCTTTACAAAGGATCTGCTGAGGTTTTCCTGCCCAAAGATGCACCTGCAGGTTATGTGGTAACCCAGATAAAGGCCACAGATGCTGATGAAGGCATAAACGCACAGCTGTCCTATAAAATCACCGAGGGGGGACACCTGGGTTTCTCTATCAACAAAGACACAGGGAAGGTGCACGTGAGCAGACAGCTGACGTATGATCTGGCAGACAATGTCAAAGTCACAGTGTCGGTCAGTGACAAAGGATCCCCGTCGCTTACCTCCACAGCCATTATACACCTGAGCTTCATAGAAGGAACTCTACCCAGTATGCCTTCCCTGGCTCAAAATGGCAGCGAGGAGCTCTTTGAATGGGACATGTCCATAGCCATCATCATTGTCTTGGCAGGGAGCTGCTCTCTCCTCCTGCTGGCTATCATTCTCATCACAACCATTTGCAACCGCAGGAAAAAAGAGACAAGGGAGGGGGAGTATGATGAAAAAGAAGACATACCAAATGTGGAGAAAGTGGAAAGTGGTCATATTGATTCCTTGATTGCCAACCACAAAGGCAAAGTGTTCGATGCCCATCCATTTCCAGAGAAACCTCTGTTGGCCAGCAGTAACGCAGCAGAGCCCGGCTGCGAGGACGGCAGGCAGACAGCAGACATCTTTGAGTCAAACAGCAGAGTGATGGAGGGGAAATTAAAGGCAAGTTGTTATTTTTCCAAAGATATTCAAAGTTTGTTTCACGCCATTGTTTGTTGTCTTTCGCATCTTGACTCAAAATGTGTGTGTGTTTGTATCTCAGCAGGGTTATTCTACGCTGCCAGGATACGGGAAAGAAACAGTCAGACCAATAACAATATGGAAGGGTAATTCATTTACGACCATCTCAGCAAGAGATCCCCACATCAGCGGCAAGGACAGTGGAAAGGGGGACAGTGACTTCAATGACAGTGATTCAGACATAAGTGGAGATGTGCACAAAAAAGAGTCACCACCAACAAACAGTGAGTGTCATAAAAACATCATAAAAATGAGAATAAAATAGAAAAATAGAGGGGAAATGAGGCCATGCAGTGATGTGACATGCATTCCTTTAGCTTCTTGTAGTGTAGTTCATATTTGAATCCAAGCCATGCACCACACAGATCACACAACAGTGCATTTAACACATTTTGTCCCTTTTCCGACAACACCCTCAACCAGGTGAGCCAGCAAATGTATTCACATTACATCCTGACAGCACTGCTGTTTTCCACAGGTCTCTGGGCATGTACAAGTGAGTGCAAAGTGTTGGGACATTCAGACCGATGCTGGAGCCCTTCAGCTACAAGGCCCAACACGAGCATGGCCTGTGGACCGCATCTGTCAACTTTCTCCAAGACCGCTTCGCT
Organism: Miichthys miiuy; assembly: GCA_036365135.1. NCBI lineage: Eukaryota > Metazoa > Chordata > Actinopteri > Sciaenidae > Miichthys > Miichthys miiuy. The sequence continues at coordinate 6,042,484 of CM071612.1, read as the reverse complement.
TCCCCGGGACACCAGAAGGGAAAACTACTACCCAGCTCACATACCCAAAACCAATGGTCTGCAAAGTGTGTACGAAAAAGTTCAACACCAGGAGTTTGATTATATCCTTGTCGGTCCACCGACACCGGCCCGGATACAGGAAACGGATGAGATATCTATTCCAGAGTACACAAACTCTTAAAAGATCCAAAAAAAAAGTCATCAAAAAGGGAATTTGTCTTTATACTGTATAATACTTTGATCTTAATTGACTCTATGTTGGATTGTTGCTGTGTTTTGTAGTATGTCGTGTCTTTTGGCTCATATAAGACTGTTCATTGTATCATGTGTAATATGCAAGATTTTGTACATTAATAATATATTTTTCATAATGATTCAGTGTAAAGAAGAATTTTATTATACATTTTCAAGAGCATGTGTTACTATTTAAGGGGTATGACCTATGGACATTTAGGCTGAAAAGGGGGCCTCTCTGCCGTGGAAAACAATCGATATGAAAGATTACCATGTTTGTGGTAGATTTTTGTCACATTGTTGCACAAATAAAAGGTTAAAAGCTAAATTGTTTTTGCTGTTGGACGACGGTTTTAAAAATGGAGCTATCTGCGCTCACAGGACTCAAATGTAATCTTATAGGAGGAGCACAACCTATTGTCCTGAGGTAATATTCAGAAAGCACACAGAATAACCTCAATTAGCCAAGTGAATGCATTTCATTTGCCTTAAAGGATTATAAGCCGTGATAAATAAAAATGTGTTCCTTCAACGATCACAGCTAAATTGATGGCAAGCGTAAGCCGATGTCATATTCTTTTCATGGTACACAATGTAGTTACCGTGCAGCCTCCATTTGCATGCAGAATAATGAATTGCCGATCAAATGCTCTCACAATTACATGTTTTCTCAAAGGTCAAAGAATCCCCTCACCTTTTCTGATTGCCTCCCAGCTTACCAATTATCCAAAAAAAAAAAAAAAACACGATTCATTCATTCTGCAGCACTGCACATTTGAATCTGTTTTCTTACTATGCTTCTTCTTTTTTTTTTTAAGTTACAATAAGGAGCAAGTAACCTAGGCCATGAAAACACCTTTTCTGCCCAACCGTCAAATCAGAAAATTCATAACTGAGCAAAGGTCATGTCTGTCTTTGTCTGTGATTGTGTGTGGCTGTGCTGTCTTAGCTTCTTGCATGAATATAAAGCTTTAAATCAACTCGCTTCTGCATACAAATTTGAATACAGGGAGTGCAATCTGTAACCTGCAAGCAGCAAACAACTGAAATCTGCAGTATTCCTACACGTTTATATCACAAATGACACCCAATTAGAAGAGGTTAAATGAAATGCATAACAACATTCTCTAAGTTCATAGCTGACTCATATATTTTTCTCCTAGCACTGAGCAAAAGGTCAGTTAACGACCTTTCTACCAAGCATTACATCCCTGCCTGTAACAGCAGCCAATATCTGATGAGCTAAGAGCTGCTTCAAAAGTTTTGTTTTCGTTTGGTACCTCAGGATGGCAACCTTGCCTTAGGCAACCTGGACATACAGGTAACATTCAGACGAAGAATTTAGCTCAAAGAATTTATATCAACTGTACGTCATTCACACTCAAACGTCAAAAAAGCCTCCCGGTGGATAACCCGATTCTCCACAGAGAAGCAACAGTATTAGTGGAGGAATTATAGAGGACATCATGAAAGAGACTATGGAAAAAGTCCAAAATACCACTCATGGATCTGGCTGTTTTGAACACTGCACGCCTCTGGTAAGACAGGCTTAAAAAGTTTTTGATTTGAAATATAATCGACATCCATGATGTGTAAATAAAACTGTAGACACTGCAAACTCTTATGGTTTCCAGTTATAGTCTCAGTTGTCATGGTTATTGTTTAGTGTACGTTATTTCTTACTTTGCACCTTCTGAACTTTTTGAAGGAACAAATCACGCCAACCTCTGCTGCAGTCAGTCGCCTCCTGAGATTTGGAGCTGTGGCTCTTATTGTTGGTGCGGTGTTAATGTTGTGTGCATCCATGGCTGCTCTCTACCTGTGGAAAGTCAGCGATAAAAATGTAAGTGTCGACTGAGGATTACGCTGCAGTTATTGCAGTGGCCCTTCAATAACAGATATCTCAAGTGAATGCAGGGAAGGTTTTAGGATGCTTTTGGTGGGAAATGGAACCAAAGTAGATTGCCAAGTCCTCAGATAATAAAAACTTTTTTTATCACAGGCATAATTGCATTTTCTTGAGACCATCACTAGACATAGAGATGTTAACAAATGAGATACTCTATCAAAATCGCATTCATCATAATTCATTGTGCAATTGCATCTTTAATTCTGTCTGTGATACGTACAATCTACATCCTGTTACAGCACTGCATCTTATATGAAATAATGTAATGTTTATTTGTGTCTCATTGAGCTCATCTGCAGGGCAAACATTCCTTTCAAGGTCTGCAAAGCATTCCCCGTGGTGCTTAAACTACACAGGATTTCTGTAGGAGAAGCAACACCAACAATTACTGTGCGGGGAAAGCTTGATTTTCTCTTGTATTGTGTTTGCTACAGTGCGATTTACATAACTTGACTAATCAGTCTAACGCTCCACTTTGCTGCCAGGTTTATAACGTTCGTTACAGTATGAACATCAATGGCGAGGTGAGGAAGGGTTCCGTGGAAATTGATTCTGACAACAACCTGGAGCGATTTAAAACTGGGAGCGGAGCTGAAGAAGCAGTGGAGATTCATGACTTTCAAATTGTGAGTGAGTTTGTCCTTGTTCTCTGTTCCTGAGGTAGTTCAGCTGAGACTTTCTGTGTGCTTAGCAAAGTAGCAAAGCGGTGAGTGTAAACATGGCATCTCTGTGATTTGGTGCAGGGAATAACCGGAATCCGCTTCTTTGGAGGAGACAAGTGCTATATAAAATCCCAAATCAAAGCCAACCTTCCTCTCATGGGAGCTCACAAGAAAGAGTCGCTGATGTTTGACCTGGTATATGCACACTACTTGATACAGAACGTTGAGAATTGTAAAAAAAAAAAAAGAATTTACAGAGGATCGTCTGCTTGCTTTTAACTCTGTCATTTCTTATTCCATCTTAGTAATTCAAGGACATTATCTTTTTCTTCTTGCCAGACAGATGAAATCATGCCAGTGAGGTTTGATGAGGAGTTCCTCATATGGGTTGCTGGGGAACAGCCCCTGAAGGACACCAGCTTCCTGAGCGACAAAATTCTGGGTCTTTGCGGGGAACTTCCAATTTACTGGCTCCAGCCTATCTATCCTAAAGGTTGCCTTCTTCTTTTCTTTCTAGCTACTTAGCTATCTATAGCTATTGCCTCACTTTGTCCCACAGAGTCTATAAAACTGGTCTGCAGTCGTAGAACATGGTCTATTTCATCTGCATTATTGTGCATTCATTCATAGTTTATACATTCAGATCTCAGATGGTTGTGATTGCCCTGCTTATCTGCTGACACACTTGTAAAATTCAGATTTTCAGAAGTTGTGGAAACGCTCCTCTGAACACACGCTACATTTAGAGTCGTACACCAAAAACAGCGTTGTATCAAAAAAGAATGAGCTTGAAATATGCAAGACCGCTCGAAATCACTGCTGCTAATTTAATTATTCAGGACATCTGAGACAGTCCCAGCTATGTAGGATTGAGCTCTGAGGACATGCATGGTGTCTTGTGGATGTTGACCCAATACTCTCGCCTCTCGTGGCTGCTGCAACAGATGGGGAGAGGGGAAAGAGAGACACACAGCGAGCCAAACGGCAGTTCAACATGGAGGAGTTCGAGGCAGCTGCTGGGGAGAGGGACCCGGTGAGTCACGCCGAGGATGACACCTCCAGAGTGGTGGAGGAAGAGGAGGGAGCACAGTCTACTGCGGGGTCAGCATACAATCCTGAAAACCCGTATCATGTGAGTACCAACTTTAACAATTAACAACGCTGTTTGTGATAAACAAGTCTCCAGAGCTGGTGAATTTTTGATTAAACTATCAAGAGGCGTATATTGAGCCCTGAAGCAGCCCTTAAAGTAACATGAAGTGAAGTTTCTCTGTTTTGTCAACACTTTTTTTAGATGACTTCAGCCTTGTTAAAAATGTATTCTCACAGAAACAGAGGAACATGGTGTGGAAATGTGTTAACCCGGATTTAGTCCTACTGTCAGCTGCGGGTATATATCCTGCTGCTACTGTTGAGTGGGTGTCATATTAGAGGCTATAATTACAATGTGCAGGTCACCAGGGTAACAGCTGTCATTCCAAGTTGATGAACTTATGAACTGAAGTGTAAAACTCCCATTGCTTATAAAAATTCATGTTGCCTGAGAGAACCTTAACCATATGTTAGAGAGGATGAGAAGTTTTCCTTTAAACATCTAAATTGCAAATGAGTGTAAATTTAGAAATTTACTCTTTAACATTGCTTCAAAACTGCAGCGCAGCGGAGGGGCCGGAGAGGAAGGTGCCATGACCTTTGACACCATGTTAGACCACCAGGGGATCTGCTGCTCAGAATGCCAACGGAGCTACACTCACTGTCAGAGAATATGCGAGCCTCTGCGTGGTTACTGGCCCTGGCCTTACAACTACAGAGGATGCCAGGTAGCTTGCAGAGTCATTATGCCCTGTCGCTGGTGGGTGGCACGCATTTTAGGTGTTGTGTAAGAAAACATGCTATGCCCATGAGAAAAGACCCCGCAGGTCTCAGAACTCTATTATTCATGCAGATATTTATTTTCTAACTTTGACTATAGATACTACCAGAAAGGTGCGCCTGTTAGCATGCAATGCAGATCATGATGTGTGATTATCTGTACTGTGTAACCTCTAATAATTATGACAGATGTTCATCCAGGCATAATGTTTTACGTTTAAACATGTGGTTACTCTTTGTATCCGTACACATACAGTAAAACTGGAATATATAATTTGCAGCAACAGATTCACAAATGAGCATGTTCATTTTTTTTTTTTTTTTTGCATCATGTAATACAAAGGCTTAATGCACTGTACTGTGTTTAATGGAAGGTATGGGACTTAATCCAAAAGGCTCAGCAGATTATGTACCTTTTCTGACTGAGTAGGCTTCAATAAATTCTAATTCCAGTATATGCTGGCTTTGATGTAGATGTTTTTTTTGTGTCACATCTTGTTTCCTTGGTTCCACTGGGTGCTTTTCTGATAAAACTAAAGTGACAGCATCGGTTGCCATAACTTCCATTCACAGCTCAGAATCAGTTTGAGGGCAATGCAATTTGTGCGCACTGACATCTGCATTGATGTGAACTAATGTGAAATGAGTGTCATGGCAATGATGGAAAATATTTCCATAGAAGTGACATTTTTATTAAATAAATAAATCAATATTTTCTTCCACGACAAAGAGAGGCGTGTGGATGCTAAGCTACCAAATAACGTGATCACAGAGACAGGCTTTTTTTTCCCTCTTTTGCACAGCTGTTACGTATGTTAGGTGCTTGTGATGAAGGCTATTCTGAATACTTCAAATCAAAAGAAATCAGATTACTATCTCTAAAGCCATATGCCAGCTTTCTAAATAATTGAAAGGAGCCATGTTGCGATCAAGACGATTTCACAGAGGGTGATCCAGGCACATCAAATTACAACAGATGTGAAATTGCACCATATCTGCCACTAAAGCCGCATTGAAACTCTGAAGCAGTGTGAGGAAACAACACAAAGAGATGCTTGTCTCTTTGCTTGGAGATCTTTCCTGGTTTTTCGTGGGGGTAGAGGTGCTTATCACATCTGCAGTGCTGATAAGACGGCCTCTGTGCTTCCGTAGGCTATATAATATTAATCCCTCTCCCACGTCTGCAGATGCACTTAAAGGAAGGTGACAAGCATGACATATCCAGGACCTCCTGATGGCTCGTGCTCTGGAGTGCAGCCGCTAAAAGAGCCCCAAGTACCCTCAAGTGATGTAAATTTGCAGGGGGAGTCCAATTTCCATCACAGCACTGTCACTGCCATGGTCATTAAACTAAATCATCCCGCTGTGTGTCACACAGCTCCCATTCTAAAGTCCCCTCAATAATGGAGTTATACTTGGACTGCAGATTGCAGCACAACAGTGAATTTCTGACGTGGCAGCAGCTCTAAGAGTATCCTGCACATTATTTCATCTTTAGAAAAAAAATCACGGGCACCAAACATATAGATAGCTTGAAATTATTAATTAACTCGTATCTCGGGTGCAACAGCTGCGGCTCATCTGGGCTATATATATATCTTTTCTAAAGTTAGCAACTGCAGCTGAAATGTAAATATGATGTGTTATGTGCTTGTTGCTGGTGGCAGTTTTGTTGGGCTTCACTCAGAATGTGTTGATACAGCAGCCCAAGACAAAGAGCGCCGAGTCTAAGCTCGACAAAAGGAGATGAAAAACACAAAGCAAAAAGAAAAAACATCACCACAAGCAACAACTCAAAATGGCATTTAAACTGAGAAGAAATACATAGCTTAGAACAACAGCAGTTTTGTTATCCCGAGGCCCTGTTTCTAAAAAACTTGTTTCCTTTTGCCATTCCTCTCCTAAGAACAGAAATGTACCCCCATTGAGTAGAAAAGACGAATGTGTTGGAGAGCAGCTTCAGTGTGTGAGACAGTGGTGCCTTTTTGTTTGTCTCCCCTCTGGAGCCAAGCTTACCCTGGGAGCCCTGCAGGCCAGGGAACAAACAGAGCTTTGTGAGCACTGACCCACTGTGCCCAGCAGCCAGACTGCAAACCTCCACTCCTGTGCTAATAGGAAACCACAGAAGAGGAGTCCGCAGCAGCCGAGGGAGGGGAGCTTTTCTCGCATCCACCTGCGCTTTCATCATCGCCCATCAAAACCAGCACAGTCGGTCCGGGTGCTGTGACACTCCGAATACACCACCGAATCAAAAGCTTTTTCACCAACCTCCTCTTGGCACCAACACCAAGCACAATACATTTGGGATACCCTAGCTGGTGATTTATTTTGTGGCATGGATTTGTGCTAATCAAGCCCATGCACTCACTGGGGCTCCCTATAAATACGTCAATAGCCTGTCATAAATTTGCTTGTTGTTGCCCAAGAGGCATTAGAAGTGTGAATAGAAGTGTGAAGTGAACCACTCTAGTAAACGTGTCCTACATTTGATTGCATGTTTTCCATTACATCCAGACATGAATGAAATAAACAGTAGTGACAGTCCATTTTGCACCTTAACCAGAACACAGAAACCCTTTTAGGGTCTAGCTCATTATGTTTTTCTGCAAGAAAGAGCTGCAGTACACTTATAGATGCTGGCGTCGTGAAAAAACCTGTAACCCGCGGTTTTGCAGCCAGCGAATAACAACCCAGGCACCCGAACATTTGTCTTTTCTATCCTCCTGAATGGTCAGAAATAACATAGCTGGACGAAAGAAGGTTCGGTGGGGGGGCTAGTACAAGGCTTAAATGCTTTTTAATCCCATGGTTGAGTGACCACTTGCAGCTCTGCCCAGTAGTCTGGCTCTGTCTGCTATTTGCAGGTCTCTCTGAAGTTTCTTTGCCATTGGCTGAGGTGCCCGCATGACTCCACTCTCTCTCTCTTTCTCTGTCTCTCACCCTGCTATTTAGTATGCAAGCCCCAAATGGCCATTAATTAAATGCCTGCTGGTATTGTATAAGGGAGTCTGTCTTGTTTATTTCGCCAAGTTAACACTGTAAATATGCATATAGACCCACCCGCATTACATTAGTTACACTTTCTCGGTCATGAAACATTATAGCAGTTGTCCTCTGTGACTCAATTACTCTGCACACACTGTAGGGTTTTTTTTTTTTTCTGTGTATTGCACTTGGTTGCATGGTATCCTTGTTACACTCAAATAGAAAACCTGTAGTGCTGTGTAGGTCTAAATTGGACACACTGCTGGAATTTACACCATTGTTTTCCTAGGGACATGCTGTATGTGTGACAGTTAGTGTGGTGGCGGCATCCATCCTGCAGAGAATGTCAAGGGTTCCTCACAAGAGGTGGGCAGTTATCTTTATAACACAGCAGGCAGGTATGGGCTCTCTCAGAGGACGCTGGGTAACAACAGACATTGTACTACCTCCACCCAATACCATCATTTTTTTCCAGCCCTGCCAGTGAAATTTAATTTGAAAAGCCATGCCAATGGGATCAATATTAAAAGATTCTCTATCAGAATATGGCATTTGTCGAAACTTCACTCACCCCAGGATGTACCCCCGGAACGTGCGCACATCCCTCGGTGGGGTGTTTAAACAGAGCTATAGATAGCTCAAAGCAGAGTCAAATCAAGACTTCACATCTACAAACTGGAAAAGAAAAGGAAAAAAAAACAGCTCCTCCACAAAGCAATGTCAAGAGGCTTGCCACATGAAAGCAGAAGTTGTCCAAAGAGTTGTGGGAAGTACTGACAAAGTTTGTGAGAAAAAAGTAAATGTGTTTTTAATCCTCAGCAGCATGTGCAACAATGAGGGAGCCTCAGCCCTTAGATATGCCACCCCGGGGGCAGGCTCTATACTTAAGGCTTACAACAGCCTCATTATCTCCCTCAACTCACATCAGATCCTAGCAGCAGTTTGTCACAGGCAGGCTCCTCTCTGCCAGTAGGCATCAGACCAATCCTCCTGCAACACTACTGTACATAATTGCCATATGGACAGCATTTTGAGCCAGACTGAAGACTAAAAAGCCCTCCAGGCAGATTCCCCAGATAACTAAATGAATATTTTATCTCATTTCCATCTAATTTGCACCATATTATTATACAGAACTGAAATTTTTAATTAATTAATAGAACAGATCAAACACAGGTTTACACTTTGATTTTTCGGGAGCTGTTATTTTGATAATTTGCATGGCTTTTTTCCCATGCCAAGCTTTTTAATCTCCGAGAATTTCAGCATCTCTATATAGAAACACTATAATAAAACATACAGCAAATTAATAACTGTCAGTGCACATGAAATGCTTGTCTTGGTTGTGTGAGCAGTTCCAGTGAGGAGTCCTTTTACCTGCCACCCCACTGATTAATTAATTTCACACTGTTTAATTAAATCCACAGTCTGGGGAGTCTGGGCAGCACCGTGGGGAGCCCTATCTGAGCCTTGTGTGTACAGAGATTACTAAAGAAGGTCTCAGACACCCGCACTCTCACTGATGTTGACACTGACGTCACCCTTCTCTGGATAGCCGAGCATGATTGTGTCAGTGTCATCTGGCAGTTGTGAGCTTTTACAGCTTGGGACATGATAGCGCAGTACCATTTGTTGATTATCTGCTGGCATTTGCATTAACAAAGGAGACTGGAGCATTTGACAGCATTTGACACAAATTAGTATGTGACAGAGGCGTCTGATGAAGTGTGCTGCCGCAGCATGTAGACCTTGTATTCCCACAAAGTCAGTTAAGTGTATGAATAAAGATTAAAGCCATCAAGAGCGTGATAAAAATCCAATATGCATCGTAAAAAGTCGTAAAAACATAAAATAAGAAGAAATTGGAGAACGGGATAGATTTCAAAATAGCTACATAAACATAAACACAGAGAATAAATTCTGTGCCAGATCAAAAACAGTGCAGACTGGCTTCAGCGTAAACGAGCATACTGAACTTCTCATATCCTGTCCAAACACTGCTGCATCCAACAGTCAAAAAACGCAGAGACACTGTCTCTCTTATGTCAGAACAGAGCGAGGTGCACGAGTGTGTAGCACAGCAGGCAATACGACTGTGTGGGCTGGGACTTTCTCTGTTTTCTTGAAAAATATTTTTGGCATCTCTAATCACAAACAAACAAACATTCAGAGTCAGATCCCTCTGCATTTGTCTTTACAGTTGCAATTTTTAAAAAAAAATAACACATTAAAATGTCACATGATTTATACAGTCCCGAGCACTGTGTATATATATGCGAAATGATTACATTGATTCTTGCTAATCTCGTATTAACAAACCTAAATCCAATTCTGACTGCTCAGTCTTGCGTTTATATGCCGAATGGAAAGCGGGGATAATCAATTAGGAACATGAAGACGGCATAATGCTGGGTTGATGTGATGTGATGTGGAACCCGCGTGTCCTTGTGCTCTCTATTGGATGTGCCAAAAGCTATTAGAGCAACAAACACTTTGTACAGTCGTGCCCAGATGGAAAAAAAAAGTCATGATATAAAGCTGAAAAGTTGACGGTTGTTACATGGTTTCATTTCAAAGTCGAACTGTGTTTTTTATTATTAGATTCCTTAATTGGGTGTGAAAAAGAGTGTGAAAAGTGTAAATCAATTCAATTATCTCAGATTTAAATGAGGCCTCCATCCACATGTTTATATCATATAAAGAAGATTTGAGTTTAATTTGAGTAATATACAGTACTTTAGTTCAGGAGTCTTCAACCTTGTTCACCCCAAGGACCCCTTGGACAAGAGACAAACAGAACAGGGACCCCCACATGTAATACTTAAGCAACAAACTGGACCGGAATAAGAGCACTGAAGCTGTCTACAGAAAGGGCCAGAGCCGCCTCTATCTTCTGAGGAGGCTGAGATCTTTTAACATCTGCGGGACGATGCTGAGGATGTTCTACGAGTCGGTAGTGGCCAGCGCTATCTTCTTTGCTGTTGTGTGCTGGGGCAGCGGTTTGAAGGTAGCCGAAGCCAACAGGATGGATAGACTTGTTCGTAAGGCCAGTGATGTTGTGGGGGTGCGGATGGACTCGCTGACTGTGGTGTTGGAAAGGAGGATGCTGTCTAAGGTGCGGGCTATTTTGGACTATGACTCCCACCCACTCCATGAGGTGCTGGACAGACTCAGGGGCACCTTCAGCCAGAGACTGCTGGCACCAAGATGCTCCACAGACAGACACAAGAAGTCTTTCCTACCTGTGAGCATCAGTCTCTACAGCTCCTCCCTCAAAATATCAGACACTCCAAGTCAAGTCCAAGTCCGAACTGGCTTGTGCAATACATAAGTGAAATCTTCCACATGTTTTTCTTGCTATTACTTACTATCTCACTTACCGTTTGGGAGCTGCTGTAACAAACACAATTTCCCTGCAGGGATTAATAAAGTATTTCTGATTCTGATTCTGATTCATTTTTTAAAATGTGGCCTATAATAACTTTGATATTTGCTTTATTCACCTATTTATATACTGGATTATTAGCCTATATGTGTTTATGTTGATAAAAAGTTCATGCGATAATTATTGTTATTATTCTGGTTGTTGTTGCCGAGGCTTATATTTTCTGTTGTTATTATTTTTCAACACAGAAACATTCAGCTTCAGGATGTCAGGTACCTCACTGATATGATATGACGATGACCTCGGCAGATGTGGAAGGAGTAGCTGTAGGATCTCGAGCTCGAGGCCTCGTTACTGTGACAAATTCATCCATTCTGCTTCACTAATATCAAACTAGTAGCTCGCATTATAACGTTATTGATTCACGTTAATTTCACAACAAAGAACAAACTGCTGGTCACGATATGTTAGACTGCACCATTGGAAGAATTGGAAGAACTTTAATGCTTTCAGTTTACTCAGTATCATCTTTTTCATTTTTTTTAATTCTCACAAATTATTTTGACAAAAATGGGCGGACCCCTTGCAGTACCTCTGCGGACCCCCTAGGGGTCACGGACCCCTAGTTGAAGACCCCTGCTTTAGTTTAATTAGCTAAATATAATGACGTCAGGTCTTTATTATGAATCTTTTATATACGTTTTCAGGTGGCCACACACATCACAGGTATTCAAGTGCTTTTATTCAAACAAACTGCATCTTTACAAACAGTTGAGGCTTGTGCTCTTTACATACTCAGACAAGATCAACTTTTAATGGGCGCTGAAGCGCACACAGCATCCAGATAGTTTTGCAGACTGATACAGCATTAGCTGGAAGAACAGCACTCTATTTGTGCTTGCCTTGTCCTGTGACAGGAAGACCTATCAGGTGCTCATCTCTACACCCCCTCCTCTTCCCCATCCCCTCTTCTCCTGACCTCATTCTGTCATCTTCGTTTTCCTTCTTCCCCACTCTCAGGTCTTTTATAAAGTGTCTCCATGCATTACACATTTAACAATGCATTAAAAATAGGCCACCATCAATCAGTCATTCAGTAGCGGAGACAGAATCTACTTGTGGCACCAATTTGATATGTTTCTCAAGGTTCAAGAACGAAAAGAACGCTATAAACTCTTAGGCTGCTGCTGCTGCTGTGTGTGTGTGTGGAAAAACTTAACAGAGATGAAAACACACGTTCAAATGTGCTAATAATACACCGTACCCCATAAAAACCCACCGTAATAATTTTGAATTCCCGTTTGGTTAATTTCCTACGGCACTGTGTCTTTTCCAGAATCCAGAAGCAGAATCAAAATAATATATATGCAGGCGGTAAGCCATGACAAGATTTCTGTTGATGGGTGCCAGGTTAACGTCGTGCCCAAAACAGTGATTTGAGAACTGTGATGCATGATACAGGATAGGTACTAGGTAAAATCTGATGTAATGGTTGGGAGTGAGTCAAACCCCGGGGGCAAATAGTCTGAACACTCTGACTCCAGGTTGCTCATTCCAAAGCAGATGTTCGACTGACGACAGCAGTACAAAAAGACAGTGGTGCATGTTATTCACAAGGTATTTCAAATTATTAGGACGGCATGTCAAGGTTGCTAAGCCAACATTAGATCTGCTTTGATAGCCATAAAGAAATATTAAAGAACTCTCACAAAAGGGTTTTTTTTTTTCACGGTTCCACGTGTGTTTTGTTAACACGGTAAGGTGTTCTCCGGCCCAGGTAGAGGTGTGGAAGTCTGTTTGGGAGCTTTGATGTTGCAGCTCTGCTCCGAGACATGATCCTGCATTCTGGACTTCAAAACAGACTGCGCCTCATCATGGGTAACAGCTTGAAGAGGTAGACACCAACTGCACAGACACGCCTGAAGGACCACACACACCAACAAGACATTTGGTCAGAGGACAAGACACATGTACCATTAGCTTCACGTGGAGAAAATGGCACGTTATGAGGTTTATTTATGTGTATAATTAGTTCTCTGTGTAGAGACATGTGTTAAAAGGAATCCTAAATTGGGTATATTAAAAGGAAAAATAAATAGATGTGATTTTTATTGTAGATTGCAGAGGAAGGGTAGTTCTCCTTGCACTGTGGAGTTCAAATCCCTGACGGTAACAAATCAAAGTATGTTTTAGACATGTCCTTCTGTGCTAGTAATACAATAAATGCTTTTAAAATATTTTCCTTTGAAAATTGCCTTGAAGGTATGTTTTTCTTCCTCGCAACACATCACTCTGATTCAGTGAAAGCTGTCTGGTAGATTGCGAAGTGTCTGTTTTTTCTCTTCTTTCTTTTTTTTTTTTCTTTCCCCGGCAATGTTTTTCCAGACCATTTTCACTTATTACCCCCTCAGGTCATTGCTTGCTGCAGTCTGGCTATTTTACAGACATGACTCCATATGTCCTTGATGACACATACGATAGCTCATCCGATGTGTATCACACTGTTTTTACCCTCGCCAGTTTTGTCTAAAATCTAACAGCGCCCTACGCACGAGCAGCTGGAGAAAAAAAAAACAAAAAGTTGCGTATCTTACCTTGAAAAATCTTTTAAATCTTTTGCTGACTATGTACAATGCAATAGGGTTGATGCATGAGTTGAGTGACGCCATGTTAATGCCAAAATAGTCCAGGACGAGAAAGACACTGGAAAAGGAGGATTAAACATTAGATATAAATCAGACAAATCAGGTAACAATCAATGAAAAAAAGATACTGAATTCTTCATGCTCACCTCAGTAGCTGACACCTGTTAGGATCTTTCTCATCATACATGGTTAATTTCAAGATTCTGCTCAAGTACAGAGGCAACCAACACAGCGCGAACACAATCACCAGGCAGAAGACAGTTTTTGCGACTTCCAACCTCTTGAAAAAGGAAAGATGATCAGTTTTACAGTTGATGTTACACCAAAATATATTTAAAAATGTACCAAAAAAAGTGTAAGAACCTGCTTGGTGTGGTCGCTTAACGTATTCTCAGTGTTCTTCAGCATTTTCCTGATCATGAGTGTGTAGAAGATGGCGGTCCAAGCCAGTGGCATGCAAAAGTAGAAGCCAAAGAGCCACCAGTCCTTTGCTGATTTATAAAACTGTTGATTAAACACGACAGAGGCCCACACATGACATGATGTTCAATGGTTGCTACGTTACAGCATGCATAAAACAGTATTTCAAACACACACGCATATATATATATATATGTTTACAGGGACACTTACAAAAACGTTTCCTATCAACAGTGTCTGATGTAAGTTGGATGTAAAAAAAAAAAAAAGACAAGTCAAAACATGTGCTGATCTGCTTACCTGCATGAACTGTGTGGTTTGCATGGGATGAAGCAGACATATTCTCAGATGCCTGTCTTTATAGTCCATTGTTATCATATCAAAGCCGACAACTTCGGGCACAGCCAGCAGGATAGAAATAACCCATATCAGAGTTATTTCGATTGCCGTCCACATTGAAACGCCGATGCCTTTGATTCGATTCCAGGATACTACAGCTCGATATCTGCTGAAATCAATGGGAAGATGTTATAGCTTGGGGGACTTTTTGCCTGTAACAATGATACTTTTTTTTTTTAGTTAAAGAACATTTCAAGGGCTAATGCTAAACAAATCTGTCTGCTTGATAAAATACAGATAGTAAGCCGACAAACACTATTTTCTTGTAGGGCACAGGACAGTGCTGCTTATCTTCCGTACCTGTCAACACTCAGAGCACATAAGCTCAACACAGTAATTCCAACAGAGGTTTTCTGTATGAAGGGGACAAGTTTGCACAGCACCACGCCAAATGGCCAATCTTCTGCCATGAGCTGAAACAAAAACAAAGGACAATTTTCAGTACAAAAAAAAAAAAACCCAACCACAATCAATTCAAGGTGAGATTGAAGTTTTAAAATAGATAAAAAAAAGAGAGTCAGGATGAGAGGCAGTATTGTTTTCTCATTGTAATTGCACAGCATGAGGTGGAAAAACTCACCCTGTATGCGTTGATTGGAATGTCTATCACAACGTGGATTAGATCCCCCAAAGCAAGGCTCGCAATGAGAATGTTTGGCCCACTTCTCATGCATTTGTTTACGTATATGATTTTCAGTAAGGCTGAATTTCCCACTATTCCAACAACGAAAACAACAAGAGAGACCACGGTATTGACGTATTTGAAGGCATCTCTAATTCCAGCCGACTCCAAGCACATGGGGGGGTGTGGTGTTTTCGGTCCTGTTACTAGGGGTGGATGAATTGAGCTGTTGGATTTCTGTTTTTCTGGTATTAAAAGACCAGGGGAGGCTGTTTCAGAGAGCTCAATTACAGCGAATGGTTCTGAATGCTGATCACTGGCCTCGACTCTGATGAGAATACTTCCCAAACAAAGAAAAAGAGCCACGGTCCACATTGTTGATGATTTCCTCAAAAGGCCCTGAAAATGTTTCTGCCAACGTTTGGACTGAAAATGAGAGTGAAAATAATTACTACAACATGTTAGCCTTGAGATTTACAGCAAAGCACTTAGGTGGGGAAAAGGATTAATTTAATTTACTGATAAAAGGCAACAAGAAATAAACATGCACTGATACATTATGATACACTGAATTGTGCCAGCTTACCTTCAGATGTACAAATTCTGCATGAAATGAGTCTTTGTGACACAAAATAGGCTTTATGTGTAACACAAAGCACTACCCTACTACTACTTTGTTGCCGTGCGTGCTATAAATGTTAGAACCCAGCAGAGGGAAATCAGGGTTTTATAGGCTAAGGTATTGTTGTCAGCATTAGTCATCGATCTGTCAGTAGTGACTGTAATTACTTCCCTTGATGCATCATCCTCAATGAAAGGACGGCGTTGAAGTGTATTGTCTGTTATCACAGAGTGAGATCATTTTATAGGACTCAGTAGGGATATCATGTTACGTTTTGTCTCCCCTTCTTTCTCCAAAAAGTTGGCCGTTATCTTGTCAGACATAAAAGTTCCACGCAGAATCACAAAATGTTTCTATTTTAGTGAGGAGATTGTGTTTTTGTGCTCGAAGCCACAACGCTCTCTATTGTTAAAGTTAGAAGTCATCATTAGTGAGCGTAATGGGATCAGGGAAATTGTCTTCTGCAACAATCTCACAGTTTGGATGAGCCTGATGCCAAACTACTGCCGGGTAACGGCACTCGAACAATAACAAAAATGATACATAAGGAACTGTATGAATATTCAGTGAGTGTCCTCTTGAGATTTTGCTTTAGCTTATCACGTTTAAAAAACATGAGTGAGTCACCACCCTACGAGAGAGACACTGCCTCTGCATCTCCTGAGAGTCCTGAAGAAAAGGACTTTTCCTCTCAACCGCTCTGTGACAACCCGAACAGCCTGGAGGAGCATGAGGCACATGAAGACCAGAAAGATCCTATTATTATCATGCAAGACAACTGCTCCGGCTCTCCTTTGAATGCTCATGTTTCAGGGTAAAACAACATATTTTTTTATTAACCTGTTAGCTAACTTTCTGTTACAGGATACAATAGGAAAGGTTACATTAATTTTGAAATATCAAAGCACATCTTGGGACACATTTATTTAACTTTAAGCTAACGTTAACTGTCTTGTTGTCTCTTCAACGGACCATATTTCTGTGCAGCATCCAAACACAAATTACCACTGAACACTACAAACACAGCACCAAATGGCAGACTGATAAAGTTAGCAACTAACTAACCGGTGAAGAGTTGATGACCAGAAACTTTACTTCAGCTGACATCCAATTATTGCCAATGTTGCTCTGTGACTGCTGACAAGAAAGGCAGCTGTTTGCTGAAATGATAACCAAAACAACTTCATCAGATGATAATATGTCAGATGTATGTCTTTTTTTTAACCTTGGTGAGGGGTTCCTCTGCCCCCAAGAGGCAAAGAATCTATTCATTTATCTCTAAAAATAGTTGTTAAAGCTGCAATTCGTCTCCTATGTCTGTTTTTTCCGTGCAGTCCGGTCTCGCCAGAGTTCATGGAGGTACGCGGCCTGGATGGAAGATTCATTACTTTGGTGAGCTCCCAGACCCAGACAGATTGGGAATGGGTGGAGCAAAGTCTCTCTTTCAGCTGTCAAGGTAAGCCATGTCATCAGTTTGGGGGCGAGGGGTCACCTGTTCCTGCCCCCTCCTGCCTCTCATGACATCTGTGAAATTCCCAATTATTTCTCTCTTGTGCAGTTCAAAAGGAAATTGAAGATCTGCAGTTGTTGCAGGCAGCGGTGGAGAGCGTGGACTCTTCACAGGTGATCTGCTCGCGTGTTTAATGTATGGTCAACTTTCATAGCATAAAATCTGGTGTACTAATGTTGCATAGGTACAGTATAAATACTTTAATTAAGTACAATTTCGATGTACTCTACTCTACTACTCCAGAAATATTACACATACTGTACATCACTACATGCAGGGGTTATCTTGAGATTTGTCATGTATGTGGTGGGGAGGGGCTCTGTGGCAGTACCATGTGCACGTGTGTGTGCATAGACTACAAAATTGATATCATTTTGACAAACTTTAAATAAAAGATAATAAGGAGACAGCGCTGCTCTGAACACTGAAACGCTAATCAAAGACATTCGGGATACTGATGGCAGTGCGCAAATCTACAGCTGCTGATGATAAAATCTTTATGTAGTGCACTCTCCTGTGTAGTTTTGGCTCTGCTGCCTTGTAATTTGTCCAGTCCTCGTAATACATTTTTAAATATAAAATGCTATTTATGTTATGGCGTGGCTAAATATTTGATAAATACATTTACCAAGAGACGTGCGTCCATATTGCCCAGTATGCTCAGCTAATCAACATTTTAGATACAATAGTCAGTGCATTCCATTTTAGTCCAGAGTTGTAACTAAACCTCGACTAAGAGACTAGATAGTCATTGTCATTGTTTTATAATCATGTTCCCCGATGATTAGTGCCATCACGTCCATACATTCACTGCACTGTTACATTATAACCTTTACTGCTCCCCACAGAGTTTGCTGCAGATGGAAAGTGCGAGTTTAATGTCTTGCATGAGCATATGAACACATGTTCATGCAAGACACCTTTATCTTTTCTGTGCTGCAGTTTCTGGCCTTTATTGCCGTTTATTAAACATAATAAATTGTTGTATTTCACTCTGATTTTTGTCAGGTACAAAGCCACAGAACAACGGCACTGTTATTTTCTGACATCAAACTAGGAGAGGTAAGAACAGAAGCTACCTGATTGCTGTTCCCGAAATTCAATTGAATGGCCAATTGAGGCTGGCAACAAATGAATCTCATATTTAAGCAACACTGTATACATTTTTACTTTGAG
Organism: Miichthys miiuy; assembly: GCA_036365135.1. Classification (NCBI taxonomy): domain Eukaryota; kingdom Metazoa; phylum Chordata; class Actinopteri; family Sciaenidae; genus Miichthys; species Miichthys miiuy. Next base: position 6,024,043 of record CM071612.1, on the reverse strand, counting down.
TAAATGACTTTTACATGTACATGTACATTTTACTATTACATATTTAAGCGTGGTCAGAAAGATGAGAGTAGGGCCTACGTCTACCTGTTTTTACAAAGGCTTTACAGCGTGTGCAACATGCAGACTGTAAGTCATCCATAAGATAAAGTTGCAAGGATAATTTTATGGGCTATAGCTTGTATGTATATGTTGTATGTACATGTAGATGTAGGTTATGTGTGGCTTACGTCCAACAGTCTATACAAGTCTTCTTGATTTATACAAGTTCTATTCACACCAGGAATCGGATGATGAAAGTATGCCAGAGAAAGAACATGATATACCTCGTGTGGGGCCGCCTCGTCTCATAGCATACAAACCAGAGCCGAGGCAAACTCGTGTCGGAAAGGTACTTGTATCACTATATTGCTCATAGTGCCTGGAAAAGACAGTGATGGCCTTTTTTCATTCTCCCACAGTAATAGCAGTGTGTGGAAGCTATAATATCAGAGGTGGATATCAGAGGTGATCGCGAATGTGTTTTTTGCTGCGCTGTAGGTTCCAGAGGTTGAATCTAAACAGGATGTGCATCTTGTTCAGTGTGACTATTGCCAGCAGCTCTGTCAGCCCTTCGTACACAGTGAACGGTTGGAAAATGAAACAGACTTTGAGAGGGTGAGTGCAGCTTGTTTACCTCCAACACGAAAATTGAAAATAAATTCATTAGAAGTAATGACTGCTCAGAGAGACTGACTTTCTGCGGTGGGAAAAGGTTCATTGGGGAAGAGAAAAAACACGTAATGTTGTAATTTTCTTCTTGTATGCAGCTTCTCTGTTGTGAGCAAGCTAAACAAATGATAACGCTTATCCTGGAAGAGAGAGACAAAATGGCGCAGAAAGAGTCAGATAGAAAAATTGATGTGAGCTCTCATGCGCCAATCATGAGTGAGGGAGAGAGGGAAAGTGCTAAAGAGAAGGCAAAGAAGAGGTGAGTAGCATGCATGCCCCGTCCCTCCTGCATATACTTTGTATGTTGCAAGGATTGTGGGGAAGGCTGCTGGAGGACATACAGCAGTAAAGTAACTGTGCTGTACTGCATATATATATATATATATATATATATATATATATATATATATATATATATATATATATATATATATACATATATATATATATATATATATATATACGACATGCCATAAAAGAGCTCAATTTTTCTTAGTGTTGAATGTAACAAGAAATAAGAGGTGGAATCGATCACGTTTTCGCATTGTATTGTATTCCTCCTTCACACAGGAAATAATTTCAATTCTATTCAATTTCTAATGTAGGTTGAGACATTTGAAGAAAAAAAAACCAAAACCTAAACAAGCTGCACAAGTCAACTTGAATATAGACTTAGGTAAGTATGCAACCATCTGGTCTAAAAAAATAATGAATATATGAAGCAGTCTTTAATGTTTCTCATTGATAATATATACATATATAAATTCTCTTTGTCTGCTCAGGCCGTATTGAGATCAAACATAAAACCTTTAGGCTGCCAAAAGAGGTGCCAAACGATGAGCCTGACATGCTTCAGATGAATATCAAAACTACTACTGGCCTGTTTACACTGCAAGAAGAGACAGATGGTGAGCCAAAGGAATGTCTGAAGGTATGTTCTCATAATGACATTGCTGTGACATTACAGTGTATTTACCATAAATGTAATAAACAACTTGATCGCTCTGTGTCACAGCTAAAGGAAGTGATGAAGAAGTTCTACAAAAGTGGGAAATGTTTTTGCACCTCGTATCCAGATGGAGCGGGTAATGTTTTGTATCCTTTTTAAGCGGAGCACAAAGTGGAAGATCAAGGACAAGGTCAAAGTACTTAATGAGAGGGTACACATTTGTTCCCTTTGATAAAAGGTTTGCACAGTGTTAATGATCCTTAATAGACAAAGTTATCCTTCTGGGAATGCAGCCATTATAATATCCTCTGCAGAAGCTGCTGACTTTACTTACATAATCTTGGAGGACAAGGACGTGGCACCCAACATCAAAGGCATTTTCACAAATAAAGGCCACTCCACGTGCTACCATCCCAATGGAATGATATGGTAATTGTTACTCTATGAACGCTGTTGTTATATAAGAGGTTCTCACTAAAAGTCATAGTTAGTCAACACTACTCTCATATCTTATCCTATCATATACATTACATCACATAGAGTACATATGAAGCAGCCAGGTTAGCTTTTTTTCTGGAAACAGGGAGAAATATCTCACCAAGATATGTCCATAGGTAGCAAAATATGGCTACAAAATGCACCTACGCCACCTCTAAACCTCGCTAATTAACATATCTGTTACGTCTCATTTGATTCATCTGTGCAAAAATTGTAATGTGAATGAAAATTAAACTGAAAAAAAAAAAGAAACAACCGACCGAGCTGCGTCTCAGGTAGCAAAATCCACCTAGTTAAAACTAACTTATTGTTGTATGGAAAGGTATGTGCCAGATTATTTCTCGACTGGGAGCAGTTGCCAGGTAACCCAGCCAAAAATTCAGGAAAATAGTCTGGCACTTGATACCCCACCATAAAAGAGCAAATCAACTATTTACACTTTGGTTTTTGTATTGAGTTAATTAAATAAGATATAACATGTTAGGTGTAATTTGTTCCACTCAGACACAGGCTAGCTGTTTCCCCCTGTTTACAGTCTTTATGCTAAGCTAACTTGCTGCTGGCTATAGACGAATATGAGAGACATCCTCATCTAACTCTCCACCAGAGTGAAATATTACCTAAAATGTTGAACTATTTCGTCATTTCAATTCGTATTTTAGGAATCAAATGTAAATATTAGATGTCAAAATCCAATCTTAACTGTATCTTTTGTATCTTGGACACTAAACGGTTAAGACCTCTTAAGTTTCATAAGACTTTTTGACCAGAGACAGCTTTTTAAATAACCTGCTGCTCTCATACTATAGGTCAGGATGTGTGTATTGCTAATCTCTGTGCTGTGTCTGAAGGTTGAATCTGACCCCTGTTGGAGGTCTCTGCCTCAGTGAGACAGGAGCTTTGAGGAGACGCTGGAATTGGTTGTACTTTGACCCGCATGTACGTAACCTTCCCTTCAAGCCTCTAACCTTTGCCCTGGGCCCAAACATCAGCGTGCGCATACACTCACAAGAACACATGTACGTCACCTTTGCACACCGGCAAAACAGTGTACGCTTCAGTGTTGGGTCAAAGCTTAAGGTGGGTAATGATAAATGCACTCTAAATGCAAGTGGTTCTGTTTGTTTTATACATGAAAAATATAAGAGCCTGCACGTCCGGCTGTATGCTGCAAATTACAGCGTTTGCACAGAAATAAGAAGTGGCAACATGTTATTTTTCTTTCAACGCAGCTCATGTATCCAGAGCGCCATGACAAGCCAGGGCAAGATGTTCTGGAGAGATACATCCAAATGAAGAGCTCAGAGATTTACTCTCTGCTTGGCCAGATGCAGACCTGCATGTCCCTCCATTACAGTTTCATTACCCGGACGCAGCAGCTTAGCAGACAAATGGAGAAGGAGAAGTCACCCAAAGAGATAAAAACACATGTAAATTAATACAGAACTGCTCGGATCTGACATCAATCATTGCTGTTTTTACTGTTTATAGCCTCTTGAATGTCTTGTTCTTATAGTCATTCACAGTTACAGTCAGACTATAAAGGGCTCGATGGAAAAATGGAAGCTTGGATCAGTTGGTTTGGAAATGCATTTCAGTAAACATTAAAATCAGCTAGTTAAAATCTTGATGGAGGGAGGGAATATAAAAAATCTCAAAGAAGAAATGAAGGTTGTCTGTGTTTGGGCCATAAAAAGATCGCAGAGAACAAATTCACCTCTCCGGATATCACGTTATAACTCCTATAAGATCCGCTGTGATGGATTCAGTGCTAAATGGATTGCTTTAATGAAAGAGAACAGCTAAGAAACCTCCCAGTTAAAAACCTCTTTTAACAGCGTGAACAAAAGACCTTCAACTTTTAAGAGACCCGAGTAATATTTCCAACACATGACTTCTTTTCATTAGAGCAGCTAGTTCTTTTTATTGGTTTTTTGTACAAGTTGTACATACACCTTCTACTTCATGAGCGCAACAAACAGGCCGGCAGAAACTGGAAACAGACACTAAACCATAGCACACACATTTTGTCACCCGCATCCATCTAATCCCACATCACACGCTCATTTTCCCCAGTTGAAATATCACTTTTCCCATCCTACCTATCCACCTACTCACAAACACCAAACAATTGTCACAATAACAGGTCACACGCGCCTCTGCATGTTATGTTACTGTAACATGACCCTGTAGTCTCTGCATCATAATTAGTAGACGCTTCTTTTGGGCTCTTTTGAGATCCATCCGTCCATTCATTATCTGATCACGGTGTGTTCAAATCCTGTATATTATTATTATAGTATATTATTTTAAATTCACCTCACAGAAAGAAGGTTCCTGGTTCGAACCTTAGCTGTGTGGAGTTTGCATGTTCTCCCCCGTGTCTGCATTGGTTCTCTCCAGCTTCCTCCCACAGTCCAAAGACATGCAGGTTAACAGGTGACTCTAAATTGGTCGTAGGTGTGAATGTGAGCGTGAATGTCTCTCTCTGTGCCCTGCGATGAGCTGGCGACTTGTCCAGGGTGTACCCCGCCTCTTGCCCAAAGTCAGCTGGGATAGGCTTCATCCCCACCGTGACTCTGATGAGGATACGCGGTTACAGATAGTCCTTTTTCACAGCAGCCATTTTGACATGAAATATTTGGGTCAACGCAGGTGTTTCCATTGATACTAATGGAAACGGTTCCGTTCCATTTATTGGATCAGAGACTTTCCAGGGAGGCAACATGCACCACGGCAGCACACTGACTCTGTTTGACCTGAATGGAACAGAACCTTAATTAGCATCATTGGTAACACCTGTGTCTACCCTCCTATATCATGTCAAAATGGCTGCTGTGAAAAAGCGCTGTTGCGCGAGTTAGAGAACAATGCTTTGTTGTGTACAGCGTACATATAAATATATATATAGAACAGCCTGAAGGAAGATTTAATTGGCACTATTCGTCTTCATTTATTGCAACTTCTTTTCATAGTTCGGGCGTAACTTTCATAAAAAAGCAAATATTTTTTTACAACTCAAACACTTGATAACTTTTTTTTTTTCTCGACTGGAAGTTTGGGGCTTTTATGACGTTATTTACTACGAAGAAGAAATAAAGGCTGTGAGAGTGCAGCGATTATGCAACCATTTTTGTGGCATGCTCCATATCAAAAAATTGTAACCCCAGGATTCCTGTGATGAATAAACCACGTCGGTAGCCTCCTTTATGGAAAATAAAGCAGATACATCATGATGTACTTCACACAGGATTTTTAATCGCTGTTTTCATGCGGGGTCAAAAGAAGCGTATCTAGGTTTAGAAAGATCAGCCTGTTCTTGGTTTTTAATGCATTTTCAATTTACATATAGCTGATGGCAACATTATCTTAATCTACTATAACAAGTGCAGACTTCTAGTTAGTTGCAGGCTACTGTAATGATTTATTTCCATTATCTGGTTACTATATATGGCCCAGTGGAACTGGCCTGATAATTGGTGGTACTCCCAGACCTCTAAATAATTGAGCACTGAGTGTGGGTGTATGTCTGATTTACACTTGAGATTTTTTTTTTTTTACAGAAATTCAAGATGGTGAAAATCTGCCACAAAGACATGAATATTCTCTTTCCCCCCTTTTTTTCCCCCCCTCTTGGTTTCTTTTAAAGTCAAATTTGCATTTGCTTTATTGGCATGAGCATGATTGCATCTAGTATTGCCCAAGCACAGGGATTTCAGTAATAACCATTCAGACTCTTAAAAGGGAGGGGGGGGAAAAAAGACAACAAATTGTGGGCACATTACTATCTGGTCTTAATTCGTAAATGGACCTGCCTAAGCTAATTACACAACATGAGCCCTGCAGAGTCTGGTGTACAAGAGCAGGAAAACAAACCATTGCAAACACAATAAAACATATATGTATGATACGAGGAGATGTATGCGATGTGATGTTATGACTTGAACAACCGACGGTAAAGGCAGTAGTGAGAAACCAGAGAAGAAAAAAGATCAAATAAAAGCAGAACATTCTCAGTATGCCTTTCTCTCTCTCTTTTTTTTCTTCTTCTCCCATTTCTGTTAACATGTCTGCCATAGAAACAGTTGCTTATTGTTCTGTGGTTGCCATGGAGCACACTGGGAGCAAAACATGCTGTTTTCATTTGACCATTTCTCTGTCTGATTCAAGACGGATTCAGGGGATTTTGTTTGTTTGTTTGTTTGTTTTGTTTCTTGTTAGTTAGTTTTTCTTAATAATTCATTTGTGGTTTCTCCGCTCACATCGCAAAGATAAGGATGCAGTCACTTGACTCTCTGGGCGAATCAGCCGAGATGGATTCACCAGCAAATCCTGGACATGTAAACAAAGAAAGGTTAGGAAATGAAATGCCACAAATTGACAGAGACTGTAGTCACTGCACCATGAATAGTAGACACTAAGCAGTGAATCTAATGGACATCTAAGACAGAAAACAAATAGTTTGCTTGCATTTGATGTTGTCTGATCTCTGTCAACAGTCACAAATCTATCTGTACTAACCATGCGGATGGTAGTGCTTGTTTCTGGGCAGCTGTATTGTACAGATGCTTGAGTTATTGCATCATATTTGGGCTTATTAAGCTGATAATAAAAAATTCCAGTATGAGCTCACGTGAATATCTGAGGATCCACACATTTGACCAGAGAGTTGTCACCAGAGTCAGCGTTGGTATACAGACTGACTGGAGAGACGAGGAAGACGGCAGTCGAGGTACGGTGTCTAAACATTTCACGCTAACAATGAATCTCTGACCTCGGCTGGCAAATCGCTACGAACGTCTGAGATAATGAGTTTTTATGAGTTTTCTTCTTTTTTTTATTTGCAGACTATAAATACACAAAGCAAGAAACATCACAAGCTCCTCACAAGAATTTGGAGTTGACATCTGAGCAGGTGAGTGTGTCACGCTGTGGTAAATACCCAGAAGATGGTTTAGAAACCCACAACGAGGTGTTTAAACCTTCCTTTGACTCAATGACAGCGGCGATGTCCTTGACAAAGTAAAAGCTTCGCCACGACAATCACAGTACGAGACGTTTGTCTGAACTCGACTGAGCATTTTTATGCATAACACTAACTAACATCTGAGAAGCACTTTGTAGAGACAGACCTTAGACAAATGGTGAGTAGATGCAATTAACATATATATGGTCCTTTTGTGTGTTTTAGAGATAATTCTGAAACACTGAATTTGAGTTTTCATAACGTCGTCTATCCTTGTCATGGTGTACTTTTTATCTTGTGAAAGATGATATGATGTGGTATCCAGAGACACGGTTTTGATTTATTCATGAAGCACAAGTTAAAGAATAAGACCTCAAAAGAATTTAATAAATTATGAACTGTCTTTGTTTTTTTATTTTTTTCCTCCTCAGAGCGTTTCTAAATACATGAAGTCTGAGTTGGAGATATCCCCAGATAACGAAGTGTTGGATTCGCTCAGCGAGGAAACTCCCCAAACTCCTGTAGCCTGCCAAGTAGAAACGGAAGAGTCTTTAACGAATCTGGACAAGGTATGGAGAAAAATGCCACTTTTTAACTGCTCATTTTCCTCCTCGCATATAAATATGAATTAATTTATGGAACATGCAATTAGTCTGTGTTTGTGTGGTATCAAAACTCTCCTGTCTCTGCCGTCGCCGCTGCTTGTTTTTAAGACATGCCAGACTGTAACGTTCTTTTTTGAATACCTCATTAACTGGAATGTTTGGATGCTGTGTATTTATGACAGTGTCCTTTTGAGGAAGAAAAATATGAAATGAGCGTCTACTCCAACATTGTTTTTAGATCCCAGCCTCAAGTGGATTAGACTCATCAGAGGAGCCGCTGCAGACTGCATTGAATATTTGCTGCCAGCACTGCCAACAGCTCAAAAAAGCCCCAGTGACCAGTGATCAGATAGCCAAGAGTGTTGACCCAGAAGAGGTGAGAGAGTGAATGTGCATCTACCACTGTTAATATGGTGACATGCTCATTTTAAATAAATACTGACTGAACTGGGAAAAAAAAGTGATTTTGCTCATTTTGCTGCACGCAGAGTTACATTTAGTGTCAGCGTGTGCAGCTTAGAACTGAGATGATTATTAATGCAAATAATAGCCATGATCATTTTAGCCTTATAAGCAGCCCAACAGCCTGTGACATTCATTCGCTAATAAATATGTAATGTGGGGATGGAAATTCATAATTTAACAGCTAGGTTTAGATGGTGAAATTTCTAGGTAGCAATTGACTCAAGGGTTAGCAATGTCGGTCAGTCAGCCACTTGACTGGAATGCCTCAACAACTACTTGGATCAGTGTTTCTCAATCCTGGTCCTCGGGGACCACTGCCCTGCATGTTTTAGATGTTTCCTCCTCTTCCACCACACCTGATTCAAATGATCAGCTCGTCATCAAGCTCTGCAGTGGCCTGCTAACGAGCCACTCATTTGAATCAGGTGTGGTGGAGGAGGAAACATCTAAAACATGCAGGGCAGTGGTCCCCGAGGACCAGGACTGAGAAACACTGACTTAGATGATTGCTATGAAATTTGGTGCAGACATTCCTGTTCCCCAGAGGATGAATCCTATTCATTTTGGTGACCGTCTGACTTTTCCCTTTTAGTGCAATCATCAGGTTGGGTTTGTGGTTCAGAGTGAAATATATTTATAGACAGTATATTGACTGAAACGCCCCCAAACAGCTATTGGACGGATTGCCAAGACATTTGGTCAACATATCCGAGGTGCAGGGAAATTAAACCTCAATGACTTTATTGATCTGACTTTCATTTGTCAACTATTTTGGCTTTATGACCAAATACCCACAAAACAAAATCAGATTCCCGTCAACCTCAGCTAAACATTGCACTTTGTGCCAACTAGAAAGCATTAGCATGCTAAAACGCGTATGCTAGCTTCATCATTGTGGGCAACTATAGAATTTTTTTTTTTTTTTAGAAAGTTTTAGAAAGTAATTCAAATGTTCAATCACTTGTTTGACTTCCAAGTTAGGCAATTAAGCCTGAATGGAATGAATCAGATGTTCTTTCAGGCATCAAACCTGACTAAAATACAAGATATACCTTTGGTTTATCAAACGTTCAGGTTTGATTTGTTTTTATCGTAGACTTAGGTATCTGAATTTCACTAATCCAACATGACTTACTTGACTCATTGTGCAAACTCTTTGTAAAATCGGTGTTTTTACAATAGGTTACCACTTGCTCTCATTCGACGTGAGTAATAACAATAAATATGTATGAAAAGTAAGTAGTCTTTTCCTGTCTTTGTGTCTCAGCTTTTCTGCTGTGAGGAAGCACTGAAGGCAGCAGTGATGCTGAAAGGTGCAGCGGTTATCGCAGAAGAAACCGTGACTGATAGAGACCCGGCGATGCAGAAAGATCAAAGGTCAGGATCGCTCTTGTCTATTATTGGCTTCCACCATTAAATGGTTTTCAAATTAAATTTCCATGCCATTGAATTCCTGATGCTACATTTTCTATGACATATACCACAGGCTGAAAGGTTTGGAATTTGAAAGGAGTTCAGACCATCAGACGCCTAAAGCAGGTTACACACACACACACATAGACACACTCACACCATCTACCAGACAGATATCTCAGGCAGATTAAATTTACTCCTTTTTCCATTGTGTTCATTCATGCCGTGACACCTTAAACTACATTGCAGAACACAAACAACAAGTATCCGTCATCGTACACAAAGGACCCCCAGATGATGCTTGGACTCTTTCATTCCCTGAAATAGACATCATGGATTCTGAAAACACTTTCTCTTTAAATGGAAAAGGTCGTGGACAGAAGGTATTGTCATATGTTCAAATCGCAGTTGTTGTTTTTTTTTGCACAAATGTCAAGACTACGGCTGCGAGTCTAGAGGCCTACATTAATTATTTAATCTGTTTGGTTGAACAGAGGACGACACCGCTCGTCAAACGATACAACAACGGTCAAACATTTATTGTGATTTTTCCAGATGGTACCGGGCAGGTGTGGTATCCTTTTCAAGTCAATCTAACTGACGTGCCGTCATAAATACTTAATGTTTGATTGTTCGCCTTAATCACATCTAAAAGCTATCCATCAGGAAGGCTTGCAATTCTCGTGTCTGCTGTGCAATCAGCCGACTGGTCTTGCGTGGTGGTCCTCGAAGACAAACATCTGCTGCCTCACATTCAGGCAGTTTTCACCAGCAGAGGACGGGGTACCTGTTATCACAACAATGGCTCAGCCTGGTACGACTGGTTGTTCAATCAGCCCTAATATTTTATTTCATAGTGTAATACTGGCATAAATCAGCACAGTACTGTGTAATTAAAACCTATTTAATTATCACCAGCTCTCTCTAGAAACATTTCAAGTTTAGTTTATTTTAATTATTGATAAAAATTGGCGGCGGACAGAAATAACGACCCGTCTGTGAGAGACAATAAAACCCCTGAGGGGCTCATTGTTCACAAGCTGCTTCTCTTTATTAGGGTGAATCTGACTCCGTGGGGAGGCACCTACTACAGTGACACAGGAGATTTGAAGAAACAGTGGAGCTGGCTGGACAATAAGCATCATGTTCACGCTCCGCCTTGCCAGCCCCTCTGCCTGACACTGAGCACCAACCTCAGCGTCCGCATCCAATCCCAAGAGCACATCTGCATCACTTTCACCTCTGGCAAACAGAGTGCACAGCTTCACGTAGGAGCCAAACTGAGAGTAAGTTTGGGTGGCTTGTGATATTAATAATCGTTTGTAGCACAAGCAGAAATACAAGTGAAGGGCAGACCCAATTTTAGGCAAAATCATTGATTCTGCTTTATATTTCCTCGCTGTCGTAGCCGAATCAAGGCAAAGGTCTAACGCTGCCAGGGTCTGACATGCTTCAGAGACATCTGCAGCAGAAGAGTGCAGAGATCAATGTCCTACTCCAGAACATCCAGTCCCTCATCACCTATCAAAAGACTGTCAGTCCGAGGAAGGTCAAGTCCCGGCAAAGCCTCATCTCACAGATGGAAAGACGGCGGCTGCCAATGAAGCAGCAACAGCCTGCCAAGAAGACCCCCTAAAGCTGACGATGTCCTTGAATGGCAGTTTCTCATTTGTGTGAAATGAAGCGACTTGTTCTGTAGCGTTCCGAGAATTTGAATTCAACAACAAAGTTCTTTTGAGGGAAAAAAACAACAAAACAAAGAACATTACTAACTTTTTGGGTTTTTTTAATCAGAATGTTCATAAATAGTTTAACTGTACACGTCATTTTACAGGAGATACACCAAAGCAAATCTTACTTTTTGTTACTCTGCGAGGAGCACTAGGAAAACACACCCATAAATCATACAGTGCAAAACTGCCAAGGTCAATGGTCCAAAAGGTAAAAGTATTAGTTTCGATCAACCTATTTATAAAAAGAAAAAAGTATAAAACATAAGATTTCTTTACATATTTGCAACAGAATAGCAAAACTTCTTTCTTCTCTTTTCTTTAAGAAAACATCAGGAGAGGGACCTGAGCAGCCCGTAGTACATCAGCCCACCATAGAGCTCTACTCAATGTTACATTTTGCAGCATTTTTCTTTGTCGTGCTATCCTTCCAAACCCATCGAGGGAGTCTGGGCATCTGAATTCAAGCCTCCTTACTGGCCATTAGCTACCTGGCTGATGAACAACCCTTTAGTGCCTCTATTTGCACACACAAAGTGTCCTTGTCTGAACACTTAATATATTTCACACCTCACACCCCCACCCACCCATCGTCCACCCTCAGAGTCACACTGTGTGCAAATTGTTTTGATTCAAACCAGTTTGGTGTTAAAAAGAGACGTGATCACAAATCCACAATTGTCAGAATGGATTTCTCCTACATGAAAACAACCCTAACCACAACGCCACCATCAATTTGAGTCAAACAAAACGATCAAGTCAGTACCCAAAAATAACATCCTCCACTTCCCAGTTCGTTATGAACTCCAACATGAATACCTGAACCTCAATATACTTGTATCTACTCGAGCCGCCGCCGGAGAATCTTAGGCCTTGTGCAAGTTTTTTTTTTTTCCCTCTTTGCTGTCAGTTCAGCGCCCTTGATGCAGCTTGCAGCTCAGGTACAGTTCTTCCGGTCATCTCGCCTACTCACAGCCTCACAGCTCCTGGTCATGGCTGGAGTTGCAACATCCTGTCGCTCTCCAGAGGGTGCTCGCCAGCATCGCCACACGCCGAACTTGGACATTACTTATTCACAGACAGCAGTAGGTTAATCTGAAAGAGAAGGCGTGAAAAATGTTGAGTACTCGAGCCGGCATTCGTTATCAAACGTTTCTCCACTGAAGTGGCTCTCAGCACTTTTGGATGTTGCACTAGTATTATTAAAACTACGTCAGGTGCCTTTGGGCGGTGCGAATACCACACTACTGTACCTGCTCCATAGATGGGCATGCGATGATTTGAAGGTCTTCTCCGCTGTATTCCTCCTGAAGCAAAGCGTGCAGTCTTTGGAATACCTGCTGGATGTTATTCTGTGGAAAAAAACCATCCTATTACTGAGTGCTGCAGGGAAATTAATACTACATTTCCATCTGGCCTACGTCCCCTCACTATCTTGTTTCCATGTCAACCACTAGAATTTTGTTTCTCTCTCTCATTCAGCTTCACCTGGCACCTTGATGAACAGTACACAGGCAGCACAAAGATTTCTCTATTAGAGTTCAATCACACTGATAATTTATAGCTAAAGGCACAATCTCCAAGCCAAAGAGTCAGTCCACGACTCGAATGAAATCACAGGATTGTAAATATATCTTTCAGGAATCGATTGACCGGCCTTTAACTCCAGTCGAACTTGTTGGACTTGTTATTATAATTAATGATTGGACCTTCGGGCACAAACATATGGTATCCCTGCTTTGTAAATACTGTATGAGCTTTACCAATGACTTTAAAAGGAAACTGACTCATGCAGTGCATGCTATAAACTAGCATTTCTGCCACCCACCCGGACAGGCTTGAAAAGGATGAACTCCGTGTCTCTATTGGCTAAGTACAAGGACATGCTCTGTAAAGTGCTTGGCAGCTTGCTCTTCATCACCCGGTAGGTAGCCATCACTATATCGTTGATCTTTGCTGAAAAGAGAAAAAAAAAAATACTGAGGGGGGGAAAAAAAAGAAACACTGACATGCCCTCTAGCATTCGCTATACGAGTTTTGATGAATTACAGTATGATGCCAGTGGCGTTTCCTGAGACAAATCTTACCTGGCTGTGCCCAAGGTTGCTGAGACAGACTGTACGTGGGACCACCTTGGATGGCCATTGTTTTAAGAGCTGCGACCTGAGTGAGTGCAGAAACAGTCAAAACAAAACATTCGAATCTGAAAAGACTTCATCTGTACCGTGTGTTACTGTAAGCCAAGCACAAAGAAGCTACGCTGCCAACTGGGCCAACTCCGTCTTTAATTAGACAAAGAGAAGCGTTAAAGTACACAATAGAAAACTGAGCGAGGTTGGTATGAAAACAGCCTACAACTAATTATTGCAGCACAATTACTGCATTGAAAGACTCAAAACAATAAAATATCAAAACACACATATACACACACTAATACCTAGCAAGAGAATTAGATGTCCTAGATGAAAAAAAAGCCATTTTATCTTCAGTTGTCAGTAAAGTACTGAGACCTTCAGTCAATCAATGAAAAGGCAAATGATTTTTTTAAAAGGTTTTTTTTTTTTTAATAAAAAGGTAAAAGCTGGAAAAGAAATGAAGGTCAGGATGAGCCGTCGCTGCCTCGGGCTAAGTATGCCTTCGCTCTAACAGTTACCTTGGTGAGAAACTCCTCAAGGTTCCCCACAAAGATCTGAGTCTGCTGCTGGATGAACTGCTCGCAGCTGAACTTCAGGTGTCGGTCCACATCCTTTTTAGAGTCGATGTAGTGCTCCTTTATCTCGGGTGTTCCCTAGTGGCCACAGAAACAAAGGGTTTAGCACTATCAATGGGCACGGTGCTATCATCAAGTACATTAAGTGTGTGGTAAGTTTGATAAAACAGGGGAACATAACTACCTCCAACAGGAATTCAAGTATGGCGTTGTGACTGTTAAGTCGGAAGAATTTGGGAACAGCCTTAGGGTTCAGGATTTTGAAGGCGGCATCTGAACACAAAGCAGAGATTAAATCTGAGCTGGTGTAGAATTAGAGTGCCCTCTAGTGCTGCACATTTAGTATGACCTTGACTGAGACAAGGGTGATAGGAAGAGCGAATCTGCCCTGTGAGCCATCCGTTAATGTACATTATGGTGTTGGATTACACTGTAATTTCCACATTAATTGTTGCCACTGGTGCATGTGATGGGCACAAGTTGCTTAATGAGCATGAGAATGTAATGACTGGCTTTATGGAGCTGAACACCAATGTTCCCTACACCTTTAATTATCTTACCTCGCGTTTTCTTCAGGTCCAGTGAGATTTCCTTGATGGCAAAGTCGGTGTGAAATGGGGCAATCTGTTCACGCATTATCAGCAGGTGCTTGATCAGGAAAAGTTGCCCATCTATTTGCGTCTACAGAAAGTGATAGCACACTGTTAAATCCACACTGCAGGCTGCCAACACAAAAGGGCATCTGCTGACTAGCCGAGCTACAAAGAACATAAAAAGCACAGGCTTAGAGACGATAAGGGAATATGTCTAATTAATAACTGCTGATTAACCATAGCTGGAAAGGGACATATTACTGTGACAAAAAAAAGGAAGCTGATACCACTGATTGCCCAGCTATTGACTCAAACGTTGGAAAAAGACACCGTCAACACCAGGTGGGAATGCATCCTCTGAGATTGATGCTGCGGCTTTAATTTGAAGGGTTAGGTTGAAACGGGCCGGTTAGCACAGATAGACAGCAAATTTGAAGGCGAGAGAAGACCCGTAAATAAAGGATCGTCTGCTCAACACTCATAACTAAACATGCATAATAAAGCGCCCATTAAAATAAACTTTAAATGACATCCCAGCTGCTTTAGTTAAGGATACTGTAGCCGGAGGCAAATTGAATAACAGAGCGCTTTTTATCTGAGAGGGAACTGATCTTATTCATTATGTTAAAATAAAGGCTCTTTTCCAGCTATTTAATAATAAAAACCTGAAAGTTGAGTAAAAATAATACCAAAAAAAAAAATAAAATAAAATTCTGAAACCATGTGTGCCAACCTTATTTTTAAGGATGATATCTGAAGCTTTAAGCAGGGACTGGATGCAGGCAGATAAGGCTTCTTGAGATAAACCCTGGAAGACCGCTCTCTGGAAAAAGACCAAGTCACAGTAAGACACAAGAATAAGCTAAAGTGGGAAAAACTATATGCCACACGTCCTGACATATTTTAGGATAGACAGCTATACATTAAGCATAAATAAAAAAAAACTGAAGACTCACATCTATACATCTGTAGAGCTTGGACAGACAAACCAGCGTCCGTCTGACAGTAGGGTACCACATGCCGTGCAGATCAGCGGGAGAGATCGACGTCTGTAGGCTCGATGCTTCTACGTTCCCTGTATTCATCGAACAAAAGAGAAACATCAGGCAACTGACAAAAACACCAAAGCTAGTAAAAACACAATGTTCAATCACGGACCAGCGTTACTGTTTCTTCTGCCATCAGGATCCTCAAGCTGAACATCAGAAAACATGGACTCCTGTGACATCTGCTTCATCTGCTCTTCCTTCAAGCTTTGAGCAATTCTCTATTGATGACACAAAAAAGGGAAGGCAAGAGTTAGATTGAAAGCATCAGAAGCTGGAAAGTCACGTGTGTTTTCGACAACAGGTTTTTAAAGGCTAAACGAACAGAAGATAAACTCCGACTTGTAAAACAAGTCTCGAGACAGACGGAAAGCCGCATAAATATCTAAAAAAATGCCAAGAGCATCAGCATAAGGGAGATTTCATAGTAAGAAAATAGTGTGGATGCAAGACATTCCAGAGTTAAATGTAAGTTAAGTCTTGTATATATATTTATATACAATGTTGTAGATATTTACTAGACTGAAGACCAACTACACAGTGAGTTGAGAGAACTTAGACATTCAGAAACCAAAAGACCTTAAAAGGAAAAATAAATTTTTAAATAAATGCTTCAAATGTCAGAGATGAGCTTTTGGAAATCCACTATATTATGCTTTTGGGACTTGACATTTCATTGACTTCAAACA
Source organism: Miichthys miiuy (assembly GCA_036365135.1). Lineage (NCBI taxonomy): Eukaryota > Metazoa > Chordata > Actinopteri > Sciaenidae > Miichthys > Miichthys miiuy. The sequence continues at coordinate 6,007,671 of CM071612.1, read as the reverse complement.
ACTTGAAATCAAAAGAATTTTTGCATTAACTACTAATGCAAATATTCATTAGTATCCCAGATGAAATGATGAAAATATTCATTAGCTGAAGCTGTAATCATGTTTGTGTAAAGCTGGTTGAGTAGAAGCTGTAGGGTACCTCCATCATCTCCAGTTTCTCGGGATAGGCCAGATCCCCTGGAGCTGGGTTGTAGCCTGTGATATCAGTCTGAATGTAAATGTGAGTCCTGTAAACTAGCCTCTCCTGGACATCCTCCAGCATCTGCTTCACCAGTGCATCAAAGGCCCCCAACTGAGTGGCTACAGAAAAAAAAAAAGCACACAAGAGGTCGCTTTACAGTCGAACCGATATCAAAGTCATAACAAAGGTTGTGTACTAGTCCAACACTTTGTTGTGAGTAGATCATCAGATTCAAGACCCCAAGGTCTTCAGTATAAAGTTACTGTAAATTGATGGGAAATCATAAAGGTTAGATGAGAACTGACTAAGAACCAAAAAACTTACTTATCTTAGCACAACAACTGGAAAGAAGGGGAATGGCTAGCCTGGCTCTGTTCAGGATAAACAAAATCAGCCTACCAGCACATCTAAACCTCACTAATTAACATGCTGCCTCGGTCTCGGCTGGTTGCAGGACAACTAACAAGTAATCTGTTACATAACCACCGCAAAACAGCATTTTTTTTTTGCATGTGTTACACATATTTTATGATTCCAGGCAAAAAGGTTTAATCCACATCGGCATCTTCGTATCAAAGCTTTGAGGAGAAGAAAAGCTCTAACCTACCGTTGTTATGGACGTGGTCTTCCAGCATCTCATTCTTGAGGATGCTGCAGAGTTCAGACAGGGTTTCCAGGTGGATGATGTGGATGATAAGAGGCCGGAGGACATCGTACAGGGACAAACACAACTTCTCTAGCAGCTCGCTGTCGGAGATTAACAAAAAAACACTTTGTAATTACTTTGTACAACTGCGAGAATCTGTTCATTTCAAGCTTTCCTTCAAGCTAAGGAATAAAGAAATGCCTAAAACTAATTATGCAAACTGTTAAATAATAAAAAAAAAAAATAGTGCCACAAATTGTCTTCCCATGCTGTGTAAATTGGTATTTCAAACGCTAAACAAGGAAAACTTGTCATGCATTTTGAAGTGTCACGCCTTAAACAAACACACACTGTGTGTGGATGTGTGTTACAGGAAGACGGCCCTGTGTGTGTTTAGTGATCATGTTGCCAGCGAGGCGGGTGATACTGACTCTAGTTTAGGCGTAGGTTTAGAGAAGAACTCGTTGAACAGTTGGTGTTCATCCTGACAAACGTGAACCATGAAGGCGCAGCCACTGCGAACCTGTAAAATACAAAAAATTAAAAAAATTAAAAAAAAAAAATGTTCACCTGCTGCTGATACTCGGCTTCGGCTGCACTTCAGACGAAGCAAACACATTCTCCCACACAGATGATAGGGCACCCATTACAGCACATCATTAACGAGATGCAGTTTCATTAAAACAATAATCTCCGATAGGTGGTGCGGCTTTTATGGCGTGTGCTTCGCGATATTCTGACCTTTAATTAGAGGATCCCCATCAAGCCAATTAGTGTTTTTAAATGCCAACACGACGTCAAAATACATAGCCTGTCCAGGCGCCGAAATTAGATCAGTTATTTCTAAAGTATCAATTTAGAATAAAAAAATATTTTAGCGTGAGTTATTCTGCCAACCTTTAGGTCGGTTACATTTTTAAACACTGGAGGAGCACGGCGCAAAAGTCACTGCTTTTTGGATGAGGTGTGACAGAGTATACAAACAACGCTGCACAGCAATTTTACTTGTGAACAAAACAGGAGAAAAGCTTTGGATGGCTGCTGTACACAGTCTCGGGTTATACTCATTTATCATGCGCACAGCTTTGTGTCTGTACCAAACACTCCAGAAAATATCCCAGAGGGGGCCACGCTGTGCATTCTTTGCAAGCTCAAATGTCACCTTACTGCAGCTAAAAAGGGCAGTTCTGCTTTGAACCGGTCATGCCTTACCAGGGCGCAGTGGTCTTTGCTGTTTTGGTTGGTCAGGTCAGTAATGGTGGATGTAATGCTTGGACTGAGGAGCTGCTCCCTCTGGTCAAGGTAGCACTGATGGATTTCGTCCAGGAGCTGATGGTATCTGTTCACATCGATATAAGGAGAGATGAGTTAATTTAGCACTGTAGGAAAAAATATATATATATAACAGGAATGTTAATGCTGCTACTTTATCCTGGAGAAATGCTATTACTCACTCTGGAATCTTCTCTGCTCGCTGTTCTATCTGTTCAATCAGCGACTGAAAGAAAGAACAAATGTAATTTAATCATAGAAGATTATCTATGCATAATTTCAGTGGGTAAAAAAAAAAAAAGCGTTATACTCACTCTAACTTTAGGTGCGACTGCTCTAAACTTAACATAGTAAAGTGTGAAGGCATTGTCTGCGTTGGTCAAGCCCATTGGATCCTGAGGGAGACAAACAACAAACAAAGTATCGATATCAGGATAGACACAGACGGTAACAATACACCGTTTTCACTGTGCAGGAGGAGGGAATGTGACTTTTCCTTACCCTTTTGGTTAACTGGCTTGTGAGGTTCTGCATAGTGTTCACAATGTAGATCTTCATGAAGTGCATAGCTTTGGAGAGACACTGTTTAAACTTGGTCAAATAAACCGGATAGTCCTTGAAATTTGGCTGCAAACGATCAAAGAGAGCGAGCGTTACGACAGCTTTACCTGTGAGGGTAGCACAGGTCTGCAGTTATGTCAGTCGACAGTATGTTATCAAGGTATAAATGTGCAGCAGTTAAACAGAAAGCATTCAAACGTCTCTCCTGTTTAAAAATATCGCGAAGAGTTAATTAAGTTATCGCTGCTTGTAAAATAGGACCCGCAGAGAGATTCTGTCAAAGATGCAAACTACTTACGTGTGAAGAAACGTATTCGATGCAGTCATCCAATCTCGACAGCATTGGTATGAAGCCATCGCTATTTACAGACAAGGTTGGCGAGTTCAGTTTCTGCAGAGACAAAGAAAAAAGCTCAATTTGAAGTAATTACAAACAAAAACAATTAGAATCACTTCAGCTCTTGCACTTCATAATTAAAACATCGCTTTCATTTGGCGAAGTCATCGCTGCCAGAAATGTGTTGTTTTTAACACTGAACGCAGGCCAAAGTGAAATCTATTAAGTTACTTTGACAGTTTTTACTTTCACACTTGAAAAGGTTTCGGAGGTGAAACATCTTCTCAAACTTTTTGTAAACAAATGTCATAATAATGTGTAACTTACCAGCTAATCTAATTAGGTATAAGCCTAATTAGCAATTAACAAACACATAACTTACAATACATATATTTAGCTAACAAATGTTTCAAGATGAAGACAACAATAAAACCAAGCCTACCGTGTTTATGGTTTCTAACTCATTAAAATATGACAGTTTCTGCTGTATGCTCTCTGCCAGGTCAACAAGCTCGGACTGCAAAGAGAGAAAACAACAAACCACAGTTGACACGATATGTCATGACAGTTTTATTTCAGTTCAGTTTGAAGTTCAAGTTCTCCCCGAATGGTCCAATCTACATATATTTGTGAACATAAGCAGCTGTCAGCAAAAAAAAAAAAAAAACAACAAAAAAGCAATAGAACAAAAATCTGCAGCGTCAATATTAAATAAGGCAGAAAAAGAACAAGCGGACCCGCAGAATACTTTTATATTCAGACGAGCTTTTATCTGTGTCATGTTGTTCTGAACTAGATAGTGAGTTTGGTATTTGCAGTCATCTCCAGTGACTCCTTTGGGTGTTGCCACAGTTGTTTATACACTGTGTTTTCCCCGATTCAGAACAGCTCCGGAGTTTATGCCATACAGACGGTACAGCTAATTCTACAGTTTCTGGGTTTGGGAGAGATGTTCATGTTGGAAAATGCTCAACTTGTCCAGGACTAAAGGTTGAATTTAACAGTTGGAAAGAAGGTCTTCTACATAAAACCAGGCTGTCAATGTTGTAGAAGATGCAAATATATATTTTTTTTAAATTGGTGTGACATGAGAGAAAACAGAGAAAAAAAGCCTCTGGTATTCTCTTTTGCTAAAAAGGTAGAAAACCTACAACAATTCGGGCAGTGCCTGGTTTTTGGCTCGTCTGTTTTTAAACAGGAAAAAAGGCAGCTTGGTCACAAACTCTCATATTACAGCTGAACACAACACTAAAATATGTTTCTGAAAACAACAGCTGCATTGCCTGTTTCTCACCTCAAATGTTCTAGATTCATATTTAAATCAGCACCGCCTGTTTCTTCTTTAGTGACCCATCAAATCCTGTGACCCGTCCTGTTATTCTGACCCGAACCCTAACAATGTCACCCCCCTCTCTCTTGATCCAACTGTCCATAGAGGCAGGTATGTAAAAACGTGGAAGGACAATCTGTAGTCCTTTGAGCACAGAGCTCTGCATTCGTGCGTGCAGGCGGCGTACTAATTTGCATATATGACCCACATTGTAATGACACAAAGCAGGCTGGAAATCAGCAAAGTCTTCCTTTAAAAAAAAAAAATACATTCAGTGACAAATGAAACATTTTCTACTGATCAAGTCTCAGTGATTCACTTCATGCAGCTTGGATTAATAGATGGATCCAACAAGCAGGCAGCTTACCTGCTCTTTTAAGAGCTGTTCACAGGCCTCATGGAGGGTGCCGGTCTTATTGGACACAAACAGATACTGTTTCTGAAGGGAATCCAAGTGCTCCAAAGCAGTACTGACATCTTTCAAAATAGCATCGCATTGTTCCTGGTAGCAGTTTAGATCATCTCTGGTTTTCCTGAAGGGAAAAGCAGACATATTATCCGATTGTTTACCCAAAGATAAGACGGTGCAGCGAAGCAGAGCAATTTGACACTATTCTAACAGAGAGCAGAGAGCCCCACGCACTGTTCTTTATGGGTGTAAACTTTCAAGCATGTTGCACTTCTGGGTGAACTTTAAACACGGATGTGACAGCTGTCAAAGCTGTGACGTCGGGGACGTGACTCGAGACACGGAGCAGCACAGCAACAGATTTCTGACTTCAACTTTAACTTTACAATTGCAGCCGCTTTACAAAACAAACTTCAAACTTCTCTGTTGGCTTACGAGTAGCTACTGTTTGCCTGTGTGTGTACATGTTTATGTTGTTTATGTCTGTCGGTCATCCACACACACACACTCCTTCCAGAGGACGGATATGGAGTGAAACTACACTGAATGAATGATGATGAATACACAGACAAAGAGTTTCCTGATGCCATCATGCTGACTTTTAATTCACCGACAATTCAACTTGAATATTTTATTATCAGACGCTTAAAAATTGATGAGAAAAATTGTGGGTGTGAACTTTTTTTTTTGGCTACTTCAGGCGGCACGCCAGAAAAGGTTTGAGAGTCCGCATTTTTATTTAATGCGGACAAAGATGGATAGATTTATTTATTGTCCTCCGTTAGAGGAAATGTGTTTCTACAGCAAGAACAATACATCAAACTAACACACAGACACAGCCTCAAGGGAAACAACACAGCCGCAACAGCTCGAGCAAATCAGAGGTCTGAAACCGGGTTAGTTTATGATGTGAGCTCTTACTTACTGTCTTGTCTTTGGGTGTGTGGTGTGTGATGAAGAAGCATTTTGAGTTTTTACTAGTCATGAAATGTTGCTTGGGAACCTGAAGGTGGCCGGTTCAAGTCCAGCATGGAAGGTGGACTGGTTGCCAGTTCCTGGGCACTGCCGAGTGCCCTTGAGTGTGTGTGGTTGTATTTCGGGGGTTAAAATGATGATTGATGAGTGATTAATAAAAGTATCTCTTCTCTCTAGCCTACGTTCCTAGCCGATACCTTCAGTATGAAAGCATGCATGCAAAGCGAGTATGCACCTGTATTTGACGCTCTCGTCCTGGTCCATGTTCCCCTGCAACTTGGCAAACCAGGCAAAAAACTGCAACACAAATTGACATTGCATTAAAAAACCCCATGCATCTTATTTTTGGGTGCATTATGTCTGACTGCTTCCTCTGTTGGCAAACACAAAAGTCACCTGCTGTGCTGTTTCTATCCTGTCGTTCTCCATGTCCAGCATCTGGAAACCTTTGAGCAGGACGTCCTCTGTTGATGCCGGCACAGTCGCCGTGAAGGAGGACTGCAACGACCGCGACGAGAGGCTGCACAAGTCCTCAATGGGCAGCTACAAGAAAAAAAACAGAGACAAACAGGGCTGTCTGTTTCTTAACATACCCAACAAGCTGTCATAGGAAGCTTGACGTGGCGGAGTTTAAGCGCAAGTCTGCTGGTTGGCATACAAGATAACACTCCGTGGTGAGTTAACTTTAATATCATGTTTACAAAGCAGACATTAAGCGCACACAGAGGCAGCTGCGTGGTTTAATTACCCTCACTGACGGCTACAAAGTAACTTAGCAACCCTGTTAGCTTGCGAGCTAACTAGCTGGCCGGCTATGGCTCACCTCTGACGGGACAGCTAGCGTCTCAGCCGCCGCTCGGAGCTCCAGGACAGAGTCCATCTGTCTCTCCGTGAGAGGAGCCGTGGCGTCGGTGCGACGGTCCCATAACGACAGCTTCTCCCGGGTTTCCTTATCTGTCAGGTCCAGGAGGGACTGATCTGTGAACGCCATGGCTACTTTGTGTTAGCACCAACGTCAGCAGCAACAACGCACACACACACACACACACAGACAGGCTACTTCCTGTTCCGGGAGCGTGTGGGCGGGGCTTGGTGAGGCAGATAGTTAAATATAGATAGATAATAACAGTATATAATAATAATAATAATAATAAAATAATAATATTAATAACACACACACACACATATATATATATATATATATATATATATATATATATATATATATATATATATATATATATATATATATATATATAATTAACTTTCCATCATGCATAAACACCTTTAAAAGGTTTAAAATTGTAATAAATAAATACTTAAATAAAAGCCAGATATGAGCTAGATGATGTTTTGAATCATCTTCATATAGTTACAACTAACAATACATAAATACTATATGTATTTAGTATTATACATACTAATATGTCTTATCTTAATTAACCTGCACTGTATAATTATACAAATAATCTGCAATTGTTGCTGCTGCACAAGCTGTAATATCTTAGTGTATTACTTTCACTCTGTCCATACTGCTATATTGTATAAAATAATTCATATTTATATCTGCACTATTATTTAAATATCCCCGTTGACATACACACTCTGCACTTTACTTTCTTTTGCACTTTTGGTTAGATGCTGAACTGCATTTCATTGTCTTAGCACTTTGTGCAATGACAATAAAGTTGAATCTAGTCTAATCTAATACTTCATATTTGTCTTGTTTTTAATGGTTCCTCCCAAATTCCATTTCTTCTGTATTTTCCTTGAACTAAATTTGCCTCACATATCACCTGGACAGCAGCTGAAGCCCATAATAATATTATTATAAAGCAAATGCCAGAAGATTAATAGACCAACTTGATAGGTGGAATTTCTGGGTGGGACAGATATGGCCTCTGGCAGCATAATCATTTATCACAGCAAATACAGATCCAGCAGGTGGAGCCCTGGGGCATATTTTTAATACTTAAAAATTGAGATGTTCTGTTCATTTTTATTATTCTGCAAATGAGTTTCTATTCTCTAAGTACTCACTCAGAATAAAGTATTTGATCAGATTTATTGTAAGTGTTGCAGTCACAATTTGTCTTATCCTCCCAAACATACGGAGCCTTTCTAAAATGTTTGCCAACTCCACTATGTCTTGTCTTTTTTTTAAGCCATGTAGAAGATAAAGCACAAAAGAGAACAGAGAATGTTTGTTTAGACGTGTTTTTATAATGGAAATCAGACACTGGATAAATATGTTTGCAGTTTTTTGTTTCAATCAGCTGTAAGTGATGAAATCATTGCATGTACCTCACAATCAATAGTCCATTGTCTTGAGAAGAGCATTTATATTTTACATATTTTCTTCAACATTCACTGCTTGTGATGAAATGATACAAAACATAAATTCTGTTTAATCTTGTCAGAAAATCTTTATGAAATTGTTACTGACAAATTATTTGTTTAAATCATTTTAGTCAAAACCAGAACTATGAAGCGATGATTACACAAATGGCTTCCATTATTTCTTTGCACACATCTCAAAACCCAACAGAGTCCGGGTGGCATTACATGGAGGAGGTTGTGCTCACATAGTAAAGATGTTTCTGCAGGGCGTCCCATGAGGAGGTCACGCAGAGTTCAGATTGTATTTTTTTTTTTTTTTCTTTTTGCTCTTGTCTACTTTAGTTGAAAGGAGATGCTGCAGAATTCAAGCCACGTTACTCCAGAACAAAGAGAGATGTCAGAGCAAATCTTGTCAGAAGTTATATTTTGGCACAGCGAGGGTCAGAGTGAGTTCTGTAAATCAACACTTCCCTCTGAAGCGGTGGTGATTTTCTTTTCACTGTGGTGTCGTGAGAGCTTGCTCAAGGTTTAATGAGAGATCAAGCTCAAATTAGTGTAAACAACAAGTGCGCAGTGTATTAAAACATCATCTTCCTGAGTGACGTGCGGTATGTCTCGAAACGAAGAGAACAAGTCACGCAGAAAATCAAATGAAGTCACTTTTATTACATCTTGTCAGAAAGAAACTTAAATGTGAAAACTGTGATGAAGTCTTTTGAAACGGCTATAATGAGGAGCTGAATAATCTATTAATGCTGAACTGCGCTTGAGCATTTACAGATAATAAATATTTGAAAACTGTTGAATTGAACCGATTCCACATTCAAATTTCTAAGTGAAACTGTTGTTAACTATTGTTATATAGGGTCTATTTAAGTGCTCTGTCCTTACATAACAACGACAAGGAAACCTTTTGCATTATTAAGTGTCTTAGAAATACATTTTAGGGTGACAACCTTGTCTTCTCAAAGTGCTATGACTTAAACATCTGAAATAAACCTATAATACAACCTTCCAGAAACATTACACTTAGTCACTCAAAGGTTTATCATCACCCTTAACAACACGTGACTGGAAAAGCATGTAGTATGAACTTAGAAATAAAAAACCTTTTTTTTTTTTTTTTGGGGGGAAATATCTCCATGAATTTCAAACTTAAGCAAACCCTTATAACCATCCAGCAGTGTAATGTACATAAATGTGCAAAGCAAAGAAATACATCTACAAAATTTCTTAAATAATTCCAGTCAACTTAGGTTTGATTAGGAATGTACACGGTTAGGTTACTGTTTTCATTTTGTCAACAGTATGCGGGCATCACAGTCAATGAGGTGCAGGCAGTCTGGTCTCTTTTTGGGTACACAGGAGAAAATCCAGAAGGACAGGTTTTGTCAATTGTTGTAGTCTGTCCCCTCTAAGTGATCTGGGATGGGCAGTCCAGTGAGGATTGTCAAACACCTGTTCCACACGTTGAACACAGGGCAGACTGGCTGAGCAAAGGCGATGTCAAACGTATACAAGTGCTGAGAGCTGACAGCGTCGTAGAAAGACAGAGAGCCAGAGTCGTAGTCCAACAGTATCCCCAGACGCCGCAGGTGTGGGGAAGGCTCAATGGGCATCTCCTTACTGTTGTGACGCACCACCCACGAGTTGTTGCATCGAGACAGTACCCAGGAGGCAGAGTTTTTGCCGATCCACTCGTGTTTTGGCGCTGACTTGTATGCAATGCCCACTGCAAACCTGCATGCCCAATGGAAAAATATAGCAATTAGATTTCAATAAATACCTGCACATCTCATCTCAGCATTGTAAGCGTGAAATGTTGTTGATAAAGAAAGATTACAAGACTTACAACTACATACTGACGTTAAGTAGGTATAATGTTCACCATATTTATCTTAGTTTAGAGTGTCAGCGCGCTAACTTCAGCTAATTAGCGCTAAACACGGTACAGCTGAGGCTGATGTCATTATTTTTGCAGCTCACCCAAAAACATTAGACACATAACGATATTTGACATGAAGTTAAGGAATTATCACAATTAATTCTGTGGCGAACACGAATGTCTGAATCATATGTCATGGAAAAACATTATTACATTATTAAACACAATACATTTCACTCAAAACCATAAATGTCAACCTCTTGGATGATGGATTTGTCATATGGGGATCATAAATGTCTGGACAAAACTTCCAAAAACATCCAATCTAATTTAATAATCCACTGAGAATATTTTTACCATGTGCTTCCTCCTATCAGAGCTTCCCAGTAATGGCGGCCGCTGTCGATGTAGACGTTTCCTGTAACACCGTAGCTGCTGTGGCTGGAGAAGCGATCCTGACTGTGGCTCTTCTTGGATGATGTCTCATCCCTCTCCACTGTCAGGTTGTCGTGGGACAACCTCAACTTCCGGTGAGCTGACTTCGGGTCCAGTTTGAATGGCTGACCTTAAAAAAAAAAAGGAAATGCTGGTTTATAAAATGCATTCAAATATTCATGGATGATTAATTAAATAATACATTCAAGTTGCTAAACTTGACATACTGTTGGTCTTGAGTTTCCCTGGTTCACTGCTGCGGTTTCCAGCCTGGTTTATGGCCTTCACTATGAAAATGTACTTGGTGCCACACTGGAGCCCGTGCACAGTGTAGTGATTTTGCTTTATGTTTGGTACAATCATCCAGCTTTCAGCAGAGTTACACAAACCTGCAGCCCGGAGAAAGAGATAATCACTGACAAAGATAAACCAATTTATCATGAAAACTCATGTTACGGCTTTATTCAGCATTTGAAATATTAATACAGTGTAATTGTATGCAGCGCTTCAATCTATAGTTGCTATTTTTGACTCGTCAAATATAGTCACAACACTACTCATCCAAGTGTGCTTGAGCGCTGAGACAGATGAGAATAAATTGCTTGATCGAGCATGTTGTGACCTTGTTAGAGCAATCAATCCAAACAGTATGCAGCACATTTCAACCCCCGAGATGTGCATATGGATGTAAATTCACTCTGACTGAAATGTTATTTTTTCCCCATATCCCCTCCTAGACACTGGAGTGTATTTTGGTAACAACTCATTAGCCCTCAGAGCCAGGACAGAGCTCTGCTGCTACAATGCAACATTATGTTTCGATATCCCCCCCCAAGCAATTTAAAGACCTCCATTGAAATCCCTTTCAAATCCCTCCATCACTGTCATGTTTCCCAGCACTAACATTATGCTTCACTCACACAAGAGACCTCCATATGCACTTACTGACGACATTAGATTGGCTGGTGAAGATGGCGTACTGTAGTTCATATGATACAACAGAGAATTCGTCGTCTGATGTCCAGTGAACTGTGATCGTGTCATATGAAGCCGTGCATAATTCCTCACGGATTATTGGTGGATTCGGTGCTGCAGTTGGAAAACACACACACACACACACACACACACACACAAAAAAAAAGACAGGAATGAAAGCTGATTATTAAATAACAACAAAACAAACAAGAGACCAGTGGTAGTAAAAAAAAGCACCATCCATTTGTGTGTGTGCGTTTTATTCTGATAGATGTAATTAAGCTAGGTTGCAATTCCTCCAGCTATTACAGCTACAGCCCCATGCAGAGTTAAATTCACACTGCACGCCGGGCGCCTGAGCATAAACAATCAAACCTGTTTCATTCAGCGGAAAATAAAGCTTCACTGTAGCCTAACATTTGTGAGCGCTTTTTTTTTTTGTTTGTTTGTTTTCTGTTAAGCCCATTGTTGAAATATCTTCTATCCATGCCAAAAGCCTTTCAATTATACGAATCTAAAATTGAAGGCTGCGGTGAGGACAATTTCAAATGCTCTGTTTGGATAAACGAAGCCAACAAATCATCTAAAATGATCAGTTTTAAGAATTATAGAGTGTGAGTGTGTAGCTGCCCAAAAGTCCTCATCTGGCAGCATAAACCGAGCGCGCATTAGATTATATGAATTAACAGATGGGCTATATGTCTAACAATGCAAAATGGTGTGCTTAACTTGCAAGACCCAACTCACCTGTGAGGTAATCCAAGCCTTCAAGCATTTTTTTCTCTCTTGTGAAGTCCAAAGCAAAAGTATCAAAGGTGTCATTCAAGTTGATTTCTGGTAACAGGATTTGAGAGGACGCTGTTGCCATAGAAACTCTAACAAAACAAAAAGAAAACAAAAAAAAAGCACATGACTAAATGGTGACAGTTTTATACATCGCATCTATTGTTTGTTGATCACGTCCTTTGCTACCTCACCTCTCACAGATACTTTTAGCCGTCTGGAGGAAGCGAGTGTGGTCTGTCTCCTTGAGAGTGTGGTCGGCCTGAGTGATGAGGGAGGACGACCTCTCGATGCACTGTTTGCAGCTGGCTATCTGCTGGGCTAGTTTCCTCAGCCGCACAGACTGGCCAGGAGAAAAGAAGAGAAAAAAAAAAGGGGTCACTTTGACAGATGAAAAACTTGATAAATAACCAAGAAATGTACTACCTACTGTATAAAGCACCAACTCGCCAGATGCTAGATTTGATTTTACCTTGCCAATTAGAAAACCTAGCAGGAGAAAATCAGATTCACACCTCTAGCAAATTGGATTTTTCACTTGTGTAATACCCACAAGACTCTGAGCTTCGACCTGTTCTAAAAAACTATACTGGCATGAAAAATATATTTATGAAACACTGCCATAGTAACCAGGCCCTTCTATCCAACATCTGCGCCTCATCGGCTTAGTGGCTGAAATCAACCTCAGAAGTTGACACGAGGCACAGGGTGAGGAAGGAAAGAGTCCTCCTCCAGAGAGGTCCATCACAGGAAGCAGGGATGATTTTACTCTGACATTGAAGCAAGGCACAGCGTGCCATTGCCTCACTAATGGTATCCAACAGGGGAAAAAGGAAGGAAGGGAAACGATTCAAGGGGCATAGCATATGCACATCAAATGTATGGACGCTGTGCCAGAAGCACTCCAGAGATGAGGACTGATACGGAAGACAAAACAAGGCAATAAACTCTGCGGTTTGTGGTGATTATTCCAGTGCAAGTAGCTTGCAGGGTAAGGCCACATGTTTACTATTAAAGACAGATTAAGGAACACGAGCATACATTTCTTGTTTGAAAGCAGCAGACAATTAGAAAGTCATCACTGTCAGGTTAAGACCTCGTAACCCTCAATTTCATACAATTTAATACAACAGATCCGCCACAAATTCTACATTTACGAAGAAGATAATGTAACGTTTGTTAAAACTTTGCAAGAAGCTGCTATTGAGGTCGTAGTAAGTTGTGGTGTTGGAAGTTGTAATGTGTTTTAATACTCTTTTCCCCCTCGTGTACTGCATGCTCCTATCTGCAGCTGTAACTCAGGTAATAGAGCAGGTTGTCTAGTAACTGGAGGGTCGCTGGTTAGATTCCTGGGTCCCCCCCCCCCAGTCCAGCTGATGTGTCATTGGGCAAGATACTAAACCCCAAATGATTGTAACATTAGTATCATCATGAGATGTTTGTATAGGAAGTGCTGTATCGCTCCTGAGGAGCAGCTGGTATCTTGCATGGCAGCCTCTGCCGTCCGTGACGAAGTGTTGTAAAGCGGTTTGACTGGTCAGTCGACCACAAAAGCACTGTATGAATATCATTTACCATTACTCATGTTTGTAAAGGACAAAACATTAGAAACAAGTCCAGTTCAACACCACTGCAAACTATAACCTCAACAATAAACATGTCGTGAAATAAGCACCTATAAGCACTATTTCATGTCAAAATGGCTGCTGTGAAAAAGGTTTATTAACATACTATGTTGGTTAGGATGGTGGTGAAATATTACTGCGCTAACATGAACAATCAAAATGCCAACATAAGAAATAACACGTCTTAAAAATTTGTGTTAGATTAAACAGGAACATATGTCAGTTCAAGCTACCGTCTTTGTTTGGATTAAGAAAAGAGAGTTGCATCGTGAGAAATGTGTTAAATATATATTTTTATCCTTATTTCCTTCATTCAGATAAATCTGTCTGGATGAAGGATTCTGGAAATGCCTTCAGAGCAGAAGTGTTCTTAAATCAACTGAGTTTTCCAAGGTATTTATTTTTAGGAAAATCAGATGCTGGGCTCTGTGACTCAAAAGTAGCATTAATATACAGGATGCACAAACTGGGGCCAATCTGGGACATGCTACAGTGTTGTATAACAGTAGCACAGCAATGATGTGAGTGAAACGACTTCAGTAATGCCAGTTACACGGTGTACGCAGTGAGTGAGGCTGTAGCAGCAAAACCATAATAATATACTGAACTGAGTAAGTTTTTATTTATTGCTTACGGTGTATTATTTAAGAAGAAAAAACCGTGTTCTTGATTCTTTCAGAAGTTCCATAAAAGAGTAACGCTGAAGATACACGGTTTGTCCAACAACAGTGATTTGTTACTGCTGTATTGTAATAAGCGCAGCACCCTCAGCGTGTCGGCTGTGTAGGGAGGAAAGGTTATCAACGCGCACAAGGTGATAAACAAACAAAGGTTATCAAGACAGAGGTGACAAAAGATGATACAGTACCTTCCCCTCCTTTATCTTGGTCGCTATGATTTGTCTTCGCTGCTGTATGATATTAATCAGCTGGTCGCACTCCTCAAGCAGCTTGTTTTCCTGTCGCGATGCGTTCACCTAGGCAGGCGCAGGAGCATAGATAAGAGACGGTCAATAACGCAGTGATGAGTTGTGTAATTCACTTGCTTAGGCAAAATGTTTTGCTGCTGCACAACTGCGGGCTCATTTGATTCATTAAAAAAAACAACAACACATTACTTGACGGCACGATTAATTTGATGCAAACCCCGTGTGACAGGAAAACCGCATTAGAGGATAATTCTGGCGTCACATGTTGGGCAGGAGGGTTGACCTCGTTCACAGTTTGTCTGTTTATCCCAAACACATGCATGATCACAGCCATTGTAATGAAACATGTGGAACCCAGTGAGGAGTTCATAGCGACACGATAACAAACATGTTTTATTTAATAATACAAATTTACAGAAAGCTGCGTACATACTACAGAAACGATCGCTCCCTTAATTTTGCTGACGTGATGAAAAGCATCTCTCAGATGTAGTAATTCATCACTGGGTTCATAATCTAATGAGGTGTTATCCAGGAGCGAGGAGCCTGGTACCTGAAAGGGAACAGATAAACAACCTCACCTCCACATGTTGGCAGGTTTGGATAAGTTTGCCCATCAGACTTTCCAAATCACTGGTCCTCTTGATTAGACTGCTGAGGTTGGAATCCAAGGCTTGCTGCAAAACGAAATCAAAACTGAGTATTTCATTACAAACTGCCCACCGCATCAAAACTGCAAACACCTGAATAAATCTTGCAGGAGAGCTGCAGGTGAATGGGAACATAAGGACCATATCTGGCCTGGGTGCTGTAATGGCCACAGGAGAGGACACACAAGGCTGCCTCTGGATATGACTGGGCCACATTTGGGCTCGGATCAGTGTAGAGTCCCAAGTCCTCTCTGTGTGCCAAAGATCCCATCATACTGCCTGCTGAGGCCACGGAGCTTAGCAGAGCATCTGCCAGTGATTTGGACAAGTAAACCGCGGCTGTGTTAATCACTGACTCAGATCAAAGGCTTGTGTTTCAGACTTAATCTCTTACTGTAATTGGGGAGCCTGATGACTGCGTACTGTGGTAGAAGAGAATTTCTTCTGATACAAAGCATTTTTTTGTTCTGACAGATTAACGTGTAATTACATCTAAGCGTGCTATCAACGATTTGAATAAAAATGAAAGTACAGCAGTAACAAAACTGAAAATAGAGGTATGGAAAATGCTGTAACTCAGTGGCACCTGTCACAAATTCTAATATGAGTCATGTGTGATGCTGTTTGAAGCCACTGTTGTTGATTAAAATGGAAAAATTGTCTATTTTTAAGTCTTAAAAATCAATTAGAATGAATCCGAATGGTATTTTTTATGGTCAAAAATCACCAACCCAGCCTTCAAACTGTACTATCATGGGAGATATAACACTTGGCTTAAGAAAAACAGATGCTAATAATGTCTGAGAGGTTCAGACTGTCTGATATAATTGAGTAACACGTCTGATTTAACTTTATCAAAAACAAAATAGTCAAAAAGAAAGAGAACAAACAGAGAACAAAAGGTCTGTAAAGAGCCGAGGCTTGTGGCGAACAATAGGAAGACCTCTTTCGGGTTAGATGTTTCACATTGTGATTTCATAAGGTTAGTGCATCAGTGTGCACAAAAATAGCAGATGCTTTATTTTACCACTCTCACAAATATGATTTATTTATATGAGAAGAGAACGCGATGAAAGCCATTTGAGATGCCGAGTTGCAGGTACGGGTGAGGTGAGTTCAAAACTTTTAAAACGGACGCACAAGACATAATATATTAATCAAAAGCGATGTTGGATATAGACAAAAGTATCAGCTTAAAAAAAAAACACTCTCCAAACTATCTTGTTGTTTGAATATGACAAGTATCACATGAAGCCAAAGAGAGATTGGAAAACACAGAAAGCGTGAGAGACAAAAGCGAGTTCATCTCCTCTTAACATTTTGGTGCACTGTAGTTCTCGGCGTGACTTCTCCTGCAACATTAATACTCTTCATGTGTTTAGACAGCTCTCTCTAATGGAGGTCTTTTTTTCCTAGAATCATTTCAAGCTGATGAGAGGAAAGAATAGCAGCTTCCTTTTGTACGTGAATGCTTCTGGTCCCACACCTTTGCTTTGGCCAGTCTCCCTTCCTTCCTCTCGCAGTCCTGACAGGTCACTGTCAGGTCTTGGGGGTTTTATCCTGTGTCAACATTAGACATTTTATCCATTGTCGGAGTTTGTCACTCCATCCTGTGAGAACCACGGGCCCTGTGATTTATTTTTTTTTACTTTTAAGCTGTGATTTTTACTTTGTTGGAGGATGGTTTAAGCTTTTTATTGGATCAGAAACACATCACAGTGTGGTATTATGCTTTGCAAATATACTCAACACCTCCTTATAGGCCAAATCTTTCTTTTTATGCACAGTATATCATAGACATATTGAATAGTTTAACTTGCTGCAGTTTCAGAAAAAGATTAAAAACTTAGATGTCGTCTAGTGTTAGGCTGTGTAAGGGATTTAGACATGTCACAGTCAAGAATCACAGGGGTAAATTGTTACATTTACGTTGGCTGAATGCCATTCAGCTGCTCCAGGCTTCAGGCTCTTGGTACTGTGCATGCTGGCTCACTGTCACACTGTCATGGCTTACAGGGACGCTTAAATAGAGCGTATCCATCTTTAATGTTATTAGTATCATCTGCGCTTTACCTGCTACAGTATGACAAAATGTCTGCTGTGGAAAAAAAAAAAGTCTATTAAAAGACTTGAGTGAGTCAAGGTGGGAGTGGAAGCAGGTTCCCAAACCTGATTTCGAATCTCAACGGAAAAACAACACAGAAACTGGACTGCAATGATGCATGCAGCCTTCCGTTAAACTGGTTAGCCTTAGAAAAACCTTAGCATCAAATTATGCAACAGATGAAGAGCCAAGTGAAATGCTGATTCTGCAGGTCAGAGGGGTTTTTGATGTGTTTCTAACAGGATGCACTGCAGCCCAGGTGCTTATCAATGCTTGTAGGTTCTGTAGAAAGAACATTAATCACGCGATAATTATAAGGCATATGAAAGTAGAAGCGTTTGTTGAACAACTACGGAAGGTTTGGGCTCCTCGTGGTGTCACTAATAAGCACAGCACACCAATGAAGTCTTTTTAAAAATGATTTTTATCTAACATGACAATAACTATCTATTTTTCACTTCAACTGATGCTGTGGTTTAGTGATTATCCCTCACTGTAGGAAGGTCCTGGGTCAGATTTTCATTCCTGGTGTGCATATTCTCTCTCTGTTTACATGAGTTTCTTCCCACAGCTCAAAGCCAGCCGACCCAAATTCAGTTTAAACTTGAAATTGCCTGTGAGTATTTTGTCTGTTTACATATAAGCCTTGCGACAGACTGGCAACCTTCTCCCTTTACCCCACTGCATGTTAGGATATGCTCCTGCCACTCCTCTGACCATAAATAGGAATAAATTGAAATAAATGGCGGATGATGGGTAGATAATAGCATATATAATACCAGCCCAGGATCATGACACATAATGCCAGACTCAAAAAAATGACTGCATTAACCATTCTTGCACACACAGACACACACACACACACACACACACACACGCACTCACATCTTTGCAATGTCACAATATCCCTTTGTGTGGGAATTTCTGAGAAATGGGAGGCACTGTGACTGTAAACATGTGTTTGGAAAAATCAGCAACTATGAACAAGCTCAGCTGCATGCCACCTGGGTCCTGTCCTGTGTGCCAGGAGAGAGAGAGAGAGAGAGAGAAAAAAAAAAGAAAATCTCTCTAAGTTGGAAATTACTGTTTCCTATGTCACTCGAGCCGTCTAACAATGCAGCTAAGCTAAGTGCGTGTAATAGGAGGTCAGCGAAGATAAATCAAAACATGAATTGGTGGAATATATCCCATTAAAAAAATGACATCAAGCATTGAAGATATGATACAGAAGAGAAAAACAGGATCACAGCGGAGTGAGTTTTACAGAAGATAAAGGATAAAGGACTCTACTTATCTCAAGTCCAACACCCTGCTGTCTTTAAAACTCACAGAGAAACAACAATACATTAACTACAAAAGCAGTATACTATAATTCTCATTACTGTGTGGCAGACCTGTTGCAATGAGTGCAGAATATATTTCACTCTGATTCTGTTGCTTTTCAAAGGATGAAGCCCTTGAAAGGCAAACACTAAATCTCTCCCTGAATGTGGAATTAAAGAAATGATGCTGATCACCTGGTCTGCCTCCTGGTATGAACGATCACGCCCCAGACAGAGAAAGCGGCCGGGAGATTTCTGCACAATGACAGCATGATCAAACAAAGGAGACAGGTTAAGACTGGTCCTCTGAGCTAACCTTGCAAAATGATGTTGCAAACGATTGTTTGCAACATCCCACGATCCACGATGACTAAGCATTGTGATTGTGAAGGAGAGGATCGGGCGACACAAAAGAGTTTCGGGTGTTACTTGAGATACTGTGAATCCCCCTCCACCCCCACCCCACCCCGCTGCTTTTGTGAGTCATGCATGGACACTGTGTGAGTGTTTGTGAAAACAAAAGCAGACCCTCATTTTTATTTCATGCAGTGGGTGCCATGCTATTCTCAGGATACGCTTCAGGATGAACTGGAAAGCTTGAAACAATTGTTCTAAATACGTGTTCCGAAACTAAAATAGTACATACTTTAAAGATTTAAGAGGATTTCCCTCGCTTAAATTTCATTACAATGCTAACTTGCTATTTTCACGTCAAAGGCTTCATAATTACATGTTATGTGGTTTTCAAATGATCCCATGTGGTTGTGCTTGAGACACGATATAGAGACCGACACTGTGACCAGTCAAAATGTAACTCTTAAGATAGAATCTGGTTCACGTCTATAATGGAAGGAACACAGAGACACCTTTTTATATTCTGCAGCTAACAGCCCCTTTCTCATGCCTTATTGATATCGGCCCATCTGCTGAAAGTGAGCAGTTCCACTTAACCTAAAACTGTGAAAGCAGTCTCTTGCTTTGGGTGTCAGAGAGAGAGAGACAGCTTTCTCCTCACTTCATTTAAACTATTTATCTAAGGCTTAGGAGTTAATTTGATCTCAAAGGCCGGCAATATTTGATATTTTTCACTGTAAATTAATCCCATGAAAGGACTTGAAGATGTAAATCTTTAAAAACAAGTCATGATTATATGGCTTCACTTTTAAAAAAAGTCAAGATGAATTCTTTAAACAGCTGGGCGCTGCAGGTTTTTTTAGCCAACGGTTCTCGAACAGAAGTAAACAGCGTCTTTGTCTGGGACTATTTTCAGCCGCAGAGCCGACGCGCTAGCAAGTGTTTACGACAATAGTAATGTTTATGTGGGATTGACTCAGAATAAACGACAGTGCCCGTGTTCAGCGCGATGAGGGAGCATGTCACCCAATGCCATTGTGTGGCTCGATGATGTGTTTTTTTGGACAACAATGGAGGTCTATGGCACGGAGGAATAAGATATATCAGGCTTTGGCTACACACGCTAGTTAGGACGGTCGTTCTTTCATGGGATTTGTTGACGATATTTAAAATTCATTAAGTGAGGAAGTCATTTTGTAGGGTTAGTTGTCTCATACTGTTCATTGTATAGAGCATATAATATATACTATACACATTATATTGTACAGTATAGTGACCCTGTAGACCTGCTCAAAGATCATGCTAGCTTCACATTTAATTTCGTTTGCCATGACATTATGCAGCATTAACTTATTTGTACCAAATAATGTCAATTATTTGCATAATTTGCTCTCTCTCATGGACAGGTGTGATTTTATATATATTTAACAAAGTAATAGAGTTGGTGTTTGATAGCATTTTATCAAATCCAAATCCTTTATTGACTCTTATTAAGGGGAACTTTCGTCATCTGCAAGTCTTAAAGTTTTTTTCTTTTTTAAAGTAAAACTAAAAAGTTTAAGTCACCTGTTGTCAGGGCGAGAAGCCAGAAATATCTTCTAAATGAATCAACATTAACATGAATCAAGCTCGCGCAATTAATTTTAACAACCTGCAGCTTCAACCTGATAATGAGGTGAGCAGCAGAGGATGAGAAATGTGGATTGTTAACTGATACAGATTGGTGTGACCCACTGAAAATACATTTTTGAACCAGATTTTTCACAAGCTATCAGCTAATCTGATTCAGTGATATGTTATGCGTAAAAACCGGGAGACTTCTGTATTAAACACGCCACGTGCAGCTAGCTCATTGCTGGACTACAAAAAGTTAACTCCTGCTCATAGAGTGGTCGTTTCCAATGAAAAAAAAGAGAGATAAAACATTTTGTAAGAGATTAGTTAGTGTCGGGGGCCTTACAAATCTGTGTATGCCGCCATTTTGGCTCCAAAATGGAACCGGCTATCAGAACCCAACCTTACAAAATAATGCCTAAAACCAGTTGTTGATTACAAAACAGTGGGAGCAACTAATAAGATTTAGTTTTAGCCACTATTGTTACAGTACAAAATGCTGGTTTTAAATATATATATATATATATAACTTTTTAGAATTTGCTGATGAGCTGTGGTTTATCTCAGAGTCTCCGCACATTTCTACATCACTAAACACAAGCCTAAAATTCAAATTAAACAAATGTATTAATAGCTTCTGTACATAGAGTGCAACCTGAAAAGAGGTTTTGAACAAATGCTTTGAATTTTGTGAGACTAACATGAGCAGGAATGTTTTTCTTCAGTGCGTCATACATCTCCAAACATTCCTCTAACTACACATCACTTCTTACCTTGAGTTTATCATATCGGTCACTGAGAGCGGCCACTTGGTGGTCCCGGTGTCGACCCACCAGCTTACACAATGCACAGATCAACTGTTCATCTGTCACACAATACATGTTGACCTTCTCATCCTCGTGCTCCAGACACATGAGACCTCGCAGATGGGAGTCCAGCAAGGGCTCGATCAGACGGTGGCCTGTAAAAGGCTTCTTGTTGGGATGTGTGGCCTTGAGACATTCGTCGCAGTATGACACCTCACAGGTGACGCAGGTCTTCACGGCATCCTGCGGTGGATCCTGCTCGCAGAACTGACACTGCACCCGGTCACCGGGAGATGTCATGGCTTTGCAGTCGGGGACGGCTCGCTCCCGCCGAGTCTCGTTAGGAGAGTTAGGTCCGCTCAGGGAAGCCTTCTGGTAACGGTCGATGATGTTCTGTAATGTAACGTTGCGTTTCAGTCCCTCTAGGCCCCTCTGGTTGAGGGTGATGACATACCGACAGGTTGGGCACTGAAATGCACTGATGGATTGAATTGGCTCGCTGGGGGTGCAGTGTGACACCAGGATACGATGGGCACAGTTGAAACAAAGGCTGTGAGCACAGGGCAAGAGCAGCGGGTCCTCAAAAAGCTCCAGACAGATTGGGCAGGTCAGCTCCGACTCCAGTGTTTCCATCTTCAGGCAAAACAAAACGGGGACGTCAGCGAAATCCAGGGAAGCTGATCAGCTATCTGTAAAGAGGGGACAGAAATTAATTAGAAAATGGTGATTGCTATGCCAAGAGATAAACTGTGGGAAGTTCTTTTTTGAGCAAAAATACCACCAAACTTAACTGTGAGGACATCAGCTTTATTTTATCTCATGTGACATTGAATATCTTTGGATTTTGGACTGTTGGTTGGACAAAACAAGCTACTTGAGATAACCAGCATTTTTACAAATTTCTAAGATTCATTAATGTTAAAATAATAAGCAGATACACCGATAAAGAAAATAATCATTGTTGTCCAAGTTTAGACACGTCCACTTCAATAAAGTGGACATTGTGCCCGTTATCAAGTGATTATGATAATAAAAACAAACGTATTCATCCCTGTTGTGATTTCATCTGATTTCCATTGCAGTATTAAAATGTGACTATAAATAAAACAGCGTGCTGCAGATATTCCCTGTCTGAATATGGAAATGAAACTGCAAACAGTAATACGAGCAAGCAGGACTCACGACTCATGCACGTACTATCATGTGTCCGCATATTATACATGACTTCAGCATCGTCCGTTTGGCTGAACTTACGACTCAAAGTATGCAGCGACGTCTCATTTTAATTTGGCACAGGAATAGTCTAGCCTGTCCCCATGTGTTCCTCTCTATACTGTAGTCCGTAGGCCAGCAGGCCAGTGTGGACTGACAGCTCAGCCAAGCAGAAGTCTATTGGCCTGCTTGCTGATGGCTGGGGCTCCACACCATCACAGACACTAAGCCTTTGTTCCCGGCCAGTCAGACACCCCAGCTGCGAGTGGACACACTGTGCTCACAGCGTCTCTCTCTGTGTGAACTCTCTACCTCCACTCATTATGTGTGAAGAAGGCAAAAGCTCATTATCAGGACAGTCGGGCACAAGTAGCCTTTTGAAGTTGTGAGGATACAGCAATTACCTCTGAGCCACAGACCTGGGTTTGTTCTTTCCATTCTATTCAAATCTTCACAGACATTCAGCTACTGCACCCACTGCACTGTACAAGACAAGAGGCGATTGTTGCACTTGTCTCTGGTGACAACTGTGATGCATCTGTGGGCCTTTGTTTCTTCGCTATTTTCTGTTCTTTACAGACAAAGTGGTGAATGCAGGTGTCTAAAAGTTATTACAGACGATCAAAGACAACCTCTTCACTGTGCAAACCCCTCGGTGTTAGACAAAATACGGTAAACATCACCCTTTTTGGCACAGCCATTGTTCTGGAGTTAATATTTTATCAATCATTTCCATATTCTCTTTAAAGTTTCAGATACTCCCTCGCACACTTTATTTCAGTTTCAGTTCCAAACTACCGTATGTGTGCAGTGAATAATTCATGCATATAAAAGTGGCACAAAGCCAAACTAATCTCTACAGAGTAACCAAACTGTCCGTGGACTGTAAACTGTTAATTACTTGTCCAGCATTTGATCCATTTGTTTGGCTTTTTTCTTTAACTTTAACACACGAGACAACGTCTCATCATTTTTTAGCAAAGTTATCAGCTACGACACAAAGGTTCCTGTACTCCCACAGGTCTCAAACAGGTTGATCGTTACATTGTCCAGACTGTCCTAAATACTAAATGAATAAAGAGCTTTGTATGGCAAACACAATGAAAAGACGCTAATCCTCTGATGTCATCGCCTATGGTATAAAATACCCCAGAAAGCTTGTAAACCAACACTGTGGCAAAGAGCCACTGCAAACTGCATTACAGCCCCAAGTACATTACGCACTCCTGAAAGCTCTCCCATTCATACACAGTTTACTTTACCCACCGATGGATTTCGCCCCACTTTGCACTGCCGAGACATTTCTGCTGAAGGAAAACTTCTGACCTAAATCATGAAAACATATTTATGACAACAAATGCACCAGCAGTAAACCCCAGCATGCTGTAGAGATGGGCATCCAGATGGCACAATTCTTCGCAGACCCCAGTAATCCTGCAGCAAGAGCTGTCATTAGGCAAAAGATTGAGCAAGAGGTAGCAAGCACAACAGGAAAAGTTGCCCGACAATTCCAGGAAAGCCAGCTCCACCTACAGCTGGAGCGCTGGCCAGCACTGGAAGAAGAGAGAGAGAGAGAGCAGACAACAGAGAGAGAGAGAGAGTGTGTGTGTGTGTGTGTGTGAGAGAGAGAGAGAGAGAGAGAGAGAGAGAGAGAGAGAGAGAGAGAGAGAGCAAATAAGCAGTGGCAAAGGATTGTGCACAGCCCCAGTCCATGTCCTCACAGGCAGGTTAGTGTCCTCTCAGCCATGCCCATTCAGAAATTCAAAGCATCAGGATCAGTTTCGGGTTTCCTTGTGTGACCGTCCCTCTGTTTTCTAGCAGCACAATGCTGAGGTTTGGAACTTTTCTTGGCTATGCCACCAGGGATTCAGAGAGAAAAGCTGAAGACACAAACACAGAGAAGGCCACCTGAGAGGCAGCAGGAAGGTGGGACAGAGGTCTGCAATTCCCTCAGCATCCACAAAAACAAGGTGGAAAAGGTGAATTACATCACAGTCGGTGTCTCCGGAGGCTTGTGATGTGGAATACACAATTCAGAAAAACCACATATAAGCTCTAAAATCCTCATTCAGCTTCCTGAAATTGAAAAATACCGAGCATCCTCTCAGACAAGACTACAGATGAAGACAGAAACTGCATAACATCATCTGCTACATACAAGCATGTCCCACTCGGCCCTCATGTGGGAATCACCGAGGTACCATCTGCTTACCATGTGCCTCTATTTCCAGACACACCCCCGCCGTGCTCCATTTGAATTCTCCTGTCATTCAAAGGAGTCCCCAGAGTGACTATCCTGTCTGAGAGACCGACACACACACACATTGTAAATATTAAAGGCGAGCTAAAGTTCAGACAAAGCGGTGGGTGTGAGCGACATTGCTTTGGAGATGCACATGGGTATGTGACTGGCATTCCCCAGGTTTCCCATGGCATTCCCCAACTCGGATAGAATTTGGTATCATAGAGCAAACACAACAGAAGAGAACCAGAAAAAAAGTAACATAATAATAAAAACCAGCGTTCGTTTTTGATTTGAATCTGCTTATTCTTCCTCTCTTCCTGCTTGCTCTCGTCTGCTGCTGAGTGGTACACATGTCTATGCGATACAACACTTTACATGCAAGTCTGATACCAATACTCATAGACAATGTGTTGATGTGCCGTTTCAGTGTGAGTATTTCCGCATAAAGAGAGTACAAATCAATGTTTTAGTCAAAAAGCATTAGATTTGATGACCAACAAGATTCATATTCCAATTCACTTAACTGTAATGCAGCCTTTAGGACAAGAAAATCACAAAAACTACATCTCAGCTCTATAATGAACAGAATCACATTGAAAAATCTAGTTAAACCAAAACCAATATTACATCTATATATTACTCTAACAGTCATGCTTGTTATGAGCAAATAGTCTGAGGAAAAATCTGCGTAATTTTCCTCCTTTCAGAGTGCTATTCGCATTTAATGTAGTTTGTAGCTTGCACATCAGAGTTATGATTCGCAGTGCTCAGTGCTGAAGTGAATATTTTGGATTTTTCAGGGCTGATGACGTTACCGATATTAATAAACACACATTTTTTGCAGTGATGTTTATCAAACGCTTGACAAAGAGTGTGGCGGGATATTTTACAGTTTAAAGTCAGTGTAAAGTAAGAATAAATATGTGTTCTGAGTTTGTCAGACCAAAGAAGAAAGTGTTATTAACCACCCAGCCAAATTTGAATGATTAAAAATATCAACAAGTTTATGAAATTAGGTGTCAAAATCAGGTAAAAATGAATTCTCAGCTCCAGGACTGTGGGGGCGTGTCCGCTGAAGGCGCTGAAGCCACACCCACTCATGGGAGCAGTCAAGCAGCCATTTTGAAGCGACTGAAACGTGTCAGATGAGTTCAGAAAATGACATGACTAACTCTGAAACACTATGAGTGAGATTAATTAATCTCTATCTCTCTGCTAGGGGTGCAGGTGTATGCTCAGGGCGGCCTCAGCGTGTCATCGAGCCACCCTTTAAGGACCGCCCACAAAATCCTGGACTGAAAACTGGTGAAAAACTGTTTTAACCTCTAACTCATTCCAACATATTATTATTATTATATACATAAATACAACAGAACATAATTAACAGATCTAAATAACCTCAAACATCATTTTCAGAATTATGTCCTATAAAAAATAGCACACATGCCAATACCGATATATCTGTGATAGGCAAATAGTGGCTGATATATCGGTCAATATATGGGTCAGGTTCTGCTGAACGTCAGTAGACATGACAGGTGTGAGACAAGTGCCAACTGAACATTTGTGGTTTATTCGATTAGGAAGTAATGGATCATTTAGGGATGAAACAATTACAATGTCTCAGATAGGAAGACAATTACCTGCTCAAGCACTTTCTAATCCTGTCGGTTATGCTCTTTTATCACCTTTAATAATGGCTCTTAACCATGTATTCAGCCACTGGAAGAGTATGATTACTCTTTTGTCTTCTTTCCTGGGGCAGACACCTAACATATTTATCTGTAATCCTGTCTTCACAGCGTAGCTGTGACCAATGTGTGGCCTGTTGCTTGCTCCCTAAAGCAGCCAGCCAGCTCAGCTCAGCAGCAGCAGCAGCAGCAGCCCACTCAAGCCTAATGTGATTTACAGCTGTAGCAACACAAGCCAGCTGATTAGACTGACAAATCTACCTGATCTGCAGCTGCACACATTACTGAGATTAGCTGCACGAAGCCTGGACCTGGCAACATCCATTCTTACTGTTATTTAAATGAGCGTGGAGGGCAATTTAATTACAAATCTAAACAGTGAGGCTACCGAATTAAGAACTCATCTGTCAAACTGGATTACTATGAAAAGTTGGGAGTTTTTTTCTTGCTGTGCACTCATCTGGCAAACTGATGTCCACGGACACAAAATGGCTCTGAAAGTAAAAGATGGCTCCATTAAGAGGCTCGAGCTTCCTCCATGAACAGGATGTTTTATAATGGAGCCCCAGATGAGGAAATGGCACTAAAAATCAATAATGTACATAATGTTTGGAGCTAATGGCTTTCTTACACACTCAAAAGTGGAACAAGAGGTCTAACAGTCCGGCCAAATCTTTCTATATTTCTCTGTTACTTCTTACTGTTTGTGCTGTAGTACAGGTCATCATCACAAGTTTGCACCAAAAGTCTGATTTCCTCTTGGCTTGGCAGGTGGCATCAGCAGGGAAATAAAAAATAAAAAAATAACAACAATAAAAAAAACTGTATCCTTTTCCCACCAACCACAGGAACTTCACTGGCTTTCCAAGCATGCATGTCTGCAGCTCATGGAGGAAATGTTTCCCTGAGCTCAAAAGAAGAAGAAGTCAGTATGTCGTTAATATCAACGTGTAGAAACAAGTTCTTGGTCTTATTATAAGTCGGTCGTACCTCGTGCGTTTGTTAACAAGTTGTAGACGTCATAAAAAGTTGTTTTTTTTTATTATTTTATTGATGATGAAAACGGTCAAAGAGCGACATCGTGTGGCTGATTAACAAACTGCAACAGAAGACTACTCAGAAGAGTTATTCTCGTCATTTAAAAAAAAAAGGCACCAAAATTACATGGACACATTTAACAGTTATAACCGGGGGAAAAAACTATAATTCAAATAATACTGCAAACTTAATTTAGTCTAACTATGCTGTTTTTTTTGTGCTACAAGCACACTAATTGCAGCAACAAAAACAATAATCATCAACATCATAACTATTAGCATGCACCAATCCGCCCCCTCGCTGACAACAGATGCAACATTTCTTCATAAAGACCTCCACATGTGTTGCCGTGGTGACAGCTCGATATCTGTTTGTCACACTCGTGATCAAAGGCGGCGCGCTCTGGTGGGAAGATGTCTAACATTCCTCCTCGCAGGAACAAGCTTGGTTACTAATTAATAAGGGAGACCACAGACCCAACTGCAATGTCCTAGTTTTACTCTCCATTAGCCTCATGTAAAATGACTCCTATGTGTGTGTGTGTGTGTGTGTGTGTGTGTGTATGTGTGTTATGCATGTGGGCCTGTCACTAACTGTGTCCACATGTATTGCCAAGGGAGAAAAGTCTGTATCTCTTTATCTTATCAGTGGAGCAAATGGTATTTTGTAGGTCGTGAGGCTACCAGATAATGGATGAAAGTCTGGGTTTTATCCCCCTCAGTAAAAAAAAAACTTTTATGATGACTAAGAAAAGGTGACACTGAGAGAAGGAAAAGAACAGGAACTGTAATTGTATCCTCAGAAATAATGTTGCAAGGTAGACTCCAGTGATCTCATACAAATGATATCATATTCTTTTAAATGGAGAGAGTGCACATTCATATATTTTAAGAACTTCTACAAAGCAGACACTGACAATGAAAACCTACTTTGGCTTCTCCCGCTCTCTCTTTAAAGGCGTTTTGATCACAAAATCCCCTTCAGGCCTTCTCACTTAGTCATCTTATCTCTTAAGTATTATCCACAGCTGAAAACATGAAGGAATCTGTGAGCACAACAAGGCCAAACAACCTCAGCACTTGCACAAAGCCCAGCCTGGAGGCTTGGAAACATATGATGACTCAATGTTTTGGTAGCAAAACACAGAGGCTCAGTAACATAAAAATACAGACTGAGTTAAGGATGACCTTCTGACTTACCCGCCACATGATTACATCCATAAACAGGCAAGAGAGGAAAAAGCCACCTTTGAAGACAGTCAGTGTGGATAGTTGGGCTCTGCCAGGCTGATCCAGAGCAGTGGACTAAAGTTTGAGTGGAGTAACTTGTCTCTCCCACTTCTTGTGAGTTTCTGACCCTCTAACCCTGTTCTCTGAAACCTACTGAAAACCAGCAGGAGGATCGCAACTTTCCACCCTTTTCTCTCTTCTCACTGAGGACTGTACCTATCCCATCTAGACACAGTGGGCTGCAAATTGTTACACCGGCCAATCACATGCAAGGGGCAGGACTTAAGCCGGTTTGGTCTGTCACTCTGGGCTATCAGAGTATGGAGTGTTGCCATAACTCCCAACAAAGCTTTGTTTTGTTATCCTCAAAGAAACATCATCCAGAGATCTGATCAGCGTGCCACAAAAGCAACATTCACTTCATTAATAACACATTCTTTCTTGATTCGTTGTGCATAATTTTTACGATGACATTTGCAAGCAATATCAAGCATATTCAGGCAAACTATGAACTGCTTTTAGGTTTATCCTCAACAAGCACAGTCAGGATTGCTGCAGCTGGCAATGAGATTCACGCTTAAGGCTAGATTCAATACAGGCAAATGAAATAGTGCATAAGTAAACACAGCAATCGATGTTGAGTATACTCTACAGAAAGAGCAGGGGCGCTCCGCGTGTGTCCGAGTCAATGGGCTGATGCAGATGATAGCATGGATGAGCAAAGACATATAAACAATCCATTGTTTTTGCATCTTTTGCTGGCAGCTGACATGTTCTTTACGGCGCAGATGGTGATCAAACAAACAACTTTTAGTTGGCAACTCACATGTAGCAACCTTATTTCTCAGAGCCCAATACACCCTTTTGTTTTTTTTCCATGTGAATACACTGAAATGGAAACACACAGGAATGTATTGTGGTTACGACAGTTGACTTAGATAGTGTTGAAAGTTGTCTCAGTCTCAAGTTGGCACCGCTCTTTGGCAACGTGGAAAATGTTCCCAACACAAACATGTACTGGCTGACACGACTGGCATCCGAACATTGATGCCGATCGCATAAAGTTTGATCAGTTTCTCAGCTCTGGATTTGAGCCCGCTGTTTTTACTGTTTAACTATGAGGTTTGAGGTATTTAGTTAGGGGCCATTACCTTAGATGACCCTGTCAGCGACATCAACTCAGTGCTTTTACTACAGTATCTATGTTTAAAACAAATGTTTATGTTATGTGGTAAGACCCCAGCACATCAGGCATGGATTGATTTGGATTAGTAGCAAACCAGAAACTCCTGCCAGGACCTCTTGTGTTTCAGTTTAGCCTGCGGGGTTTGATGAAATATTAAAAAGGAGTGCAATGAAAACAACTTAGGTTTGAAGGCAGATAATGACTCAAGTAACACACACACTAACATATTGGTAATTGCAATGCAAATGCAGTGGTTACAGTGGTGTACCTAATGTGGGAAGCCTAAAAAAATCATTTAAAAACATATATAGAAATATGGAAAAAGCAACGTAAAGACTGCAAAGTGTTTTTATTTTAACACCAAAACTTTCTCAAAAAGACTTTAAGGGGACTTTTAAAGTGTCACCCACTGGAAATTCAGATGATCCCTTACCTCTCAGTCTGTTACTCAGTCAACCAGACAGTCCATAGTCCGGGTGACAGATGAAGACAGAAATAAAGCCCAAGAAGCGATATTTCAGAAAACACCGGCTTTCCTCAGAAGCCTCCTTTTAGCTCCTACTTTCTCTCTGGGCTCTCCTGTTTCGTCTGTCTAACTGCTATCTCTGAAATTCTCCTCACACAGCCTCTTCTTCTCTAATCCTCTCTAAAAGAAGCTGAAAACTGCTCCAAATGGTTCAACCAGCCGTCGACTTCTCAGGCTTTTCCGTCTTTGTATTATTTTGTTGGCTGGGATCATTAACTTACTCCCATGAGAACATAAGGAGGTAAATAACACCCCTCCTTCCTGTGGGAGGCTGTCAATCACAACTGATGATGAGGTGGTGGTGGTGGTGGTGGTGAAGGGAGGTGGGGGCGTGCGCTTTTTTAGTTGCCAAGACGGCGCTGCTGATTGGTCACCAGGGAACAGAGGTGCCCTGCATGACAAATGGGAAGCACCGGGATGGATGGGCCTGCAGAGATGCTCAGCTGAGGTGCACATTTATAATCGACTTTTATGCAGCGCTCATTTGCATGTCATACAAAAGCAAATAAAGGCATGGAAATGAGTGACTAATCAAAGTTGACACAGCAAATGTATTTAACACGGCTGAATTCATGAAAATGCCATTTATGTTGTATACTAACGAGCTGAACGCTGGGGTCAACATGAAGAATCAAAAAAATCTTTACATGACTCGTTGGTACAGTCTGGTCACTCAGTGGGGACACTGGGAGGAAGGCATAAAGCTTCCGTTGCCATGGCGGTGTGGCAAGAGCAGCGATGCATCTTGGCGCTTGAGCCAAATGCCACTCTAATCTTTTCATTGGCAAACCCTCAGCTCTCTCTTCACAGCTTGTTTGTTTCTCAGTCAAGCCTACTGCTGTCTGTCACTCTCTAGTTCTTTCCAACATCCCATGCCAATCTGAAGTCTGCTGCATTTTGTAAGGAAACCAAATGTGTAAAGACACTGTTAGCAGAAAAAACAGTTCCCGAGATGGGTCACTCTGCTCCCAGTGACCACGACTAAAGTCTCAGGCTGACAAGCAAGGAGAGACAATAGACAAATTAAGCATGACTTCCACTGTGATTCCTCTAATGCATTTGTAAACAGCACAGCACACAGCCATTTCCTAGGTAAAACACACACACACACACACACAGCAATGCTACATTATTCTCACATCACCACTCAGATGTATGCCACCTTTCCGGTAATTTACAACGGCAAGAAAATCCACAAGACAGTGTTATTGCCTCTGCCCGAGGCCACACACGGCTGTATATCCATAAAGTGTCTGTGAAATAATGACTTTGCTACTTCATTCCACTCGGATGCGATGAAACGCCATAAAACTCATGACATTTACATGGATTGTCGAGTCACGCTGACATTTGAGGCCAGTGCTTCTTAAAGGTGAAAACGGTGGGACACAACCGCGGTCAATCCAAAGTCACTCCTCTCGCTTCTGAACTGTAATAAACATTAAGTGGAAAAAAATGTCTGTGTCTGTTTTAACCATTCCAAAACAGAAAGCTTGTCTAGGCTGCGGTTTGAAGCGACCGTTCCCACCTCACCCACTGGAAACCCAACCTGATCCTCGATCCAAGCTCACACATGAAGTTTATGTGGCTTCCAGTGCTGAAAATATACGGAAAAACCATGTATGTTTGTGTATTCCCAGGCCTCGGTAGCAATTTAACTTCCGCAAATCATAACAAATGCGATGATATTGTTTAAAACCAAATACTTGACATCTTGACTGTTCCATCGCAGCCATTTGATAAAATAGGACTTAAAGGCACAACTTAATCTAGTCCAGATTCGGTTCGGATGCTGACAATAATTTATTGTTTATGTTTTTTTGTATAAGTGGCAATCATGATGTTGATGTTCTTGGTGTAATCCTTGTAAAATTACTTCCAGAAATGATGTTGCATTATACTATACATATATTCTCTTATCAATAAGTAACAGCATGTGTAGAAATAATTATTCAAAACAAATGAATATTCATCCCCACTAAATAAGGCCATTTGCTGCCTGAGGCAGTTCTCTCGGTGGCAGTTGGCACATCAGAGTGTATTAATTGGGAAAAAGAACTGAAAAGGGCCAGAAAAGCTCCTCCTGAAGGAGTAGATAACAAGTTGGAACAAAATAGGCTGTGAAATCTGAGGTTATACAAACTTTGATGGGTAAAAAAGAAACAGGATTCCTCTCAGGGACCAACCAGGCTAGCAGCAGACATTTCTACAAGCTATATCATCAAGGTTATGCTTCACCTTGGTGCCCAGCCACTGGCAAGTGCAAACTCATTTTGCAGTGAACAAAGAAAGGCTGAAATCTACACAATGTAAGCTGTCCAAACCTACATTATGCCAAGAAGAAAGAGTCACATTGCCCTCATGGTCAACTTCACCTGGATTGCTCACTAAAATAACACACATCACAACTGTTTCTATTAGATCCAGCAGCCAGAACAAAAGGCAGTTAGCCTGACTTACATGCTAGATTGTCCCCTTGGGTGATCCCCTAAAACACAGCAAGAAGATGCATCTCCCAGTGACGACTCAGCACTCTACACTTTAGTGGCACATGGATGAGAGACTAAACAAAACATACAGTAGCATCCAGGCTAGACTCTTCACACACTCCCTCCCTCATTGCAAGTGCACCCCACCCTGCCACTGCCCCAGCCGTATGCTCACGCGAGCGTGAAACATGCCCAGGAAGCGTCACTTCCACTGGGTCATTTCATGGATACTGTCTCCATTAATGCTTTGGCCCATCAACTCCCACCCACCCCTCCTCCTCTGTGGGGTTGCTCTTGCTCTTGCCCCTGGCTCCCCACCCTCTCAGCAATAAGACAAAGATGTCGCAAATGGAGAGACAAAAGGGGGGGTGCATGAACCTTGGGGACCACGTTTTGATGAGTTTCTGACTAAACAACCAGGCCCCGAACAGATGGGATCAGTCTCCGGGGCTCTGCTGCATGGTTGCATCAAATATACAGCTTTATACATCCCCACAATAAACGCTGCATTCACTAAACTCGTGCAATCACAGAACACATAAGGCAACGGAGAGTAGGATATCATGTTGTTTGCCATTAAGCCCTCAGAAACAACTGTAATTAAAGTCTGAGTGCACATGCCTGATTGAGTTAGCACATGCTCTGGCATCAAGATTGTGTTTTTGAGTGCAAACAATGATCTAAGCAGCAATGATTGTTTTCCTAAATAGGACAGTCCAAAACAGCCCTTACTTATTTTGCCAATAAATAATAAGATGAAAGCGTAGTCTGTCCTCATCGTGGCAAAGGTTCAGGATTTTAATTGCTTTCATCCCCAAGGCATACTGCCCATAACTAAGCAACACAAAACCAATCCAAACATCAACCAAATAAATGAGCACCAAGCCAATTAACACAGACGCCAATTTATCTTTGACTTGGAACAGACGTGATATTTTGGTGCAATTAAAGGTAGAATCGCAAATTCGGCTTAACGGTTTAAGCTATTTATCAGGAGGCATGCTGGGTAGAGACGGTAAAATATCCGCTGCTGCATGCTCGTCACATTAGCCAGTGTCCTTGTGCATTTCATGTGCTTTATGATTAGCTGGCGTAACATATAGGACTGTTGCGAGCGTTGACCTGGAACTGATTCTTTTCCTGAGCATGTTTCAGCTATATCGGTGCTGCGTTCATGGTTTGCCAACAATAGAATCAATAGTCAGCCTAGTTTTCATCTCTAATATGATGTAGAAAACCAATAAATTCTGTAAGTTTAACTGGTGTGATTGGGTTTAACATAAAAGACTCAAAAAAAATGAGACTTCAGGGATGTCAAAATGCCTTAAAGACAACGTAAGGTCGACAATATCAAGGCCAAAGGAAACATTCAAACATCACTCCCCATGAAAACCATACTTTGTGGTTGAAAACAACACAATGAAATACTGTGCTGTCTGGCATTTTCTCGCTGAAATGAAACAGTGAAGGAGTTTTGGGAAAGTAAGGTCATGTGTTGTGTTCAGTCCACACCACAGCCTCATGGCCCGAAAACTGAAAATCTTGGCTTTTATTTTTTCCTGAGAAAAAAAAAAAAAGCATCCTTCAGAAAGGGTGCGGTGAACGCCTGCCACATTCTTTGCTGCTCGGAGAAGTCTGTAATTGCTTCCAGGTTCTGAGGAGATCTACTGTATAAAACTGGTGTCACATCTTTATCAAGAATCTCTAACATCTTTCAGCAACACTAAACTTATCTTATCAGAGACGGTGCTGGTGAAACTCTCAAGCTTTCCTATCTGCCAACTCCACCTAAAACCCAGTACGTCGTCTTTTTACAAGTAGCATTTAAAGACAACTCTTAAATGTATAAAGTTTTACTTCAGCACCTGTACTGTTCCTCCATATTGCAGTCAGAGAAAACTGAATCGCTGCACTAAGACCGCCTACACTAAGAAATGCTGGAGGAGGTTTTGAACATCTGTTGTGGTGTACTTGTCTTCATGTGTCCAAGGAGACAAAGTCAGAGCCAAAGGCAGAAGCCCAGCTGTTAGGATCTGGGTCAGCTGCATTCAGGCGGAGGGATGTTTTCGAAACTATCTGCTGAGGATAAGACACCTTTGACAGTGCTGTCACTGTTACAGTTAGCGCTATCGCCGATAACCACAACAGTGTGTAAGAGAACATCAATTCAAGAGGCCTGTGTCTGCTGTGTTCCAGATGCTCTAAAGGGTAAGGAGCAGTCAAACTGATCCGTTTTCTGCTTTTGCTGTGAACCTTGGCTCAGTGTGGCCCTACAAAATATCCTCACTTCATCTACATGTCAACAAAGCATTCCTCCAAGACAGCGTAGGACACATTCCTCATTCTTGGCTCCATAAAACACATTCTCTAGAGTTTAAAATGGGTTGAACATTTGCTTTTTTTCCCAGCAGCGGTAACGCTGATAAAAGAATATTCTCTTCAGCTGCACGGTGTGGAGTCGACACACACACACACGCACACACACACCCTCACACAGCACCCCATTTCCATCCACGGTTACTGAACCAGCGTCGGCTCTCGCCCTGTCACAACAAGCAGCCCCAGAGAGCTCACAGCTGCTGATGGAGACAGTTTTGTTTATGATTTGGAATGAAAATTGACGAAACACGACTTTGTGATGAGAGGAAGAGGGAGATTTTCAAAACAGATTGAAAAATCGCCACACAGTCAAAGCACTCAAGGAAATAACAGTGCAGTCATGCAAATGAACTGCCTTCCCTGTCCACTTTATAATATGAAAGGGGATGGCTGAGTGAATAGAACTCAATACCAAAGGCACAAAAGATTGATACGAATAAGAAAACTTTACTTTCAGTCTCTTAAAACTGGGAAAGAGGGCGTTTCACGGCAATAGCAGAACCAGATGCCTGCATGAAGGAAAGTACTGAAAACCAAAATGAATTCGCCAGAGTTCCCCATCCGCAGTTATCTGGCACAAATACACATTCTGTTCTCTCTTAGAACAACACGGCATTGCTTTAACTCTCACCAAAACAAAAAGTTACAAGGGAGAATAAGGCCACTCATGCTCATTGAAAATCACAAGCCTCGTTGTACAAATACACAAAATCTCGGATAACTCATGTATGACAGCAATTTGTTCCGCACAGGAAATGTTTTATTTTTGCCAGTTCACTAATTTGCCCAGCAGCTGTTTTATAAGGAAGCTGATATCGGTGTGTTTCACATACAGCAGATGTGATGCATGTGCAAACAGGACTAAACTTGTTGTTGAGACAGCATATCCGGTTTCCCTCTAAATTAAAATTCTTATTGAGAAACACATGTGTTACACATCTAGTGCTTCTTCTTCTTCTTCTTCTTCTTCTTCTTCTTCTTCTTCTTCTTCTTCTTCTTCTTCTTCTTCTTCTCATACAAACCTGGTTGTTCACTTCTGGGCATCCGTGCATGTGTGTCTCTAATATTTTCCGAACTGTGCAGGCTGCAGTATGCTGATTCACATGTAGGAGAAAGCAGCACCCCGAGTTTTATAGATAGAGATTCAGTGATTGATGCGTGACACTATACAATTATTAAAATATGCAGTAACTCAGGTAGACTTTAGCAGGAGCTGCTATGCATAAGGATGCATAAGGATTTAGGCTCTGACTCAACATTAAAAACTGCTCCTATAGCTCAATCCTCCCATTAACAATGCTACTCTGAAACAACTTTACCCCTACCGCCAATTAAACTCATAACCTGATGCCTGTAAACGTTTCTTTATCAGGTCTTACCTGCTTCCCCATGGTTGCGGTGTCTCTCCCTTGGTGAATAAATACTAGGCTAATACAGAGTGTGACTGTTAGGCAGCTGGTACTTCCCCTGAGGTAAAACAGACAGGAGACAGGAGGTTGAAGGTGTTTCTGTCTACACGTACACTCCCCTTCATCGGGGTGTGTACACACACATACCTCACTGACATACACTCTGCTTCTCATCGGCTCTACAGGTTCACACAGGAGCATGGAAAGCTCCTAAGAGGAGTACTTAACCCTTGCGCAAGCTGACACTAAATAGGTGAAGACATTCATTAATAGGGGAAGACATTCAAAAATCTTTTCATGTGTCAGTATCACTGGCGCTGGCAATGGGACTGTTAATGAGTAGCTTTCCACATTTTGTGCAGTTGAAAGAGAAAAAAATGCGTGTCTTAGGCCGGACACAGTACTGATGCATTGTAAGGCCGCATCAGATAATAGGAATAAAAGGCTTTTCTTCCATCACCATGGGCAGCTCCATTGAGTTACCAAGCGGAGAAAAAAAAAAAAATCAGGCTCGAACTGAAGGATCCACAGCAGCCAGCAGGCAGAGAGCAGCAAAGAAATAAAAAAAAAAAGAAAAAGCTTGCTATTAAGCAAGAGAGAATTGGTTTTCACCACCCTAATGAGAATTCATCCTGTGAGATGGATGAGTCAGTCTGAAAACACAATTCCACGCTTGTAATAATGAGATCATATTTGAGGAATTGGGTGTACATCTCTCAAGTGGAAAAGAAAAAGTCAAGGTTACTACGATTTTGAGCAAGACCCAACCTTTACCTCGAGGAATTTCCCCCCTTTTCAACCTTCAAATAAAACACAAAGACTGATTATCATTCATAGTGCATACGTGTCAAAAAGGGTGCCGAAATGCTGTAATGATCACCACATCAGAACAATTGCATGGATAAAAGCTTTTCAACATTTAAATCTTGTGGGATCGGGGTCTGGCCAAGCAATAGTCCAGCACTGCACTAAAAACAAATTTAAAAAACGGATCGGAAAGATCTGGAAATTGACAAAACCACTTGGGGAGAAATCAGAAACCTAGAACTCTATAGGCCAGATTCTTTTGGATTAGAGAAAGCAGAAACCACACAGGAGCTTAAATAAAGTTATACTTACTTATATATTATTGCATGACAGAGCAGAGTGAACCATGCTGCTAGCTTTTATGGGCAATGTCATGGGGCAGCTAAATCTCAGGCTGAGGGCTGTTCATTGACAAACCAAACGTCTGAATACTACAGTTTGGTTCCACATTAGCTCAGGGTTGGGGGAAATGGTTAAGCCTCATACCACATAACTGCAACGGCCCTTGTTTCATGTCTGCGTCTGTACTGTCCACTATTAAATAAAGGCAAAGAAGAGCCGACAGCCATGTTAGCGACTCTGTGAGGCTGCACTTTGGAAATTAGATCAAAGCGCCACTGCTGACTCTGGGTTTTGGTAAGTGCTGTGTGGGCAGATAGTGGAGTAAGCAGGGATAACTGGAGCAAGGGTAACAATGAAAGGTTAAAGATGATGATGAATCATGAACAGGAACTGGTCACGGTTCTTAAACGAATTAAGGTTTGAGGTTAGTATATTGGATTGTATTTGTAAAAGATGGTGCCCACATGCAAGCCTGGCAGCTTTTTTTTTTCGTTCAGCCGCAGCTTTCAAGATGACGGGATCTGGTTACATATCAGGAGGCCAGGAAGTATAAAAAAAAAAAAAAAAGAGTTGTGGATTAAAGGGACTTTTTACACACCTGTTCAGGTGGGATGATTACACCTTTACAGTATGATTCATTTGAGTATATGGACTTGGATGACTTCAGCAAATTTCCAGCAAAACCAACCCCCCAACATCGACCTCAGCAGTCAAGTCTGATCAGCCAGATTAAGTGAAGTGTTTGATTCTGCAGTGATTTGACCCGTATACTGTAATAGCTATTGGTATTAAAACAAAACTGATATCAGTAAGATCACAAAGAGTGTTTTGCATCAGAAAGATCCCAGCAGGCCACAGAAACAAGTCTGAAGTATGCTCTCAGTTATGATAAAAAACTATAATTTCATGCTTTTGGTGCCAGAAATACAAATAATGATGATATTCACTCAAATTCAAATAACAAAACCAATAAATTTAAACCCTTTTTGTGTGACGCTGAGTTCCTCCTTTGTGCTCACAAGTTTCGCTCTAAGGTTCGACCTTTTATAAACCAAACCTATTATTCAGTTGCCTTTGTAGCTGAAATCACATCAGAAAGTCAATCCCCATAAACAGCTATTCAACACTAGCCTACACTTGATAAAACTTAGGTTCACCCAGACCAAGGATTTTAAATCCTTAAACTTAAATGACCTTGTAAAAATGGAGAAAGAGACGGTATTACACTTGAATTTTTTCAACACTTTTTAAATGTGAGGTTTCCTTAAAGAC
Source organism: Miichthys miiuy (assembly GCA_036365135.1). Classification (NCBI taxonomy): domain Eukaryota; kingdom Metazoa; phylum Chordata; class Actinopteri; family Sciaenidae; genus Miichthys; species Miichthys miiuy. The sequence continues at coordinate 5,968,314 of CM071612.1, read as the reverse complement.
GAGGGATGACTGGAGAGTGGCTAACAAACATCTTAGAAACTAGAGTACTTCAATATAAGTCTGTGTAAAGGCAATTCTGAGATTTCTTTCAAAATGCATTAAATATGTTGGAAAGTAGTTGCTGAAAACCGGTGAAAAGACTTTGAACGATATATTATTGAAATGTGGAGCTAGAGGTTAAAACAGTTTTTCACCAGTTTTTCATTTTTGTGGGCGGTCCTTAAAGGGTGGCTCGATGACACGCTGAGGCCACCCTGAGCATAACCCTGCACCCCTAGCAGAGAGATAGAGATTGATTCATCTCGCTCAGAGTGTTTCAAAGTTAGTCATGTCATTTCCTGAACTCATCTGACACGTTTCAGTCACTTTAAAATGGCTGCTTGCTTCCATGAGTGGGCGTAGCTTCAGCGCATTCAGCGGACACGCCCCCACAGTCCGGAAGCTGAGAATACTGCTCATTTTTACCTGATTTTGACACCTAATTTCATAAACTTGTCGATATTTTTAATAATTCAAATTGGGTGCTTAATAACACTTTCTTCTTCGGTCTGACAAACATATATTTGTTCTTATTTTACATGGACTTACGTGGACCTTACATGCACCTTTATGCCACTTACATGGGTCATGGAGGTGCATGGAGAGATAAGATGTGAAATTAAATACTGGATCATGACTGTTTGCGTTTGGGAGGCTGGTCACAAATGAAGAAGAGGGAAAAATAAAACATCTCCAGGCTGGGTATTTTTTTCCAAAGCTTGGCCTGTTAGTGGTTAGGACATTAAATGGGATATTCCTAAGGCGGACTGCTACATTTGCGGTGCAGATACAAAAGCTTATGTGTGCTGACAAAGTTGAAATCATTTGTACTAGATGGTTTCTCATGTTGGTAGCTTTGCTCAGTGGTTGCTGCATTAGAGGTTGTTACTAGGTGGTTGCTTGGGTTCTCAGGCTGGATAGTGTTTTCACGATACGAAATATCACTACCAAATTGATAACATATTTCCCACATTTCTTCTCAATGATCTGCATATCTGTATGCCTGTATCATATGTTTGTTGCAGTGTGGAGACTGCGGGGTGAATCAGCAGGACAAAAATAACAAGAATGAGACCGCATATTATTGCAATCTGCTGGTTTCTGAAAACATATCTGAATATTAGGACCAAAGGGACTAAAGACAAAACCAAGACCGCTAAAAGGAAGAAATCTGCCAGCAAAAAAACGGAGGACACATCGGGGAGAAGGTTCATAAAGAGCGTCTACTTCAGGAAAAGTAGTGTGAAATCTTAAAGGTGCTGATTAAAGCCTTTTCTACTTTCATGGGATCACAAGCATATTACCAAAGTGTTTATGTGTTTGCATTGTAACTCTTAGAACTGTTTCATTTTTGAAGTCACTCTATGATAATTACCTAGGTCGATCCTTTGCTTAATTATTAACTGCTGGCACTTTCTTTGATGCATAAAAAAAGCATGATTATATGTTTGAGGCTTGATTTAATGCTATGTGTCTTCTGCAGCCTCTAAGCAGCAGCTCCTCTTGCAATCAGCGTACAAAGGGGAATTACATGGAATCTTAACAAACCTAGCCTACAGCGTGCTGAGAGCTGTCAGTTTTCTCTGCGAAAACCGCACAACTTGAATATTTTCTGGTAATAATCACTACAAAATACACCGAGGTCAACGGAGAGTTGCTGAAAAGCTGATGTTTACATTATTAGCCTCTACCCTTTGGTCTTGGATATGGAACTCATTTCACGTGATAGTGTTGTATCTTATCAGAATGGACATATTTAAACAAGACAGCCTTGTCCCAATGGAAAAGACATCTCAAAACTTATGATAAGTGACTGCTAAATGACTTGCTGAAAGGTTAAACCAGTATGTCAGCCATAAAAAAATAAAAACAAAATCAGTCAGAATACCCATGTGTTCATAGCTGTCCCATAAAACAAACTTAATAGCAACAAGCTTTTGGAGGGAAAACATCTGGATACTTTAATTCCTGATGTTACATGGGAGTCACTCTTTCAGCCACATAATTCTCTGTTTGTTGCGCAACTTTGAAGGCTGAATAAAACTGCCTGTTGAAAACTGCCTCTTGGTGCCTGTCCTGAAGTGTGCTGCTAGCACAATTTAAAGAGCAAATCATTCAGTGTCCTGCCTGCCAAAGAACTGACATGTTGAGGTTGACCCAACTTGATCCCCTGTCCCACCCGATACACAGCCTGCATCCCAACTGAACTGCCGCGCTGTATCATTTGGACAATCAAGAGGAAAACATTGCTGGCAATACACTCCCTGAAAACCATGGCGTATCTGAGACAGGACAGCCACATGTGCGGCCACAAACACGCTGTATTTCATGGCCTACGTGTACGCTGATCATTCGAACGCAAACATCCAAATGAACAAATTCAACACTGTTTTTTTTTTCCAGACTACAATGTGGGCCTTGTTTAAAAATGAGAAATATTTATCAAATTTATCCCAACTGGAGCATGAGGCAGAGCAGATGGGGTGAATAAAATGAGATTTTGTGGGCTGTATAAACACAGCTCTGGTGTTGCTTCAGTGAGCTTGTAGAAAACCGGAAAGAGGAGAAAATATTTCTCAGTATACGGGCCTGATAATCTCCAAACATAAATAAATCGATTGAGAAGGCTTGGAATTCAATTAAAAATGAAAGAATCTTAACTAGAAACCACTGCTTCAAACAACCCCCTCCAAAGAAGAGAGAGGAGTGATGCTCTGAATCTTAATCCAGTCCACTGTTGCACCAAACTTGTCTTATCATACCTCTTTGTATATAAAATTTCACATTTTGTCCATAAAGTTTTGAACAGCTTTTGTCCATAGAGCTAAGAAGCTTAATGCAATCAATGCTAATCCTTTAATCTTACACTTATTTTTTCTTGAAATGAAATGAACTTCATTACCCCGTCATAACAATGACTCCTATATGTCACTGTTATTGACATTTGGGCCCCGTGCCCAATCTTGCATTCATTAATAGTCTGCTGACTACTGTGTTGCACAGTTTTCCCATTACTGAAATGATGAGCATTGTGTCCATCCATTATTGCCATACATTGCTGTATACTGTCCCTCTCTCCCATTGGCTTTAGAAAGACATTTTCAAACACAAAGGAGGACAAGTGGAATCATAAATCAGCACAAAACAGCTTCTTGTCTCGACTTTTGAAAATGTTAATGCAGCACATTAACTTTAAAGCAACAGTGACGGCAATAATTGTATTTGACTTAAAGGCAAACTCCTTGATTTTGTTATAAAGTTAAATTTAAAAAAACAACAACAATAAGCTCGGGGAGTAAATCCTCAAGGCTAAGTAATCACTTAAGATCCATGGCAAGTTATTGACAAGCACTCACTGCACCGCAGCATATTAAGTAGTCCAGAGTTGGTGTATAAAATGACAGAAAATGGACCGAGGCTTTGTAGCGTTTGACTTTAAAGTGGTTTGTACAATACGCCTTAATGAGCTCCGCTGGGTCCTATTTTTTTTCCTCTGCAGAGATTTGTATATCAATCTCGACCTTGAAACACCGGGGCCAGGCCTCTCTTGTTTCTGGACATTCAGCCTCATTTCGGTTGTGACCTTCCTCTGTCCTCCCTGCAGCAGCTGCTCCTGATGCCAGTGAGTGGACTCAGACAGGATGGACCCCCTGATGGGAGCAGTTGCAGCTCTCTGCCAAAGGATCAAATTACATCCATCAGTGCTGCAAAGATAAGATGTGAAATTAAATATTGGATCATGGTTGTTTGCTTTTTGGGAGGCTAGTCACAAATGAAGAAGAAGAAGAAGAAAAAAGCATCTCCAGGCTGTTTTTTCTCCCAAAGCTTGGCCTGTTAGTGGTTAAGACATTAAACGGGACAGTCTTAAGGCGGACTGCTACATTTGTGGTGCAGATACAAAAGCTTATGCAAACTGCAGTGATTTTGTGTAAAAACAAATCCAGACATCCTGTTCTGTCTCTTTGGTCTCATCAGAACGGGACCGTGTGGTGGCCAAATGCAACTCGGCTCACGCAGCTGTGGAGACAGATATGGCCTAGAAAGTGTAACCACAAATCTTTATGTTGAGGAAATCCCCTGTGATTGTTTAACAAGGGAGGAGTTTATTATCAGGTCGAGGACGTTTATTGTTAAAACATAATCCAAAGTCAAATGAATCACTTTAAAACACACTTTTGTAATTTATTAAACGACAGTCACTCATTGTACTGTCATATCCTCAAATATCTGTTCCTCTATCTGTGATCTGTACCAGATTTCAATGGTATCCCTGCAGAACTGCACACTTATTGAGAGTACTTTTAGCAGTTCCAGCACCTTAAGAGTTCCTCTAATGGCAAATGTTACTGTTATAGTCTCAGCTCAGCTCTTTTATTGTTATTCACATAAAGCAGGGTTACTGTTGATAAAAAAAGAAAATGTACTCAAGACAGTGTAAAATTAGACCTTTTACAACAAAAACCTGATCATCCATAAACACATGAAAACACCACCAGCCCTATGACGGTGGAAAAAGGAGTGTAATAGGACTGAACTTTAACTAATAGCTGTTCAATTCGTAATGAGTCATTAGAGCCAGCAGTAGATCCAAAGAGCATTAGGATTAGAGCGAGAAAAACAGGAAGTTTCCTGGTCTTATGCTGCTCTCTTGTGGCCAGTTCAGGTAATTGTTTTATTGTCTTGTGAACCACAGTTTTTTTTTTTAAATATACCAATAATGAAGTAACCATTGGATTTTAACTTCATGCTTCATGATCCCTGAATGAACTCCTCTGAGAGTTTAAGTTAGATTACTACTTGGCACCAGACACCACGCCTCCTTAAAGGATACACACCGTGCTTACTCTCACATTCATTTTCTACAGTTAAGAAAATCCATTTTAATTTGTAAACTGTGGCCACTTTTAAAAGAGTGCAGATACAAATCTATGATAAAGACGTCATTACATAATGCTAATAAAAAGTAGTGTCAACAACAAATCCTGCAGAATTCAGTCTCGATTTGCCTCGGTGGTCCTGGTTTGCTAGAATACTGATGGGCATATACTGTATTACTACTACTGCATATCGTTGTCAGATTCAGTAATGTCCAGCACCCATGTGTAAGGTAACGTTTCCTGTTTTAAAAAGAAGATAGCAATAACTGCACATGCTGAGCTACTGTATATCACAATACACAAACTTATATTTTTAGATTTGATTAGTTTGTCTCATGTCAAATAACAGAACTGATTCAAATTTTCTAGATTTATCTACAGTTTACAAACAGCTGTGTCCAACTCTCTGACCGATCCACAGAGACTAAGGCCAATGATGAAATCAAACATTGCAACAATAAATATATTTATATGTATCAGACAGGACAGGCTTAAACTGGTTTTCATCATTTTTCTCCATTAAACTAATCACAGTTTACTAGGAAAACATGGATAATTGCTCTTCATTAAATTACAAAGTACTGTAAATTAACAATATAATAATTGTAATAGATATCCCTGTAAATAACACTGCTTAGCTATTATTCCTGCATTTCAAACACCAAAAAGTGGGGCTGTGTACAAGCAGAAAATGAATGCTGAAATGTGACAGACAGTTCATTAAAATCTAGCAACACTAAATATAGTGTAATAACTCTGATGATTTAAAACATATCCTCCAGTTTTGTTTGCTGGAAAAAAAAAAAGATAAGTGGTGGAAATATGGAGGTCAAGTAGACTCGATGTTAAAGTAGCCTCGGTACATATCATGGTACTACAGCGATGTTAAAGCAAAAGGGTTTATATTTTTACATTCATGGCTTCAAATTAAGCTTTATGTCATTCAAGTCTAATTATGACAGTCAAGTCTAAACACAAGGTTTTGATGGGTGCACATTATTTAGTCTGTTGTGTCTGACAATGCATAAAAAATAAACTACAAAAATAAAAAATGTACAAAATTACATAAAGCTATCATTTTATATGATGCAAAAACCAGATATATATACACAGTTAAACACATATTTAAGAAACATTCAGTGTAAAGTTCCATCAGTCTCTCAATGAGGAACATTAACTAGTGCTGCAGACAGACAGTGTTTCATCGACTGATGACGAGAGAATGAATCATAGTCAAGCGGTGCATCACACCAGAGTTTCAGGCAGGGTGTCTGTGTTTTCTTTTGGCATTATCTGCCATATATGCCACCTCTCCGCCTGCGAGTCCGGAGCACCACCAGGGCTCTTTGCTTGTGCAGGCCCAGAGGCATTTGCAGTATCTACAGACTGGGAGGCTGGGCCTTGCAGGGACTGCTGTGGAGTTTGGGAGCCAGGCTGACATGTGAAGAGGGAGGGTGTGGAGTGAGAAATATGGGTGTCCCTCAGATGTCCAGAGTAGTGAAGGGGAGACGAATTATTCATTCCGACCTTAAGTAATAGACATGCAGCGTGTCCTGTCCTTCCTGCTAAGTCGTCCGAGCTAACAGCTGCTGATTGGCCACTCAACCCCTGATGTAATGATGCTTGCGACTGCGTCTGTCCTCTCTGGTCGTGAGGACCACTGCTGCTGCGAGTCACCGGGAGGTGTGGCCTGATTTCCAGCATGCCCAATGAGGTTTGTGTTGGTCTGATGGGCAGCTCGTTGTTACCTTGGTGACTGCTCAGCCCCTCTGATGATCCATACGACTCACATTCCGACACGTCTCCATGGGAGCCTGGGAGAAAGTGCTCATTAACATCCAGCATTCATTATATATCTCAAGACCATCTGCAACAACATGCACAAAGGGGTTTCCATACCGGTGATGTGATAGCCAGTGAAATCCTTGTTGAACAGCTCATTCCAGGTGTCCCAGAAATCATCAGTTGAGGCCTCTAACAGGAACAAAAGCAACAAGAGGATTACTTTAGTTTATTATATCAATATAATAAAAGTCAATGCTCAATCTTAAGGCAAGCTTCTGTTCACTTAGCCTTGGCTAGACGATATATTCAGATCTGCTTTAAAAAAGATAAACCATGACACTAGTATAAGATAAATGACTACTGTAGTTAGGGATGGATATTGACAAGTGGTACCAGTACCTGGCTGGTCAGTACCTAAATATCAATAAGCTCCTGGACAAATGATACTGCTATCTGTATTTATGAAATGTTACAAACTACTTTTTGTGCCAAAGTGTTACTTTACTAAATTTAATGAAAATGCAGCAAAATACTCAGGAAACAAATGAACTGAACACTGAATCTTTTCACATTTTTTCATGTCATGTCTTTATTTTTTGCCCCAAATTATGGCAAATAGTATTAATAAGTATCTGTATCAATAACAATACTCATCTGAATATATACATCGAAATATGAAGCTAGGTTTAGCAGTACAGACATGAGAGAGGTATAAAACTTCTCATCTAAATGTCAACAAGAAAGCAAACAATTCCCAAAATGTTAAACTATTCCTTTAAATTCTGTGACAATACAAACGTATGTATTGAAATGAATTTAGTTCACCTTTGTCTGTAGACAGCGTAGGAGAGGTGCTGCCAGAGCCGTCTTGGCTACTGAGTCTGTGCTGCCTAGAAAGTCTGGGGATCCCGTTAGAGAGCGGACTGCTGTCCTCTGGGTATTTACACAGCAGTCCATCTGACAGCACAGGGGAGTTGTTGTCATAGGGAGACACCTCTCCGCTAGATGCCTTGATGGAGTCGTTGGATAATCGTCTTTCAGTCAGAGAGAAGGACTCTTCCGTTCTAAGAAGAACTGGCTCTCTGCAGAAAGCAAGGAGACATAATAAATATCGTAAATACAATAAATATCCCCAAGAGGGTAATCATGACATGATGTATTCTTTATTTCGATCATTTGGAGGCAGAAGGACAGTGAACACGCACATACAAGAACAATATGACAAAAGGAAGACACTCACGAGCGCTGAGAAGCCTTCCTCCGCAGTAAGTAATCCACAACATCAGGATCCGTTTCTAGTAAACTCATCAGCACCTCGTTCTGCAGGTCTGCAGAGACCTGTGAGGGTCAAAAGAGACAACATAAAGCTGTATTCTTTGTTACCTTCATTTCCCTCTGCCTTAATAATAAGAGTAAGAATTATAACGACCCTTTCTTAAAGCCTTTTATAGGACGTTTATGAACTCTTAAATGTACATGACTGGGTTTTATCATTCTACTCTTTTTAACTTTATTTTATCCCCCAAATGTTGTGATCCCTGTGATGTTTTTATCTGTGCTGTTTCATCTCCTGTAAAGCACCTTGTAACCTTAAAAAAACTACTCTAAATGTATTATTATTATGATGATGTCTCTTACATAGATGTCTAATTTTTTTTTTTTAAAAGGTTTACCACATTCAGGAAATTGCATTTACATAATGTCAGTGCTGAAAAGCAGAGAACATAATGTAGACAAGGATCCTGCCCTCATTTCCAATCATTGTCTATAAACACTTATTAACCTCTCCAGTTGCCGTGCACTGAAATGAGCGTTCACTGAACTGAATTTTACAAAGGTTCAGGAGAGTAAAACGAACTGCACAGATTTCTCTGTGTTACTGTGATTCTACTTTGTTTTATAAGTGACTGTAAAAGCTCATTCCTTCTCAAAAAAAAAAGCTAAACAGCCAATGTTTACATTTTATTACTGGTTCCACTCCATTAAGCTTAAGGAGTCCTCATAAACACTTTTTTTTTTTGCCAAAGGAAGACCTGAGCTTGTTTGATTAAACCCAGTCATTAACCGTAAGATGCCGTTCGGTTTGCAGTAAGGGCGGCTTACCATAAATAGTGTATCGTATGTGTCGATCATCCTTTGGACCACGCTGATGATGGTTGTGCTCTCCTCTGCGCGGGCAAAACTCTGAACCGCAAACTCTTTGTCTGAGTTTTTTAGCTTGTGTAAGAGGTTCGGTCCAAAGATGGTGGCTAAATTGAGTGATGTCATCTTGTTTCCTGTGATCTAAACAAAATGGCAGACAGAATTTATTCGCCCGGACATACACAGTCATTTTTGCAACCCTATCTACATGGTAGAAGAGCAGTAAGATGTCTTAAATGAAAGTTTATTTTCATTTTTAACCAACAATCTTCCAAGTTAAAACAAAACTTATCTTGTTCCACAGCTTTGATAGTAAATCTCTTTACAGACAAATTATCTTTGATAACACAAATTTGACCCCTGCAATTACAAGAAATGGTTTCTAGATTGAAATGATTTCTAAGTTTACTAGTTTAGCTGATTTTTCCAAGTTAAAAATGGAACCAATTTCCCCCTCGAGTTTCTTATCATCTTCCTACACACAGAAATGAAAACTTTTAGACTCCTAGAGTAATTATCGCATTAAAAGTCTTTTCTGCTGTCGACAAACTCTCCTTGGCACCTAGGAAATGTTGGGAATGTGCACCTTACACAGCCCTGCCACCGTCAATAAGGCTGACTCTGGCTTCTTTTGTTCAAAGAGACCAAGCTGAACGTTACAGTATGTATGCTCTAGGTTTTATATCTGTGGGAAACAATTAATCTCCATTTGTGATGATTAGTTGTCAAAAAGTAAGATTAATGGGGAAAAAAAATTGACCAGTACAACAAAAAGGCTGTTTGGGCCCCATGTTGAACAGGAAAAATCACAAAGGCTGGAGTCATGTTCACAAGGACAATGAGTTCATTAAGCGTGTGTTTATAGACACTGACGGTGTGATGATTAATTATTGTCTCCTTACTAATCTTGCATGTTTCAACAAGGTATTCCAATCCCAGTGGTGAATGACAGATGACTGCGGCTTCATGGAGTAGTGTCTGTTGAGACCACTTCCCGCTAGAGCACAATTCCCTCACACTTCTCGTTGTTTACACTGAATAAAATATGCGAATAAATAATGACTAAGCTCTATGACTTTTGTGATGTACGCAGGAGCACGGCGTTTTTGTGGTTTTTGTGCAGCTGGGTGATTCGTGTTGGTTGTGCATCATTTAATCAAGATACCCACAATGGATCATCGTGCATAATTCATTGTGTTTTGGCACTTCAAATTAGAGGCTGCAGATGTAACAAACATCTGTCTTACTGCCCTCTGATGGCTTCTTGGATTCATCACGATCACATTAAACTTGTAAACAGATTATTTATGTTATTCAGAATTATTCTGTGATGGTTGCTCATTTCCGTTTTTTTGTGCTTGCTGGTGGAAGTTTCAAACTGCCAAGAGAGCTGGTCCACATATGTATCAACAGCTTGACGTGTGTATGTAAATCTCATCTTGCACCAGTTTCGCAGGGTTTGTGCTGTTTGTTTACCTCCTGCCCCTCGTTGTCCAGGCTGTCTTCGGCATGTGCAGCCACTGTGGACAACAAGCAGAGGATGCGCTGCAGCGTGTCGCTGTTACAGGGAGGAAGCAAGAATATCAGGAGCTGGAGGGCGCTCTCTTGGTCTGAATAATCCAGCACTGCAGAGGAAAAAAACCAGAACAATGACGTGGATTAAAAACACCACACGAGTGAAGATTTTAACCAAAAGCATGCTGACTTCTTGTTATTGTTTTTTTTATTCATGTATATACTCCTCACACATTGCGTTAATGAAGGCAGTGTAAAGTTCTCTTGTCAGCAGTGGGTCAGGCATGTCTCTGAGGAACTCTTTCAGCAATGCAGCTACGTCATGGATGCAGTGTTCCTCGTCCAAATGTACCTCCCATCCCTGGTCAAACTCCTCGCGAAGCTGCGGGAAATATTGTGACAGTGTTACAGCAAAAAAAAAGCTGCTGATAGTTGACACAGTTTACTGAAGTTTACTGAAGTGTGTTGAAGTTGAAATCGTACCTGTCGCACTCTCTTCTTGGAGCTGCCAATACGGAAAATTCCAACCGTCTGTAGGCCTGTAGGTAAAAGACGTATGATTCAAAAGGTTAGGATCACGCAGCATGTTGTGACTGAATCCACGTATGCAGAGAAATTCCATAACATATAACATATGTGATCATGTGTACCGTGTTTTTCTAGGTGCTGGCAGCAGAGATCCACTACTCTCGGCACCTGTCTGTAAATGGGGTTGAGGCTGAGCTTTTTGTCATGGCGCTTCTTCCTGTTGCCAGCTGCCTCTACTGGCAGAGACAGCTGGAGGGCCTCCAAGAGCCGAGACTGGTTATCATCAAGGTCAGTGATGCAATCCACAGATACTCCGCCCTGTCAAGCAGATGGGTGACAACTGTGCTGTGAGTGATAAAATGTGCTTCCATCATCCGCTCGCTGAGTGAACATCCCAAAAAAAAAAAAAAGGTCACATATTCCCAGAGAAATCTAGTGTGTGAGTGTAATCAGACAGATTCCATGTCGCTCCGCAAGAGCAGGCTTATCGTCAGGAAAAGCTTACCCTCCTGCGTGTCCGTGGGGCTGCGTCTGGTGTGCTGGGCAGAGGTGATTCATTAGGGGTCTCAGAAGTGGAGCTAAGGGACGAGTTGCTGCTGGAGAGCTCCTTGTTGGCCCTTTTGAAGCTGGAGGTGAGGTGGAGGAAGGACAGCATCAATTCAGTGGGGTCGCTGTGGCCCTCCCGCGGGGGATCGTGCCGCTGCTTGTGTGTGCGGTCGTTGGATATGACCTGCGACAGCGGTATGCCAAATGCCTGGGGTGTAGTCTCTGTGTGAGGGGAAAAGGGCAAGACAGAGGGACTTAAAGTTCATCTTCTTGGCCTCAAGTCAACTTGGTAATGCTGAATTACTCTTAATCATATCAGCATATTTTACATTTTACCCTCTGGATCTTGTATTTTTTGATGTGTGTTAAAACTCGGTTTGTATTCAGTCTTTATATTCTTTTTAATAAACGCTGCTCTAAATAAATATGCCACGAGAAATGCTAAGACCATTGCTCTGCAGTGCACACTCAATGTTCACAGTCAGAGAGCACATACTTTCTGAAGTGCCTTTGTAAACAAAAGGGGGAAAAAGAGGAAAGAGGGGGTGGCCATGCCTGAGGATAGGCTGTAATGAATGAGCCACCACTTAAGATTGTTTTTGTTATTTCCCTCGACTGCCTGTCTGACAGAGAACATCACTTTCCTGCCAGATTGTTGCAGCGGGTGCGGCAGTTGAAGATCACATCTCCCTCCGAGACTTCTTTACTGTACTGCAGATTCTGATCACTCAGTGCTCCACACGTACAAACAGCTGAGAATGTCTGCTTCAGTGAGCCTACACAGCTTCAACCAAAAGGATCAAGGAGTATCTTTTCAAGTGTCAGAGGCCGACTAGACTAGAAGCTAGAGGAGGAATTGAAGTCTGACAGGAATCGGAGGCGAGAGCAAACAAAAAAACACAACTGTTTATCTTCACGGATTTGGAAAGAATAACAATAAGATCAGTGCGTGTGTTAGAAATTCTTATCTAGAGACAATTTACGAAGGAGAGCGCCACACTACACCCGCTGCAGCATGGAGTATATCTAGCACACCCCACATTACCTTTGTCTTTACTCTTCTCTTTAGATAATGAATCCAACTTCCGCCTGAGCGACTTCTTCTTGTGACCATCTGAAAAAGAGGCAGAGGTGTCAAACAGTTAAATAAAGAAGCCTAATTAATATGCTGCTGCTCTCGGGTGCTCCACTTGATATTCTTAGGCACATTTCCTAAATGCTTACACGTTTCTAAAGAGCTAACAAACGTGTCAAGACAAAGATGAGGAGTTTTGCGAAAACATATTTCTAACATTAATTTGCTTAGTTTGCGTCAAAACAAGGAACATAATTCACTTTCTGACATTTTGCCAAGCTGTTTCTGAAGACGTGCTGTGACAAGCTTCAGCGAGAGATAGAAAAGCAACTTGGTGAATAAAGAAGTCGACCATCTAGGTGTGTGTGTGTGCGCGTGTGTTTTAATACATTTAGGGATGACGATTTGGCAACTCAGGTCACGATCTCGAAGCAATCTCCTGAAGGCCACGTCCTGGAGACGAACCCTCTCCAACTCGGACAGGCTTTGCAGGGGGACGGGCTTCAGGCCAACGCTACGTCCTGACACGCTGTTCCAGGTGAAGTCACCCTGAGGACACACACACATGCAAATAAAGGCATTCACACATCAGACACATCCATCACTGCCATCATAAGTTCATGACCAAAGGCAAACTCTACACACACCCAGCATGCTTGACATATACGTGGGCAGCTGAAACATTCGCATTAATCATCGGCTGACCTAACACAAGTTTGGGTTTTTTTTTCTGATTCAGGAAGTGAGCATAGTTAGAGGTTAAAGTTTTAGTACTGTACTAATGACAGGGCAAATAATCTGATCTGCAATCCAACCTCTGAGCATCTCCATGCTGGAGATTACAGTGCTTTGATCCAGTACAGTCAAGCCAATCATATGAGCCATGTTCCAAAGAGGCTTAGTAAGTCATTATCAGGATAAGGCTTACTCTAAAGTGGCTCACTCCCATTAAATGAGAATTAAGGCCGTGTTACAGTAGCATACTATTTTCTAATACACATATGACAAAGTACAGTACAGTACATGGAACATGGTATGAAAAGAACATTGTCTTTGCCTGTATGTTTGCTGTGCAAAGGCAGCGGTCACTAATCCGTACCCAGTGAGTATTTGGGTAACTTGTGTCAGTGCTGTTAACAAGTAAATCATTCCTTTAAGTGCACAAAAAATAATTTGAGACAGACGCAATGCATTCTGGGCAAGACAAAACCACTTAATTATTTATTGAATAGTTGTTTGTAGCAGCAAATGAGCACGTAATACAGCTTACAGCATGACTAAAGTGTCTAGTCTTAATACATTTCAGTCAACTGTTGGCCTCCAATTAATAATTAGGCACTGTTCATTGCAAATTAATCAACCGTTTGGCACACGAAATGTCAAAGAAAACACAATTCTTGTAAGCCTAAGACGACATTGTCTTGTTTTGTGTGTCCAAAATGTCAAGACACTCGATTTACTGTCGCATGCTGTACGACAAAATCCTCAAAAACAATTTAGAAACTGGAATTAGGAAACATTTTTTGCTTGAAGAATTAGGCATTAATCACTACTATAAACCTCCTCGGCGGAACAACTCTAGCACTAAGCAAGATTAGTGGGTTAGCCCGCCATCTTGGGTGTTCCTTTATCACAAAGCTGGCTCGCTTTCATTTAGGATAGATCGCCGTGGTGACCTATGCTGCGCTGCTGACGGCAGGTTAACGTCACTTCATTAAATCAAAATTCTGTAAACAGGACGACCACTGGAAAAACAGAGTCATTACTCCTACGGTTTCTTCACTAAAGCAGGGACTAATATCTCTACTTAAGATATCATGTTGCTCAAACAACTGGAGGTATAATTTGCATTTTAATTGTACTGTAAAATACTGTAAAAAAATACCATCTGCTGCCATTTATGAGAAAAATAATCCGCTTACAGTTGGTTATCATCTCCCATGATTAGAAATGCAACATATGCGTCAGACAGACCTACCAACTACTTGTCTCCTACTCTCTGTCATCAGACGAAAAAGCAAATAAATACTAAAGGCGTATAATAATTTCAACACTTACTAAGAGCCTTAACCTATTTGGAAATGATTTCTTGCTACGGCTTCTTAATTTATTCTAGTTATGTGACCATAGTTTAGACATTTCACCCGGATCTTGCGTTTTGTTGTCGCTATAACTGGATTTTCCTGTGGGTATGTTGTCAGATAGATTAGTGTTAAGTATTTCATTCACGGGTCTGACAATGCTCGTAAATTTACAACTACACCCAGAGTTAACAAACACAGTTGATAACCATCTGTGAATCCAAGAGAACCGAGCTACATTTGACAAGGTTTTTCTGCTGGGTGTAACAATGACATGAACACTTCCTTTACGGGTTTGTTTTACCGCCGCTACATCAATTAAACATGGCAAGAGATGATTGGGACAAAGTGTGACAGCGACAGATAGAATATACTGGTCGTTTTTGCTGTTACCTAACCATGTAGGACATTCCTCTCGTGTGATTATATGGGAGAGGAAACTTTCTCTCATATCTGATGTACGGGGCCCGGCTATGTTCCCACAGTTTGTCTCGGTCAGTGAAATGACGTCCTTTAAATCAAAGCTACTTACTTTGGAATTCAAAGCAAGCAACTGTGTCAAGCATTTTGATGCAATACCCCTATTTCAATAATCATAGGTGTGAATGTTATCATGCCCAGACATGACATTTGAGCGCACAGTCACTTGGGTGCAGTATTGACTAACTCTTATCTTAATCTTATTTCTTATTATGACTGGCAAGGATAGATAGATAGATGGATAGGTGAATTAAAAAAATAAGAATAATAAACTCCTCTATATGCCTTTTTCTGCACTACATGACCTTTTATTTTTCCCCTCAAATTTATCGCAGTGAGAAGAAAGTCAGACCCAAACAGCTGCTCCCAGCTGTTACAGAAGCAGTCATTGTCAAAGCTGGATGAAGTTACCGGTTCTGGTTACTGAGGTCATGATTTCAACGGCCACGGATGAAGCCAGTACTTTATAATCTTACAATGAAAACACCAGACTCGTCCCCCTCGCTCCACAACATCATGAGCCATCTGACTTTACAAAAAAAAAAAGCATAACAGTACTCCTTTTTGTTCTTCTACTTTTGACATTTGAACTATGATTAAAAAAAAGCTATTTTGTCCATTTGGTGACGTTAATTTGACTTCAAAGAGTTTCTTTTTGGGTTTTATTCACTTATTTTATACAATTAAAATTTTTAAACAATCTATTTCAACAAAGCCAGCAATAACGCCAGCATACCTATTGAAATGTAAGCGATAATTTATCCCAACACTCAACACGTTTTAGAGAATACACAACAAGGTGCACTTTCCTCAGCTGTGCAGCGCCAAACTTTGATTCAAAGCCTTGTTGAAACGCAGAGCTTTTTGTTCGCGCTCCCTCGAATACAATGAGAGGAAACGTGCAAGGTAGTTCATACAAAATAGCAAGATTGAAAGCTCAGATTAGACCAATCAACCCCACTTGAACTAAGACGCGGTGAGGTGATGAATATTCCTCAGTGCTCAGGAAGCCATTGAATGGGGCATTGTGGGAAGTTTTCCTTACACATACTATTTTTTTTTTGGAAGATATAAAATAAATGCTGCATTAGATGATTAAAAACTTTAATTTAATTGGAGCTATTGAATGCAGTTTGTTATATTATGAAGTGATGTTATGAAAAATCCAAAATAGCACACTTTAATATTTGTACCTGATCGGCACAGACACAAAAAGTCATTGAATTACTCACATCCTGTCATTCTTAAAATAAATAAATTCATACATGTGGTTACAGAGAACGCTCCTGACTGTTTCAAGGTTTAGTCATACAACAATGGGGAAAAAAACTCTATTATTTACTAAACGTCCTTGAAGGACTGGACTAATAATAAGCTATCAAATGGTGATGACACATGCTGGGCATGGAGAGTGGGAATAAGTTGAGTTGCATGGGTGGGAAACACATAGTGTAACAGTAATATCATGATGTAAGATGCGTTTGTTTTTAGTACTTTTTTTTGCAAGCAAAACGTAAACATAACGTACACGCGTTAACGTCATTACGTTTCTGTCTACCTATAATTGTTTCCTCCACTTTGGAAGACAGTGGAGCCTCCAAAAACAATCAGATATATTCATAATGCACACTGCAAAGTTACCGAGAGCAGCTACTCACAAGATGGGTGATGCTTCGCTCGACAACGGGATGCCCCATTACAAACACTCCGGTCGCCATGGATGAAAAGTCACCCCCTCAAAGTTGTAGACCACCAACTAATGCCAAACAAACCGACGCCATTTGACTCCAGAAGAAACGCTCCACTGAAATACAGTCCACATGTTCACAGCTGAAAAAGTCTGGACGGCAACCAGCGGGCGAGCACTTCAAAGTGGAACAAGCTGAGCGTCTGATTCAGACGCAGTCCCTTTTGAATAACATTAAGACTGATGAATGGATTGGGAGGGGTCAGTGTTCACTCAGTGTCGGGTCACAAGTTAACACAAGAAAAGCCATCTGACTGAGCAGGCAAACAACTGTAACGTCGAGTAACGTTACACGTTATCACACACACACACGTTATTTCTCGAGTGAGAGTAGCACAATGTATCAGTAAAGCTATAAGAATGGACGCTTACCAGAGTTTTTTAAACTCCTGAGTAGTGTCTGACACTTTAAAATGTCGTTTAAAACATTTTTTTGGTCAGTTGGAAGACCGGCTTAACTCGCTCGTTATACTACAATACCCATAAGCCTCAGCCGCTGTTGCTATGGAGACCAAGTCAAAGGCGCGAATTACAGCATTAATGGGAAAAGCTAGCAAAACAAACAAACAAACTATGACTGGACCGTCATATTATAACAGTACTACTCTGCACTACGGTTATGAAATTCATCCATAAATGTTATCGAAACAGATCAGAACAGATTGAATGTATTTGAGAGATTTTAATTAAGCTGTTGAGAAGGATAGTTAGCTAGTGTTAGTTGACTTCTTCTACACAGGTAAATCTTCAAGGACAAATGGTAAGTAAAATAACTGCTGTCTTCACTCCGGTAATGTTTTATGTCCAATGTCCAGTGTTTTCATAATTGTATAATTGTTAGATTAAAATCAGTCTTTTGTATCTACAGTGGGAGAGGGTCCTCCTCCGTGGAGTCTGCCATGTTGATACAACATGTTTCTACAATAGCATAGAACAGACAAACTAAATACTCGCTCTAGATGGGGCCCTTTGCGTGTTTTGCCACTTTGTCATTTCTCCTTCATGCTAGGAAGGCGAGGCGTAGGGATTGCAATGCAACAATTACACCACTAGATGCAACTAAATCCTACACACTGGTCCTTTAATATCTGTATATGGTTCAGCTCTCCTTGCAACAGAGCTAGCAGAGTTAAAATGAGAGTTGACAACTTAACAAGTTAAAGAACCAGTGTGTAGTGAAAATGTAGTTAAGCCCTGCTCAGATTGAAGCTGCACTGCAAATGTTTTAACCGGTGATCGTAGGAAAGGCACAGGTGTTGCTAATATCATTAATGATGGCTCTGCCTCTGTTGTGTTCTCTGTAAGCCGCCACAGTGAGTCACCATGAAACTGGAGCAGCTAAATGGAATTAAGCCATCATTCATCTTATTATTTACATCATGTGCTTTTCCTACTGTGTCAAAATGTCTTCCACAAAAAAGGCTTATTGTTTTTCAGTAATTGGTCATTAGCCTTTTTCACAGAAGACATGAGACATTAATGATTGTGTTGTGCCTGTTAAGGGATACATCAGGTCAACACAATCTATCATCCACACAGTCGTGACAATAAATCTAATTAGGCAAAGTGAAAACACCTGTGCAGGTGAACCTTGTGTTTGTAGAGACAGCAATGACTGATTGATATGTAGCTCATACAGGACGACCTTACCCTAACCCTATAATCTAAGTACCCCCCTCTGACAAGGACGTTTAGTTGCCTTAAGGTTAATGTAACTGAAAAAATGATATCCACTTGTAGTTAATTACTCGAGCAAATTATGATTGTATTGATGTCTTCTAAATTGTATGTGACGTGAGACTAAAGACAACTTTAAAATACCACTCAGACATTTCTCTTCTGTTCTATTCTGGCATGGTTTTTGCTTCCTGCAGTGCTGGAATGAGGTTTGGTAATACTGTGCAGGACGATAATAAACAGGAAGCAGCTTGTCAGACTGAAGATGTTGAAGGTGATCCAAATACAAAACTCAAAATCTGGAAATCCTCATTAACTACGAGAGTGAAACTGCCACCTATAAACTTAATACCGATGTACTAATAGCTCAATGTTTTGGACATTTAAACAGATAGCTGATCATCATTGTGTCCTGTTCTCAGTTATTGTACACGCCAAAAAAATCAGTTCACACGGTCACTGATCAGGAATTAAACAAGACAAGTAAATCAAAATTTAACAGATACGATTCATCATTTCGGATTGTTACATCAGTTTTAATAAGTATCAAGAGCACGAGGTCCCTCTTGCACAGCAGCTGGGGCAGTCGCTGCCTCGGTCCTGTCATATATGCCATATATTGTGAGTAGACAGAACAGCTGCATCGGCCTGCAGATGGGATTAAATATCCATTCTGTCGACTGCAATTAATATCAGTTTCCTACTTTTGTTCAGCTATACTGTTACGATACTATTTCTTCACAACAGTAGTCAAAACCGCAATCAAATTCTGTGTCCAATTATTTAGAAATGTTGTATTTCTTAGATTACCCTAGTAGTATTAAGTTCTCTGGTGTGGGTTTCATTCAAAAGGTTTAGTGTTTCATGATGGTGTAAATAGATTTCAAAATATTTGTACTAGTATCTGTCTTTGTAAACTTTAATTGGAGCCCTACTTTCAGCACTATTGCTGTTTTTAAGCTTTTCCAGCTTTATTATTATTTAGAATAAAATAGTAAAACACTGAACACTGCTAGATTTGACAACTCCAATATTTTCTGAAAAGCTGAAAAAGATTTTAGATGAAAAATATTTCCTCTTACATTTAGCAAAGTAAATTCCTTTTTTTGTGAAATTCATGTGGCTTTGCAACAGGGAGGAGTTTTTCGGTTTCCTCTGAGCTCTTTCTCCTTCAGGCCATCTCTCCTCCATGGTGCTCAGAGGAATGCAGATGACACTCCACCTAAACACTTCAATAACGCAGTACTCTCACATTTTTCTTTTTCTGCATCATCAAATTATTCCACCAACACAACCGAAGAACTACGGGACACTCAAGATGGTTTTGAAAAAGCTATAAAAGCACATATGAAAAATACACTACTATTCCATCTAGCACACAACTATAAATCCAGCCTCCTCCAGCTTGACACAGATGATTGAGAATAAGATTAAAACACATTTGAACTATGTGTTCAAATGCCAGTGCCGCTTTAGCACACATCCAAACCAAAATGTTAAAGCAACATGCTACGTGTACAATGTTAAATGTTTTCTAAAACTTACAACTGAAGAACTTTCCTTGATACAAGATGAGTGCACACCTCTTCGGATGCTACCTCCTGTCAACCCTTAATCTTTGTCCCAGTGATTAATGTCCTCATTTGGTCACTGCATTACTACAACAGAATGATGAATGGCTCCCTCTAAAGGCTTTGTAAGATTCTGCAATTCACTTGCCGCCTAAGAGAATCCTGAGCGAACGGAGAGATTTTTCATAGCTGTATATCTGATCTGGCTGTTTAGAATGACTTATAAAGGTATTTCTCTAGAGGGCTTGTGTGTTTTATATATAAATGAAGATCACAAGTACCTGGGGTCATTTCAAAATCACCGTCTTCCATAGACAATGTGGACACTGAAACAAGACATGATACAATAAGTTGCCTTACATAAAGGATTTAGACATTTAGGCATTATTCTTCAGTATCTTACAAGGTCTTCATATGCAGAAGCTAGTCTAATAACAGCCCTAATGAAATGGAAACCAATGCAAGGGATCAGAGAAGGCCTCGCTAATCATAAACAGTTGTCTTGCAGTCGGGCAATGACATTCAAAGGCATCCAAAACATTTCCATAGTACAATATGGCAGGCAGATGTATACAGGAGATGAATGCAGATCAAAGGTATTGCAGGCTGCTAGTGGAATACCTCAAATTTACTTGAATGTACTTATTGTTAATGCTGCCTTAAAAACAACAATGTACTCCAGTAAACATATTGATCTTCTTTGATGGTAAGTCACACTGTTCAGTGTGATATACTGAGTAAACCCAACACCGTTAATATGCCTTTCTTACTATCAGCCTAACTGGCAGCTTGAAAAGCCCAACAAATTAATTTTTACACCATATTATACCAACACATTCTGACTGCAAATACTGTATTCCCATAGAGAGGCTGTAAACTGAATTATTCAGTGCAGGTATCTAGCTATTGAGGGTGGAAATAAATACCATTTGACTTACAACAAGGGGATAATATATGTCAGGTATGTAACCATATAAAGGCACATGAAAGTCAGATTTGATTTTGATTGAAGTGAAACAATGATTGATCCATCTAACCCACTGTTTATTCTTCCTCTTACCAGACACATACTGGATGCTACGGTGCTGCACTTTCAAGCCAGCGGGCTTTAGTTCCATGCCATGCTAACGGACAGTCTCCCCGTGGGAAGAAATATGTGCCTGAGGGACTGCAGCCAAGGATCAGGTCATGCTGCTGTACTGTGAGAAATAAAAGTTGAGGCTTTGTTCATGTAAACCAGATGTCTCTGCTTTCCATCTCAGCTCAGCCTACTGACACCCTGAGTGAGTACACCTCTATTAGAGCACAGCCATTTTCAACCTGTTGAAAATACAAGGTCAAAAATCCCCCTCTGACACTTTTTAAACAAGGGAAAGGATGTGTTTTTTTATGCCAGGATCATGACGTAATACATTACTGCTTGGTGATCATGTAAATCATATGTAGCACAGACATATAACAGAGCATACTACATGCTAGACAGCAGACCTTAATTAGGACACACTATGACCAAACACATTGGAGTGATTGATTTGCATTGTAATGCAGACAGACTCCTCAGGCCGTGGCACCAGGTATGTGGTGTGTGCCTATAGTTGCCTATGTGATTTATTCTTTACGAAGCACAATAAATATACACTGGATGGCATTCAAGAAACTAAATACAGTAACTTTTTACTTTTACAAGAGGCCTGGACGGCCTGAGTTACAAGACATATACTACGTCTCATAAAAGTAGAGTCTTGTAGAGCGGGGGCTGTTATTGAGCAGTGTTCCGTGCAACAGGAGAAACACTGTCAGCCTGACTTCACCACTGTTGTTGCGACGGTATCTTAGATACTATAGTCCCTGGATGAACAGCTTGTTGGATACTTGCACACCCAGAAAATGTGACTTTCATTACAGACTTGGAGTGGAGTTTGCATACAGTAAGGCACTTACAGTACTTACTGTCAGTGTAAGCCGACAGCGTGGTCATGTGAGTCTCCAAAAGGGATCTCTGGAGTTCTTCTCAGTGGCATGTTAAAGCTCATAAAATACAGTAGTACAGCTGTACTGGCTCCAAACACCCCAAAACATCTCGTATTTGTGGTTAAAAAAATCATCAGTGATTAATGAGAATACCTGTAACTAACTACATTTTCACAGTGTGCCTGAGGTAACATTTTCCAACTTTACAATGCTTGGCAAAAACTAGACTGTAGTGCATCTCTCAGAGCATAATGGTGTTGGCAGCACACAAGCGCCCCCCAAAGTCATAAATCACATTAAATATCCTCTCTGACACAGAGCTGTCTCCAATATTAATCAGCTTCATTCAGATTTACTGTGATTACATTTCTACGAGCTCTGGCTGTAGGATCTGGGGTTATTGTTGATGACTGTAAGAGCGACCAGATACCTGGTATTCATTACAAGCCTATTATAATGTCATATCTGCAATACGTTTCCATTATACTAAACAAATAGTGTTACCATGAGGACCAACAGATTGGCTCAAATTATGAACATGGGACATTGCTAAATGCCATAAATCTAAAGTATTATATTCATCTCTAACAAAAGAAGAGCTGGCTATTGTAATAGATTTTAAATATACTGTATTTTCCCTCTACTTTGTAATTGCAGCAAGGCACCTCCTCATGAGGGGGTGGACATGGACAATATTCTTTTTTCAGGTGTCCAGGCCTTAATATGAAATAATAACTCAGGTGATTTGTTTCCTTTGGTAATATGGAAAGGCCATTACACAGAAATGTCAGTGCTTTTAACTGCACTTACTGCCCTGCTACCACTGCTTTACATGGTGTCATGGTCATACATTCATCTCTCAGGCTACCGATGAATAGGTACATGAATAAATCCAGACTTTCTTTTGCATTTCTAAAGAACAAAAGGCAAGTAAAACCCTCACTCTGAATAGAAACTGAACTGAAGTGCTTTTACCAAAGGCTGGAATGACCGTTGAAAAGAGTTTTCAGGCTCATTCAGAGTTATTTAACAGTCACAGTCCTGTTCTAAAGTCCACGAACAGACTTACAATGCACAAATGTGATCATTTTTGCTGCCATATTTGTGCTATTATCAGGCTGGAAGCTTTACAGGAAACCATCACAGTCCCCACCTTTAAAGTCTCTCTTATGATGTGAGAAATAAGCTCCCCCCCCCTCTCCCTAACTAAACAATTGACAAATGTGTCAGTTTTCCAGTCATACCTCTCCCAACAAACATCAACAAGTTGGCACAAGCAAACGCTCTCTGCTGACATCATTTCATGCAAAAGAGCTGAATCATTTGTGGTGTCCTGTGACGCAGCTACAAAAACTATTGTGCCTCACTCACTAATAACTAATGTTTGTCTTATTTGTCACACTTGGTGATGTTGCAATAGTTAATAAAAGCCATATGCTTTGGATGTATTACATAACATGTACCAGAAAGGTGCAGTAAGAGAGTTTGCATGAAGAAAGTCAGAATATGACCGTTTAAGGATCAAAGCAGCAGACCGACAATCTTGGCGCTTTAGGGATTTCCAGCAACTTCCGGAATTTGGATATACTGTTTATACGAGGCGCAGGAGCGCGCTCAGGCTCTGCTCGCTCCCGAGCTTTAATTCTTGTTAGAAGTTCGTCGCGGATGCAGTGAAGACATATAAAGTAACATACGTAAAGAGACAAAGTTTTTGGACACTTTTCGGACCCACACAGTTTATGACAAATCGCATTGTCATGGTAATTATCAAAATCAGTTGACGCAAACATCATCACCGCCTCTCCAACCTGGACGCATCTCCACCAAATATTAGGAAAGAGGTAGACAACTCCGGACATGCTAGCCGGTCTAACTCTGACTTTTTTTTTTAATGTTAACTCATTAAATTAAATCTGACAGCTTCAATAACATGCACCGTGAAGTTTTCACTGACCATATACGACGTCTCCTCTACTTCGGTACCATAATGTCGCATCAACGTCGTGTCCAAGCTCCTGGTCTGCCTCAGTCTCCTCCTGGAAATAGTTTTGGGGCTCAGCGAGCACGAGAAAACACTGCTTAACAATCCTTGAGCGGACATAACTCCCTTTCAGTGGATCAATTTGTGATTAAAATAGTAAAAATAAAATAAAATTATTTTTCATATCTCTGACACAAGTCCAGTGTGAAGGAGCAGCACCAGTTTGTTCTTCACAGCAGCAGCAGCAGCAGCAGCAGCAGGTCCCCAGCGCGTCACCATGCTGAGTATTATGAAATACGCGCCTGGAGTCCCCATGGTCACCACCTCCACCTCCCACATACTCTGACTCAGTAGTTCCTCCTTTCATCGTTTTAATAATGATAAAAAATAATAGCAAAATGGATAGGTTGGTTTCCCAAAACACAAACAAACAAATTAAGCATACACATTAGGGCATAAATCCTTTATTTGCTTGGCGGAGACACAGTGTACGTTTGTTTAAATTAAAAGTATGCACACCAGTCAGTGTAAACAGAAGGTAATTAAGCTTTCAAATATGACTCATGCAGTTTGTGGAAAAAAAAAAAACACTATAAAAAATGACCCACAGAAACAAATAATATATAAAAAATCTGGTTTGGTTTTAAACAGCAGTATACATACATATGATTTAATACACTCTCACCCATAGCCTCATTTAACATATTTTGTGCTACCTCATCTTGATCTACACTTAAAATAATCTGTGTATTTCTATTTCTATTGTTTATATTTTTTTAATACTTGTTTTTTTTTTTAATCTTCCTTATATTTATACATTTTCAAACATCTGTGAATTAAATTTAACTGAAACTCCAGTGGAGCTCTTTTAACTCAATCAACTAAAACTGTTAAAATGGAGCCATTACTTCTAATTACTCTCATTTGGCTCTCACTTAGTCTTATTATGAGAGTGACATAAACATTGGACAGACCTTGCCTAAATTCACTGTCCTCTCTTGACCACACTGCATTGTTCCCTTACCGTAAGGCAGTTGAGATACTTGGCATGTAGTGCCCTGGGAACAGATTCTTCCTGTGGGAGCCCTGGGGAAAGGACTTGTGTGATAACATGACATGTGAACCAGCACTGTATGGCCACGATAAGGATTCATCAGATACCAGAGTCCACCAAACAGACAGGGGAAGTAGTGATAAGAGGGCAGCTTTGCCTTTGATGAACTTATTTTGTGGATGGTGAGGTTCGGAGTAAGACTCCTAGCAGATTCTCATCGACTTCCCGTTATGTCATTTCTCAGTGGGATAAGTGCAGCATCGGGAGCTTGCATCCACAAACCCTGTAACGGTTGCCAGAATAAACATTTGGCCCACACAGGTCCTTCATGTGTGGTGTGTTTCTGAAATGCAATTCATATTTCTGAACACGGACAATAATTTCTCTCTTGATCAGCTGAACGGCTTTCCAAGAGGCGCTCTGTGCAGTGCAGAGTTATACAACAGGAATATAATGAGGAGTATAACAAGCAGCTTGCTGGCAGGGATGCCGTTAAGGTTGCTGTCTCACTGGAACCATACAGGTTTCAGGGGATATATGTGGGAGATCATTTTTCCGAGTGATTTATTGGGTCAGTTCTCCAGTGCTGTTATTAGATTATTGTTTGAAAGCTTACCAGGCTCGGTTGTAGCATTTAAATTCTCTTGTATAGACTTCTTTATGTGAGGCTAAGACCTGTGATGAGAATATGATGGCAACGATGTTTGTCTACAACAACTCCATCAGGGAAAATAATGTTACATATTTATAATAATTTTGTAATACAATGGAGACTGGCAACATCAGATATATGTATGAGAGGTAGTACTCTAGTACTTCAGGTTATAGCTGAAGGACATTTAATCAGTAACACTGGTTTTGAGTGTAGCATGCTGTCCATGATCGTATGAGTCAGCATGAGATAATGTATCCTCCCTTTGTGAAGAACAGACCACTACACAACTGGCCACTAGATGGTGGTAGTACACCCACATTGCTTCTTAAGCATCAACAGAGTTAAGGCAGAATGTGTTCTCCTAGTAATCTCATCTTCAACCTCTTCCCTGTGCACTGTGTACAGTATTTCTATGCAAGAATATTACAGCCCCAGGTTTGCTGCCTGGTAATTTTAATAAAAACAAATTAGATTATTAATATGCGATATGAAACATGTATCGTGAAATGCAAGATTTTCACATAGGGTCCCCTTTCAACACACGTAGGCAGAGTCCTTCTCATGTGAGCGGATATTGGTGTATATGATATTCCCATAGTCCCAAATAAAATTACAAATAATCTTATTGCCACAAACCAATTGCCACACAGTGAATCAGCTTTCTGGGCCCCGGTGGACTTCTTCTATTACAGAATTTACGAAACAATAAAAAGCAATACCTATACAGTCCAATGCAATCCAACACAAGGCAGCAAATTCCACTTCTGTGAGGCTTATATTATCTTAACTTGTGTTCAGTTTATTAACTGCGACAGATGCACTGATTCAACGCTTGTTTGTGGTGCTGTTTGACTGTATCTTGTGGACAAAAAAAGCATGAATAACATCCAAAGCACATGCACAATCCATGCACATCTAATACAACAATGCTGCAAAATGCACCTCTAGAAATCAGAGTTAAACTACAGCTTGTCTGACCAAAGAACTGAACAATATAAGCGTCGCAAATTTCACAACAGGCACCATATTTGATTAGTTGTTACTGTAGTTAACAATAAAGATTTTCTTCATTTCAAGTCAGTCTGCAACCATTTTAACGTAACGTACACGAGAGAATCTTGAGGTCAAACTCATGTATGTCTATCTATGTATGCCGTGCACAAGTTCTACTTTCCTTCTACAAACTACGGGGAACGGGAAATGAAAGAACGTTGCGTAAGTAGCCCAACTTAACTTGATCAATGCGCAGTGCCTCCTTTCTGTCACTTGTCTGTGCTGGTGCGCTGTCAAACAGATCTAGTACAAGCTGCAGCCCATGGCCTCATACTGTTATGAACCTTTGATTATACACATTAAAAAGAAAGTCTGTCCCAGTGAGCCGTCAAAAGTGAGTGAAATGGCACCTTTTGGAAATTACCATTATGTTTATGACACCTATTTCTCTTCCATTAGTGTGCAGATATTGAGCAAGAGCCCAGATAATCTAAAAAAAAAAATAAATGTCACAAATTGTAGCCTGTTGTGTAGGCGAGGGACATGCAATTTAAATGCATTTCCTTTTTTATTATTTAAGGTCTCAACAAAATGGTAAGGTTCACTTTAACACAGCAGAAATGTAACATTTGAAATCAGTGAGT
Organism: Miichthys miiuy; assembly: GCA_036365135.1. Classification (NCBI taxonomy): domain Eukaryota; kingdom Metazoa; phylum Chordata; class Actinopteri; family Sciaenidae; genus Miichthys; species Miichthys miiuy. The sequence goes on along the minus strand of CM071612.1, from coordinate 5,940,953 downwards.
CATCGCAGACATCATTTTGAGCAAACTGTACCGTTTGGGAGTCAAATATATGTATATGTAGCTCATGTGTTTGACACCTTTGTGTAGATGCAGTCAGTGCAAGGAAGTGAAAAACAACGCATTTGTCTCCTGAAAACTGAGATGTTGAGACAAGACCCTTTAGTAAAGTGCAGCTACATTGCTATTATTACTCCGATTACCATCTCTTACATTTGATAGTGCATCTTCTCCACAGTGAAGGGGGGAAAATGGGAGTAATGGTGAGAGGAAAATGCAATCTAGATGTCAGACAAGCACTTGATTAACCACTTACAGAAGCTGCCTCTGTGTCAGGGTAAGGCCATGCCATCTCACATTTCCACTCAGCCTGATCCTTCAAACATTACTGGCCACAAGGTATTGATTTTTCATTCTTCTGAATATCTCCTTGCCGTTGATCGAATTTACACCAGACTATCAATGTTTCAAGGAGGCCTCCTCCTTACAGTATTGCCGGAATCTTCTCACCCTCAAAGAGGGCACACTCGAAGCTCGCCCTCCATTTAGCTTCAGTTGTGAGTTTTCAACCAGAGAGTGAAGACATGGAAATTGACAGTACAGGAAAAAATGAAGTTTGTGTTAGCAGCAGTTTGGACAACACCCAAGAGCAGCAGAGGTGAGTCTGAGGCTTTTTCACTTCTTTCCTCCCACATATTTCAAAATGGTTGACAACAGAGAATGATGAGTCATTTACGATAGGGTTGAAACATGTCCCCTCCCCACTCGTCTTTATTATATCTTACAGGAGTTGGAGTAACAAATCTAAGCTGTAACTGCATCAGTATCGATTGTGGACCGTGAATTCTGTCTTAAAGTTAAAAAATGTTACGTGTCATTCTCACTATAAAAATGCAATTGAAAAGACATTTAGTTTGTTTAGGGCTGAGGTGTATATATAAACCAAACATAAAACAACACAGTTAGAAAGAGATATTGTTTTTTAGAGGACAGATATAAAAAGTAATAAAAAATTAAAGTTATGCGAAACAATTTCTATATAAAATGAGATTTTTTCATCTGTACTAATAGATGACTAGAATCTGTGATAATTGTCTATTCTACCATGATCACATGCAAAACCAATTATCTCCCATGTCGTCAGGCTAATAATTATCGTAATCCATGGCATTACAAATGATGTTAGTGTTCTCACAGATGCTGGCTGATAGGCTTGGAGCCTGCAGCGACGCAGTGCTTCTGATTCAAGTGACAACATCGGCTTGGTGACCTTAGCGGCTTTCCATGGACACATTGATTTTTCTCCCACATTACAGATAATTGCTGGATGCTGTGAATCCTATCCTCCCAGGCCAGCAGGGAGGGGCTTCTGTAGTGTGTCGACACAAGAGTGGCTATCTGATTTGAGGAATGTGATATCCTGGCATCTCATTGACTGCCATTGACTTCTGTGAACTTCCTTTCTATGGTATGGGAGTATTTAACAGCTTATTAGGAGAGTTGTTTTTATGCCCGTTGGCGTCGTTGGTGTGCCACTTCACTGACAGTTAATCGTGTCCAAGAAAATATAATTATGAACGATGTTCTGAGAAAAGAGTTTCACTAAATGGTGCACTTTGATGTTAATGTTTGATTTAAACAGTAGGAACACCTTTTAGGTGTTAATGAGAGCAGCGGCTTTGTCCAATCAGTTAATGGGTTTCCAACTTGTTTAATTAATTATGATTAATGACCTATTTGGCATTCTTCTGTGAAGGCAAAAAAGATAATTATCACAATTCTGTTTTGTAGCCAAATGGCGTAAATCACATTATTGGAGTGAATGCCGTCTAGGGCTTTTACAAATACATCTGTAACCTTTAGTCAGGGCCAAGCAGCAGCTCTTATTATATTAATATGAGTTTTTCTGTTCTGCATGGAGCGACTCTCATCATTTTATGCAAATGACTGCATCTTCTGTTTGTTGTGCTCCATAAAGTAATGGAAAAGTCACTTTTATTATGTGAGGCACAAATCTGCTTTGATGGACTAAAAATGAACTTGGATCTTCGGCACATGGAAGTAAATGCAGCTTTTGCTCATTTGTTCAAGCCGCTATTTATTAGTTATTTTAGAACATTGGGATTGTTTTTGTTTCATGTCCACGAAAGTGGATTTTAGTAATTAATCAGAAATCCAAAGCTGTCATGTAAGCTGTCAGTGCGTCTTCACATTGTTCTGAGGAAACAAATGAGCCATCCACCCACGCACGCCGAACAGCACTGTCAATTAGACGAGTCTCAGAACACACATTGCCTATCATCACCATCTGAAGGCATCACTGTCGTGACCCCAAGATAACATGTTAAATGTGATTCTCGCCATGCGCACTGTGCAGGGTTATTGCTCTTTGAACATCGCCTGCCCATACTCTAAGTGGTGTGGCCTGTGTGTCAGGGGAAAAAAAAAAAAACAGGCCACTGATGCAACTCACTGTGGCCCAGGGGCGGGTGTTAGGCCACATGATTGGATGGTTTCATGTGAAGCATTTATCTCACAGAAAGGTCTGCTTTTGTCTCCTTTAACCTCACACAGCGCTCCGCTGTGGCCATATGGCCACGCACAGCTACTGTACACGCTTCAAGAGAAAGCGGTGCAGTTTGCACATTGCACAAATTGCTGAAACAATAGCACGGTAGTGCACTTAAGAAATGTTTCCATGAAAGCACAGTCAGACTTGATGTTGCACTGTTTTGTTGTGTGTGTCTATATATATATATATATATCTATAGGAAGCTGAACTTTCGCTTGTCACAGACTGCTGTGTGTACATGGCATGAGATGTCTTATGCAAGCAGTTCTATTTGCTTGCAGAGGCAAAGACACGTGCCTCAGTTCATAACTAATGGAAGACTGTGTATGCCATTCATGCATGAGAGAGTCTGCATAGCATAATGCGGCGTGAACTATCATGATGTTGAAATGTCACGGCTTTATGGGAGAATGCCCTAAAAATCCCCCAAAAATGTGGACTTGATAAAAATATTAAATACACTCTGTTATTTATATAGTGCATTATTTGACAATAGATGTGTAAAAGACATTGAAAATATGTAATAAAATCATATCTGATGCCACTATATAACATTTAGGTTAAGATCTAATTCTGTGATTTATATAGGATTTAGATTTGGCTCTGTTAAGGGTGACAGTTGGCAGGCAGATAGTGATAGAGTTTGGATTATAGTCGAGGCTTAATTTTTAAGCTTTCATGGATGATAAAACACATGCCCATTTCCAAATGCCTCATACGGGGATTGGATTAATATTTCAGATACTGCAGTACGGTTGTGTTCTGAAATGTTGTTAATAACACCGCAGAGAAAAAACAGATGTTTGCTTCGGTTGCTGAAAAAACACTCCAATACGTTTTGCTGTGACCAGTAGAATGGAGTTGGAATATAAAATCACCACAGGTGAATCTCACCAAAACAAAACATGTTTTTCACAAGAGCCTTGCTCAGCCAGGCGGCCTCAACCAGCACAGCAAGTCATTCCAGTCCAGCTGTTCGGCATTGATCCCTCTGTGTTTTCCGATGCACTGGCCCGGAATGTGATGTTATTTCATTACTGAGGCAGAAGTGACAAGCTCAGTCTCCTCCCCCAGGGCACTGGCCACTCACTTGGACAGGGGCACTATATGTAATCATAACTGAAGAGTCAGACAAGCACAGTTGCCTATGGAAAGTCCAAATCAAGCAGGCAGAAACTTTGGAGTCAGGAGACAGGACAGGAACACAGGTCAAGTAAAAGAGGCTTGAAAAGGCCCGGACAGGAAAAAGAGAGACAAGTGCTGCATTTAAGACGCGTCATCAGAAATGGATCCAGACGACAATGAAGTCGGCGTCTTCACTGTCATTCAGTGAGTAGTGTGCTGTGGATTGATGTTCTGTTCTTATTTTAAACCCCGATGCAGTTCATGGTTAAGATCATGCATGCACTAGAGGGCAACAGACATAGTTAGGCTTTTCTCTTCGGTCCTTCTGAATTTGAGAAGGAATAATTGATTCGATTGATGCTCTGTGGGGGGGTTTTTCATATTGTGTTTGTTGTTGTGATGCAGATTTCTGCCTGAATGTCGCAGGTTACCCAGCCTTTTCTTTACCACCGCGTCGCACTAATGATGTATTGTATATTCCTGTGGGATTGCCAAGGTTTTCCTTTGAGATTCACAGCCCTCCTTTAAAAAATAATTAGTGTTTACAACTTTCTCAACAACTCTTCCTTTTATATCTTTGAGTGAGTGCTGTAACCAGAGTATGGTTATACAGAGTTTCCCACTAAAACATCAGTGTTGCAAGGCTATACATATACACAATGAGGCACTGCGATGGCCTCTTAATAGACCTTTTTCTTTTACAGCCACGTTTTGACGTCATAGGAGGAAAAGCACAGTAATTAATAACTGTAATCGATTGATGGCTGCACACCATTTAGATGTGTCTTTGGCTTGCTGGGATACTTAAATGTAAAATGGAGTTTTCGCTATGTTGGATATAGATTAGTTAGTAGCAAGTAGCAAGTTAGGAAAAAGAATAATGTGTCTAACAAAATGAGAACAGTTTGTACAGTTAGCAAATGTCCATGGTGTGCCCGGCCTCCTGCCCAGTGCATGCTGGGAGAGGCTTCAACCCGCAGTGACCCCGAGGAGCAGGATAAGCAAATGTAGACGACAAATGGATGGATGGAAATACCAAACATGACCTGTCGGTAACCCACAGCCTACACTCTAACACTGGGTGTCGAGCATCTTGGCTGTATCCCCATTATGTCGTTTTATTCACTCCACACAGAAAAGGCTACAGCCTCAGCAGTACTACTTTGAACCTTATCAGCAGGTGTAATGAAACTAGCAAACCAAATCCATAATCTTTTTCAAAGCGTGGCATAACTCAGCCAGGTAACACTTCACTTCTTATCCCAATTAGTCACACCGCTGAATATTCATGGCGAAACAGCATTCAGATCTTTAAACTCCCTGCTAAAAGCTGTTGAATTCACTGAATAAATCAGCCGTGACACAGGCATAATTTGCATTGATCTAACAGATTGGGAAGGTTGAGGTACTGAGGTGGCTCAAAAATGTAGATGCATATTGACAAGCAGGCACAAACAAACAACAAAAAAAACGGAGCAGATGAGTCGGTTAAGTGTGGTTTTCCGAGGGGAAGCTTGCTGTTGTGCACATCTGGTTGAGGTCCAAAGACCACTAATGCTACGTTGTTGGGATCAGAGGGCAGTAAAAGCTACAGCGTCACATTAATGTACAGCACAGTGAAGTCTATAATGCTGCTCAGTCCGCAGTGTTTTCATACACTTGATGTCACAGTCCTGTTCTGCAGACAAAATGTGTGTCCTAGAGCTTTTTTACATTCATGCCCTTGCTATCTAGCATGGTTAGCAATTTATTCAAAGTGGTTATGCTCTTCTTAAAGGTGAACGACGTGATCCAAAGTCAGGACTTTGGACACTGCTGTGGCCAAGTGTGCCAGAATGAGTGAAATCAGCTGTTTTTAAAGGGACTCGCAGAGAGGAGAGTCAGGGATCAGCAGGGCAGCGGGGTTTTATCGGTCAAAGCTTCAGCCATAGTCTCCTTAGCTCACGCTCCTGTCTGACCCTAATATCCCCTGCCACTCATGTTGGCCTCTGGGCCGCGAGCCCAAATGGACAAACACGACCGTCCAGAATACGCTAGGTCTCTCAGTCCTCCCACCACAGGGCTTGCAGCGGTTGCTGTATATAGTCAGACAGTCTGCTAAACTGTTGTGTTTCTGAATTGGATTAACATAATGGCACATAAATTTAAGCAATTGCGTCATCTTCACAGATCTCAAGTAAAAAAAAAACTAAAAAAACACAGATCTGTCTGGGACAATCCGCAGGTTCACCTTCTTTTCTTTTTTTTTTTTACCCATCAAGTTGCATCTTTTCTGTGGTAACGAATAATTCTGAGCCTGAGTGGAAGTGACAACATTCTTTATTGCATGTATCACTCTCAGCAAAGGCACATTGACTCACCCTGCAGAGCCTTACAAGTTGTGGCATTTTAATATAGGGTGGTTGCTACTTGACTGCGGAAGCAGTAACAAATCGTGGCTCAACTAGTATTTTGCATTCTATGTATTTGTATTTATTCACACATTACTGGCTGACATTTGTATCAATTGTAGTGTTTATTATTCTAGTCAGGCGTCCCAGAAGAGATTCACAGTGAATATAATCAGGTCTCCTTTTTACCTTTTAAGTTACTTTTGACAGTGCTGTAGCATAGATGAGTGTTATGTCTGTGTTTCCACACTTTATTGACTTGTTGAGGTAAATTTATTGATGGCAGTAAAACGCTGTATTCAAATATCATTTCCAGGAGCAGGTACCTTTTGTGGAATATATTTGATGTAAGCTTTATCTAGCTGTGTGATTCACAGATCAGGATAACAGACTGGTCTTTATTCCAGTGAGAAGTTCCTTTTATCAACCTGTCTGAGGCACACGAAGAAGTATCAAACCTCCCCGGATCAGAGACGAGGCTAATTGGCTCTTGGCGGATTTCAACAGAAGAGCCTCGTCTGTGGTGTTTGATTCTTCACCTGGAGATGAAACTGAAACGGGATGTTATCCTCTGCTTTTAAAAAAAAATTTCAGTCCTCTCCTGCTTATTTATCAGCCTATCGGCATTTGGACCCCGACGTGAAATAGAAAGTCCCCAAACACGCCAAATAGATGGAGAGAAAATATGAAAATTTATGGAGATGTATTTCGATCTAAAGCAATATCACAGAGAAAATGCAGCTGACTACTTGAAGCAAAGTGAATCACAATATCCCCTCCCCCTTTGGGCATTGATTAATCACACAAACCCAGCTTTTATTGTCCACAATGGAATTCAGTTCTGCGCACGGCGATCTACCAGTCCCTCATCATCTCCTGAGATCATTGCACGAGCTCTGTTTGTTTGCGTCGGGGGCCGATTCCTTTCATGAATGGCCTTATTGAGAGTAAGCATTTAGCAGCTGAACCGTTTTGAAAGGTCAAAACGAATACAGTGTACAGTATGGGCATCCTAATGTGCAGCTGTGAGGCAGAGACCTCAGCTGGGGAGGGGACACGTAAGGTCCTTCCTCTCTCTCCAGCTGCTCTGGCTTCTCCCGTGTTGCATCCGCACTTACATTATGTGCACATCATGCAGTGTGTCCCTGTTGTTTCACCTCTGTCATCCTTTTTCCAAACCTGCTCCTGCTTTCTGGAAACACACCACATGGCTGAGGATTGATGAGGCTAGCCCTTGGGGAATTCTTGGAAGCTGGCTGCATCCTTGAGTAGTAATTCTTGTGGCCCTTGCTACCATACAACATCCTCTCACATTCCTCTTTCCTCTCTCTTCTACTCTCATCTCTCACCACCACCACCACCGCCGCCGCCACCACCCCTGTCCCTCCCTCTCTCCCTCTGCCCCTGGCTCTGGCTCTCTCTGCCTCTCTCCAAAGCTGTTGTTACTGTGCGGCTCCCGCACATCATTCCACCGCGATGGAAATTAAATGAAGGTGGCTTAACGCAGCTAACAGAGGCATGCTTTGAAGGATGTAACCGGGGGAAGCTGCACTGCCAGATCCTTTTCCATGGGCTGTGGATTTGCGCTGCTGAGGCGAGGACACAGCAATCACTCAGCCATGCAGAAGCCCAAACAACAGGACTAATCTCTCCACCTGACTTGTGGAAGCTCCACTTTTTCTTTTTTTTCTTTTTTTTTCTGATTCATTTATTCCTCGCTGCCAAAGACAGTGTGGGACAATGGAGCCAGAGTGAAGTAGATGTTAGATTTGTAGCTTTGACTGCAGTCTGCAGCACACATGGATGTGTTCAGCTTTGTGAAGATGCCAAAGCTGTCAGGGTGAGTCTGATGGATGCTGCTATGTGTTTGCCTTTGCCTGTGCATGTGCCTGTTCGTTCTGTAGCAGGTGGCGTTATGTACGTTCATGTAGGCGCGATTGAGAGAGAGAGGGGGGGGGGATAACACGGGTATCACATGTGGAACGGGGGTGATGAAAAATGCTGAGTTATTGATAGCTCGAGAGAGCAAGTTGTGCAGTCATGTATGATGTGAAATGAATGAGCAAGTGAGGTAGATGGGAGTGGGGGTGGATGCAGAAGCTGATGCGGCTCATGTATGGAAACTGTCTGTATCGAAGTTCATAAAATTTCTCACGCTGCGGACAGTGGTCATGGTTTGTTGCTTTGTATGTTTTGTGGTGTCATGGCGACATGCATGTTCTTGGAAAATCAACCACGGGTTACCAAATCAGAGCAGAGTTCTAAGTGACTTTTGGTGGCGTAATATAAGCAAATCCTCTTTGCATAAAGATACATAAATGATCTGTTTTTCTGCATTACAGTCAATAAATATCAGCGATCAGTCATTTAATATTGTATTAGTGGTGAAGTTCACATGCATAACAGCTAGAACAGGAGCACAAACAGCTGAATTCTTGCTGTGTTTACAATAAAAACAACAGAAAAAAAGGACAAACACAATGTTTTTTATTCTTATTCTAAATGTCTTCATTTGGCAGATTTCTCTGTAAGAGAGAATATATTGGTCGGTTTGTTTTACAAGAAGCGATGGCGAGTGTTTATTATGCGAAATATACGTTAAAACAGCAGCCAGAGGAATTCATTCATTGCTGACACCTCACCTTATGCACTCACGGGTCTGCTAGATTGAGTTGATCTGCCCTAGCGGACAGTAATCCTCCTAGAGGATTTGGCTCCATCAGAAAACACTACAGACCACTAGTGGTGGGAACAGCTGATCATAAATGTGAAATATTAAATAAGAAGCCGTGTGTGTGTGTGTGTGGCCATTCAGTGCATTTCTTTTCACTTATGAGTCATCAACAGACTGCAATGGCATTTTTTTTTTCCTTTTAATAGACAGAATAATTATGTCGGAGAAAGATTTACTCTAATGTTGAAGAAGCGTAATATCACGCCTCAGCATTTTCTTTCCTGTCATATGCGAATCACATTCCTACAGGAAAGCAGTGGCAGGTAGCCGGGATTTTCCATCGGATGATAGGACCGTTTTTTTTTCCCACTTAGTATCCCCTCCATGGCAGCATTTATGATGCGGCTCCCAGCGGACCACCAACGTCACTGCATCCTGTCACTGTTAATAATGCCACACAAATGCTACCACTGATTATGAGTTACCACCGCTACACTGTTGTTGTTTTCTCCGGCTCAGCTGCCAGCGAGAATTGAAGTCAGCAGGATGTTGTTTTTTGCCAAAGCTGATAGAAATTTGTCCAGAAAAGCCCGGCGTATGTACTTAGAGATCTAAAAGAAAGGCAACGTTTCCCCTCATTGTCTCTTCCTTCTGCCTCACGACGCCCCCAGATGTGTCTTCTGCTGTCAGGAACAAAAGCACGCTCTTCTTTTCTTTGTCGTGTTTTAAATCGAGCAAATGTTTCCATATGTTTGATGTTCTTTTAATGAAACTCACACTCTTGTCTAAAAAGGCAACTTTGAGCCATTTGACCAAAGTAAGTTTAAGCTGCTCTGTTTTTTGTGTTAACACTTTGAATCCATCCTGTGGGTGTTAGAAATGGTTTGCCGGCAACAGCGGTGTTTTGCTACTGAGCATGAACTTCACGTATTAAAGTGAAAAGATGCAATCATCACATGTTCGTCCTCAACATGAAAAATATGGAAGAACAGTTGAAGCAGATTTAGTCTGACTGCATGACTTCATTCCAGGCTGTCTAGTTTCTTTAAAGGAAATCTATTATATGAGCCATTGTTCGGCGTGTTTTCACTGCAAACTTTTCGCACAGGAAATCACTGGTCTGGACACAAATTGATTAGCCTAAATGTTCATCAGAGTACGCGAAGACCCAAAAGATCTGTCATTTGTATGGCCGTTCACAGGAGGGAAGAGTAGCTAAGAAATGGCTCAGGGTCAGAAACGAGAGCCAGCTGGCTGGTGGACGAGGTCTCAGGCAACCATTTATTTTTGTGTGTGTGTGTGTGTGTGTGTGTGTGTGTGTGTGTGTGTGTTTGGAGCTTTTAGCATAAAAGCAGTGAGTAGCACAATGAGGTGCAGGAAAATTCAAGCCTAGTTGCCCACAGGGTAAGTTCATCACTATATTTGGTTTTATATAGAGCACTGTGGAGCAAAGCAGGCCTTGGGTGAGTGCGGAGTAATAATGAAACCATAATAAAAACATGTTTTTCCTGATTCTTGTGTCCATCTTTTAACAGCAGGATATGAAATTACCATGTGGTCTAATGAGAAAAGAGTGTGTGTTGTTATTAACTATATTTCCTGTGACGCTCCAGGTTGATTCGAGTAGTAACCTCATTTGTAAGATAGTGTTTAACAGGTAAACTGGAGACTCACTCGCAGAGAAATAGCAGGAGGATCGTAGTGGGTGGGCTGTTTCCCAGATGCAGTTTTTATTCCCATCCAGAGGAGATTAACTAACCAAAAACCTTTCTATATAGAGGCACCAGAGAGCTGCTCAGGATAGTGCGGTTTCCCATGGCAACAATATCAGTGCTTCCAAAGACAAACACAGAAATACAATATTCAGCTAGAATAGCTGAGGGAAAACAGACACTCTGGTTCTGAAGTGAGTGTTATTGTGTAGAGAATCTCAATATTACTGCATAATATACAAAATTCTGATGTCATGTCATCGTTGTTTGCTTTTTATATGAAATTGGCTGTGTTTTCTCGTCTGATGTCAAATAAACAAAAGCTAAAGTGGGTATAAAAATACGTCACAGAACGGGCAAGAGCAGCAGCAGCATGAAATCCAGCAATTATGTGTAACTACATGGTCAGCAGTATTTTTGAAGTGACTGATAGTTTTTACTTTAACAGCGGAGCATAAATAGCAGATTGGACTATGTTCTATTGTTCTGCTATACTAATCAAAGGATTAGAGCCAAGGTAGTTGTGGTGGTGGTGGTTGGAGAAGTCAAGCAGAGGGCAGATCATAGAGGCCTTTAATCAGAGAGGTTCCTCTCTGTCTGAGCCACTTCTCTGCTCAGCTCCCCAGGCCTCCTCCCAGAAGATGGTCATCTCATCTGTCTCTCCGCAGATTTCATATCCAAACAGAATCACATTAGCGGTCTCGCTCTGCGCTAAGTGTCTCTGTTTAATTCAAGAACACAGGAGAAAGCAGCGTCACTGCCTGTTCACCTTATAGCTCAAGCCACACTTGTAAAACTGGACACCCCGCGCCGCCATCGCCGAGGAGAGCGAAGAAATGCCTTTCATTTTAATTCGTGTTTGTAAAAAAAAAAAAAAAAAAAGGGGGGTGTGTGCTCGGTGGCAGATAATAACAGCGGAGTGCAGGTGGTTTCAGATCCACAGCATGCAGTGGATTCAAGAAATTCAAAAAGACTTTGATTATTCTGTCTTTAAAACTACAAATGATGTGGAATTTTGTATTTCATGCAGCAGAAAGAGGCTGAGACTGGATTCCTGTATTCAGTTACACACACCAAACTGGCTGCACTGGAAGAGAATAATGTAATGCTTAATTGATGATGGCGTATGTAAAGAAAAATTGAGATTAATATGCCTCTCTGGACCTGTCGGAGATACTTCCCTCTCTTTTACCCAGTGCATGCTGGGATATAAGCTATAAGAACCAACAACAAAATGAGTTTTGTCCTCTGGCTGTGAGCATGAATGTTATACACAGAGTTATTCATTCATTCACCCCATGAAAAAAATCCATATCTTTAATTCTCACCGCGTGTGACGCCAGGTCCCGTGACTCTACAGTGTGGTTTCATATAGCCGAACCCTCATGGAGATTGTTGTTGTAAATTATTCAGACTAACTTGAGTGTCTGCGTTGGAATGTGCTCTTCCCGAGCTTGCGGCTTACCTACCTACAATGCAAAGTTACTCCTTACATTAGCGAGATTTCAACCTTTCCGTGAACGCACTCGACGAATGCCTCTTCATGCCTAGCTTGAGTATTCAGAGAGATGAAAGGGAAAGTGAACTACTGTGATAAAGCAAGGATCACATTGTTCATGCAAGTTTTATGAAGGACTGAAAAGTGATCTTCATCTCTTAGGCGTCGCAATTAAATTACTATCTTCCAAATTATAACTGATACTTTTCGGATGACAGACTATCGCCGCTGTTCATTTTAATAAAGAGATCAAGATTGACGCACGAGACGCAGCCTTTAAATAAAATTGCTCTGTCGTCTTCTAATTTAGAAGATGAGACCCTGATCTCTGTCGCTGTGGTAGCAAATGCTTTAATGTATTGCATTGTCCTTTTATTGATTTTTAGGAACCGTGAGTCATTTTTCCTTTTGTTGTTAAGGTCTGTTGAAGATTCCTCTTTGCTTGCTGCTGAACAGTGAAGTCAGCAAAATCCCAAGAGATTCACAAACAAGTCACCATGCATTCTGTACTTTTAGTGCAATTTGTCCTGAGAGGATTCCTCTGGGAACATGCATCCGCTTCCAAATTTTTTTATTCTAATTGTCCTCCCTCTGACTCTTGGGTAACCTGTTCATGAATTGTGCAGCATGGCTTGCCCACTTGGCGCTCGATTACTTAGTCCGATGTGACTGTGGAGGCATCATTTATTAATGCTGGCTGAGGAAGATCAGTTTCACTGTCCACCAGTGGGTGAAACCCTTTCAGCCTCTCTGTAAGCCGGAGTGCTGCGACTCAATGGCATAATGCACCTCCTGCCTGCAGACAAAAGAAATCAAAGATCACAGTATCTATGACTGTGCCGTCAATACGAAGACGCTGTGGCTGAGGCACAGAAAATGGATTTTGGAGAACAGTTTGTCAGTTCTGAAACACATTTTGAAGGCACGGCGTCTGAAACTGTAAGTACAGTGTGCTTTATTATGCTGCAGACCTTTGGAGAAATGTCAACCATAGTGTCGCTAAAGGCGTAATCCTCCAAAAATACCGTCATTATAAAATATCATTAATATCGCTGCAATCCTTTGACCTTTTATACGTCACATCGCTTGCCTCGTGTTAACATGGCTGTTGGCTTTATCTCAGGAGCTGAAATGGAGGGTAACAAGTAGGACTCATCAATGTGGTGAACATTGCTCCAACGGTGTCAGACAGTATTCAGTGTCCACACACATCATTTGAGCTGCAGGAAATGTGTTTCTAAATATACACCATCGAGGCCTGCTCCAAGCTAATGTACTGTGGGTCAAATAAATCCATATCCATGTGGAAGCACTAATATCGCCCAAACACACACACACACACTGTACTGGGAAAGAAATCACATTGCTTCCTGTGTTCAACTTCAAATGTGGCACACAGAAAGAAAACCAGCTATAGTAAATGTTCTTTAATGAATGAATTATGATTCAATGCACCCAGAGGTAGTGGGTTTGTTTTGTTGATGAGCTGAAGTGACCCCAGAATGCTGTTTTCATTTTGTAGACACGTGCCCAACTCTTGCACTGAACAAGCTTTACAATATGTTCCTCCTCTCAGCTTATACATTGTAATATTTTATTCATATCTCATGAGACGGGCACGTGTGCCCGTGTAGACAGACAGACCGTGTTCACGGGCACACCCACACGAAATACACACTCTCACGCATACAGGCACGGTGCGCGCAACACAATTTATTATCGCCGGTACAGTAACTAGGGAAACATTTAGAGGGAAAGAAAGAGGAGCTTTGAATAATGAATGCGAAGAGCCCTGTTACACGGCAGACAAGCCTTTGAAGTGACATAACTTACTGCCACCGCTTTCAGTGCATCACCAGCGCGCAGAACACAAAGACAGAGATAAAGGAAAGACGAGAAACGACGGCGGTGGTGGCGACGGTGATGAGGGGACTGCAGACAAAAAGACGGATGAAAACATTTTAACCAATTACAGTTCTTCTGAATGCCTCCACTCTGCCAACCTGTAGCACAGAGTATACACAGAATGATGTTTGGTTGGTAAAAACAGCTCAGGCTGAGATTTAGACAGGCGCTGTCTTCCGTACAATAGCCTACAATTCATTGTTTTGTGAAAATGACGGTTGTGTTCTCTGATAAACTTTATCAAATTCTTCTCGGAATTAAGCAAATCAAATAAAGCACTTCGTAAGAACAGTCCTCTGGGCTTCTTTTTCTAAAAGATTGTGCTGACATCTAGAAATAAAACCAATTTCATGCCTCTTAAAGCACAAGAGTGAGGCATGACAACTCCGCCTGTGTGCCTCGCTTACGTAATTAATTTGATTTGTATTCGCTGAGTGAACTCTGCCTATGGAACATTGTTTATCACGCTGGAATCAGACATTCTCTTATCAGTTGGGTTGAATCGCTTCATATCAGCCTGTGACTTATTCATTTCTGTTATGATTTAAATATCTTTATGACAATTGTTAGGTCGAAATTGTTTTATGCACGTAGACTCTTTAATGAAACCACTTTTTATGATATAAAGTTGATCTATGTTTATTCTTCCCCCTTGCAGCCACAGGACCAAATCCTCCGGCTGGCCGCCCCCGTCAGGGACCTGGAGCTCTTCGCAGGGACCCCCCAATGGATGGGACATGGGCACCAATAGAGAGGGGCGTGACTGCTACATCAAGTAAGTGCCCTGTGTTTAAAGAAACAGAGGGGGAGCTTTCTCTGTCCCAGATGTTTCAGACGCTTTGCCAACCTGTGATTATTCCAGCCACGTCACTGCCTCCACACTGTCTCCATCTGTGCATTCAGAATACTGATTCTCTGTTCCCTCTCACTGCTGCGCACACTCTATGCCCCTGCCTCCTCTCACTCTCTCTCACAATCTCACACACACACACACACACTCACACACCCACATTACTCTTCATGCAGTCGCTCCCGAATGCGAGGCGAGTTGTGTGCGCACGCTGCCGCTGATGAAGAAATTCACCTGTGCGGGGACTTTGTTTTGATCTGAGAGTCTGCACAGTTCCTCAAAGGATGCTGGGTTCTAGTGTTATCGGGGTAATTGATCCTTCGTAATTGGCGCTTCTGGATATCTGAGCAGGCAGGTAAAAAGAAACTCTCCGCTGGCTCTTTATATGTTTGTGTGCACGTGCTCCGGCGTAACAAGTGAGCGTTTTGCTCGTCTCTTTATCTGTTCTGTCGATTCGGCTGCTCTCTCCTCTGTGTTTGCACACCGGAGTCGTGCAGCATGCATTCATACTAGACCTAAAAATACTGCTGCATTTATGAACCCCTGTGCATACTAGATTTGAACTGTTTTTGCTCATATTTTTTTTTTTGTGCACAATATTCTCATCATTGAAAACATCATGCACAGTAGTTTTTGTGTGCCAGATTCATCTCTCTAATGGGAGAAAAATCCTCTATATTTGCATGGCATTTGGAAAAAGGTGCTGAGCACTTGTCACACATGGGTTATAGCATGAGAA
Source organism: Miichthys miiuy (assembly GCA_036365135.1). Lineage (NCBI taxonomy): Eukaryota > Metazoa > Chordata > Actinopteri > Sciaenidae > Miichthys > Miichthys miiuy. The sequence continues at coordinate 5,925,491 of CM071612.1, read as the reverse complement.
GCATGATGTCAGAGGAGTTATATAAGAAGTAAGGAGCAGTGAAAGTGCTGGATGCAGAGCGAGCCTGGATGAGGCTGATCACGGAGGCCGTTTTGGCTCCGGCTTTAGCTTTCTAAATTTAAGGAAGACTCATGAATAAGCAATTGTCTGCTTCTGTGATTGTCAGTGGCCATCTGAGTTTGTCAAGGCTACAGGGCGCTGATACTAAATTGTTCTATCTTTCGGTAGAACACATGTCTAGTCTACGTGACGGGGAGCGCATGAATAAAGCAATGCTGTTTAATATTTACAGTGTGACTCACTGTATTTAACACAGATGTTTTGAGACTGCTGTGACTATATACTGGAGGATTGGTCAACACTGTCACTGGGACGGTGACAGATTCAACTGAGACGTCTTGTTAAAGCCCGACACGAGATAGCAGGATTCTTTTTAAAGACCTCATCAAAACTTTTACCACATTTAATAGACAATGCTTGATTTCTATCTGGCAGAAAATTCACAGTCCCCTAAATGAAGGAGTGACACAGCAAAAAAAAAAAGACAATATAAACTGTCTGTGACTGCATAATTTTAAAAAAGGTTGTGTTCCAGGCAGGATAAATATATCCGCCTCAGCACCAACAAATTCTGAGCCGTGTCAAAGCAGCCTTTCAAAACAAGAGTAACAGGATATTGCTTTTGGTAATGAGCTTACGCCACTTTGTCCAAATATGCTTTATGAAAACAAGAGCGGAAAATAGTCACAGTGACAGTTTTTTGTTCATCTTGTTGCTCACAGTGCAGCTTCTGATTGCTATATAGAGTGTTGTGGAGCTACACTAGCAGCTAATGAGTATGATTAGAGACCATTAGATGCATGGCTGTCTGCACAATGGGAATCCGGCCATGTTTAGCAGGTGGCCATGCAGGGGAGGAGACTGTACTCTTCCTGAATGCACAGGTCCATATGGTTTTGATTTGTGCACAAGCTGTTAAGAGTTTGCCGTTTTTGGAGAGATTAAACCGTTGCACAAATTAAAAAGTAAGCGTTTCTTAGAGGAACCTTTAGAAATATAAAGTGACAAGAGTTCACTGTGCAGGAATAGTTGGTACGAGCTGTCGTAATACTGCGAAACAAATGTTTTTATGTTGGAAGAACAAAATGCATGCTGCATTTAAAGGACCAGTGTGTAGGATTTAGTTGTCATCTAGAGGTGTAGTTGCTGATTGCACCCTCCTCGCGTCATCCTATTGTCTCTCTGAGCATGAAGAATAAACTACAGGGGCTGCAAAACATGCAAAAAAACTTGAAACACCCTGTCTAGTTAAACATGGCGGTTCAACATGGCGGACTCGGTGGACGAGGACCTGCATTTGTAGATATAAAAGACTCATTTTAAGGCAAGAAAAACGATTATATACTCATGAAAACGTAGTTATGCATATTCTATTACATCTGTGTAATATTCAGTAAGTAAAGCCCCTTAAATCTTACACACTGGACCTTTTAAAGGTTAAAATTATTAAGTAAATTTGTAAAAATGGTTATTAGATGTACCAATTACTGATATATCTGACATACTGGCTCTAGCTTTGACAGGCCTGTGTGTGTTCTGAAATCCTGCAGTGGGTCTTTTATAACTGTAATGTGTTGCCTGCTCTCACTAGTGGATAACGATTTCACCCTGCAGTCTTGTTCAATAATACGACATACCAGCCTGCCAGTTCCATCACAGAGAAATATTATAACACATTTCCCGGCTGATTGTTATTTATTCAGTCCCAGAAATGGAATTTGTTAAAGTAGCTACCGAAGGAATCTAAAGTTATTTGATCTTATTTAACACAAACACATTTTCTTATTTTTAAGATGACAGTTGGAGTGATTCTTACCTCGGGTAAATACGGTGCCGGGAGAACCTACTCAGCTCATTATTCTTAATTCCACCTCCACCTTTTTGGTCTCGTTACCGCAGGCTTTGCACACACCAGCGCCGATCTCTGTGCCTGCCCATATTACTGCACCACACTGCTGCGAAACGAGAGATATCTGTTTATTTGAAGAATTAATAAATTTTTTTTTTCCAAATACATAGTTTGAAATGTCTTTGTTACTCATGTTTACTTATGTGTCATATACACAATTATTTATTTATATATATTTCACAGCTGGAGGGTTCATGTGTTTTGCGTTTATCTCCTTGGTAACCATTTTTCTGTTATAATATTGTACAGTGGTAAGCATAAAGGCTGCTTTATGTACAGTAAAAAAATGGTGTGGAGTATCCACATCTGTTTTTTGAACCAAAGTTTTACGACCCAAAAAAAGTTTGTATAAAGAAATACAGCAAGAAAATTGGATTCCACCCACTCACTTCAACAAAATTTGCATGCAGGAAAGAGAGAGGGTTGCTGTCTTTATCTTTTTATTACACCTTATTGCAGATGTGTTATCGGAGTCACCAATGGAAGGCTCGGGGTTATGTAATTTTTAATTGAAACAAAGAGGATGATATCTTAATTGCAAATACATGTATTATGCCCTCTGCATAATACTCACGCGGCACGCATATTATATTAGCTTGTATTATCGTTTCAATTGAATCAGAAGCACATTACTTTTGAGGCGTTTGTTTAATTACCATAACAACGAGATTGGCGGCCCCTGCCAGCATCCGCGTGCCGGCGGGTCAGATCTTGCACAAAATCCGCTGGATTCTCTTACAACACGAGTACACAACTTTAGTCTTATCACGAGTTATCGTTTGGTATTGTTACAAAGGTCTCATTACATTATTCATTCCTTCTTTCCTCTGCATGGCAAAAGGCATAGAGAGCGAAACAAGGGAGCAGGAGGAGGGATAAGAACGTCGGATTTATGCCAAATGTCTTGATTTTTGAGAAACCTTCAAGGAGGTGGCGCAGTAGAGGATACCAGCCGTGGAAATCTTTGGACCTTCAGCTGATAGGAAATGGTAAAAGAGGAGGCTGTGTGGTTCATTCAGAGCGTTTCTGAACCGCTTGTGCCGTCGACTTTTTAACCTCACTATATAAAAGCCACGTTTTACTAGAAATGTCTAATAAAGTCCGTGTTTACAGAGTGGTTGTACTATTTATCTCTCTTTGTCCTGGATTAGGGTTATGAAAGGGCTGAGCATTTGATTCATACACATAAAATGTCTATTTCAAGGTGTGAGAGCATCACAGAGAGTGGGTTCACTTTCAGTTCAGGACTGATATCACCACAGAAGCTGAAAGTCGGAAAAACAAAATGGTATAAACAGTCTTCCCACCTCCTTTCTGTTATCTGTTTACCAGCTCCATTTTACATCCTGACAGACCACACGTTCAAGATGTTTTTCTAGCTCTTGGGAGAGAATTGTTGATTCCAAAATATCAGCTGACAGTCACTTCGCTTCGAACATCTTTGCTGTCCTCGTCTTTTTATCATAGTATTGGGATTGCGATTGACAGATCTCACTGTGTCTTTGTGCCACGAAAGATTAATTGTTAGTATTTAGTGGTGAATAGTACATGTGTCAAGAATAACTGTGAATTACACACTGTCTGCCCACGGCTCTAATTAACCAACATTGTTGGCACCATACGGAGCTGCTGCTGCTGCTGCTGCTGCTGCTTTTGCAGCCAGAGAGAGTGGAGAAACTGTAAAAACTCTGATCAGGCGATATGTGAAAGATATAAACAGTTTGTGCACGTCTCAGGAAGCTAAAAGAATAATAACCACGGACGAAGGAAAATGCATCAATCAGAGTAAATGAGGTTCAAACTGCACCGTCTTTGTTTGCAACCAGGATTCTTACAGTCATGGAGATGGCAAGTCTCGTATTCAGGCAGTCAGGAGGTTTCAACAGCAAAGACACTCCACGTCAAACCTGTCGTGCATCGTCTTCAGTGTGGCCTATTTTGTTACACACACACAGTAACAGTGTGAAAACTACAGTGGATATCTGCAATGTGAGAATACAAACATTGGAGCTTGATTACCATCGCCCACATGTTCCATCTATTTTTGCACCAATGTTGTTACAAGACAATCTGGCATCTTGTCTCTAAACATTTTGGGGATTTAGACATAAGGGAAACAGATTTCGATTATACTTTTTTAAACTTCATTTTGTAAATATATTTTTTTACCTAATGTTTGCTATGCACCAATAACACCAAGACAAATTCATTGATTCTGATTCTGAACTGCATCTAACGATTATTTTCCATTATCGATTAGGTCTACAGAATGTCAGAAAATTGTCAAAAATACCCATCACAAGTTCTCCAGTGTTTTGATTTGTCTGACCAACTGTCAATATTCAATATTACAATCATATAAAACAGAGATAAGCAGCATAAATTCACAGAATGTTTTGAGTTTGTGCTTCAAATTTGACTTAAACGATGAGTCAGTTACCAAATCAACTAACCAGTTAATCCACTAATTGTTTCAGTTGCAGTTGAAATTATTGCATTTTTGTGGTGAATATTTCTTATATGACAGCACTTTTCTGATGTAATGACTGAATGCACGCTGAATACAGCAAACATTTCCATAGTAACATTCTTATCATATTTTTTCCAAAGGTTAAAAAAAACAGTGGTTTCACAACACTGCAAAAACAACCAGCAGTTATGACAAAAACAAATATATGGAAATATTTTTCTTCCTCTCTCACAGCCACGTCTCCCACAGCAGCTCCCTGGAGGAGGTTCGTCTGGACGGGGACAAGTTTGTGCCACCAGCGCCCCGGAAGGTGGAGATGAGACGAGACCCAGTGCTTGGCTTTGGATTTGTGGCAGGCAGTGAGAAACCTGTGGTGGTGCGCTCAGTTACACCAGGTAAAGTGCTCCATCGATACGGTGATCTCTAATGCAACAGTGACTCACTCTATCTGTGGCCGTTATTAACGCATTCCCCCAAACAAAATGAAATAGCCAGAAAGGAGCAAGGAAAAAAACCCACTCAGGCTGAAGCTCACGTCTATGATTCATTGATTTTAACAATGAGTAAGCATTCGTTACAGCCTTGAGCCACAAGACAGGAAAGCAAGAAAATCAAGAAAAATGTCATGACTGTGCACAGTTGGTACCACTTAACTCTTATTTGGTGTGTTTTGGCAGGGGGTCCATCAGAAGGCAAGCTGATCCCAGGGGACGAGATCATCATGATTAATGATGAGCCTGTCAGTTCAGCACCCAGGGAGAGGGTTATTGACCTTGTCAGGTATGACAATAGACTAAGGTGAGGTGCCATTTGCCTGCTGTAAAACCTATCGTCCATAATATGACAGTGCCTATAAAAAGTATTCACCTTTTCCTGCAAGTTTTCATAGTTTCAGCGTTGAATCAAAGTCAATTTTTGTCTCTTTTTTTGACACTGATCAACAGAAAAAGACTTAATGTGAAAGTGAAAATAGATCTCTACATATTGAGCTTAAAGTCAGTGTAAAGGCAGTTCTGAGATTTCTTTCAGAATACATTACATGTGGTGAACACATGTGAAAAGACTTTGAATGATATTTTACTGAAATGTGGAGTTAGAGGTTAAAACAGTTTTTCACCAGTTTTCAGTCCAGGATTTTTGGGGGCGGTCCTTAAAGGGTGGCTCGATGACACGCTGAGGCCACCCTGAGCATACCCCTGCACCACTAGCAGAGAGATAGAGATTAATTCATCTCGCTCAGAGTGTTTCAAAGTTAGTCATGTCGTTTTCTGAACTCATCTGACACATTTCAGTCGCTTCAAAATGGCTGCTTGACTGCTCCCACGAGTGGGCGTGGCTTCAGCGCATTCAGCGGACACGCCCCCACAGTCCTGGAGCTGAGAATTCATTTTTACCCGATTTTGACTCCTAATTTCATAAACTTGTCGATATTTTTAATCATTCAAATTTAGCTGGGTGGTTAATAACACTTTCTTTGGTCTGACAAACTCAGAACTCGTATTTATTCTTACTTTACACAGAATTTAATTAAAAATACAAAATACATGTTTGGATATGTTTTCACCCCTATTAACAGAACAAATCAGCACTTGTGCAGCTAGAAGAAGAAGTCACATAGTTAAAGGCGGCTGTGGCTTGGAGGTAGAGCGTGTCCTCCACTAATCAGAAGATCGGCCGTTCGATCCCCTCCAGTCTGCATGTCAAAGTGTCCTTGGGCAAGATACTGAACCCCAAATTGCTCCCGAAGGCTGTGCCATCGGTGTGTGAATGTGTATGAACGGTCAGCTCCTCAAACTGATGAGCAGCTGGCACCTTGCATGGCAGCCAATGCCATCAGTGTATGAATGTGTGTGAATGGGTGAATGAGATATGTACTGTGAAGCGCTTTGAGTGGTCGGAAGACTAGAAAGGCGCTATATAAGTACAGTCCATTTACCATTTAAATGGATTACCTGTGTGTAAACCATGTAACCCAGTCAAAGAGGAGGAAGAAGCACAAGTAAGATTGTCTTGTGTCCTTCATCAACAATAAAACATGGAAACTCCCAAGGGAGATGAAAACCTTAAGCACTGGAATTAGTCCATCACAATATTTTATGGGTTTTTTATTAAACTTAAAATCAAATATATATCATTTAAAATATAGTCATTCTGATACAGATTTGCTGCATTTTTGGAGCCACCTGCTGCATTCACTGTGACTTAGCAATATGCTGGTGTTGATGTTTCTTCATGCGTCTCATTAGATTAATATCACTGACACAGCTGAGTGGCTGGCTGTGAGCGTTTGGTCCTTGTATGACCTGTGCGGCAGTCTGTAAACAGTACATTAGCAGAGGGAAAAGTGCCCATGTGGCCACTCCTTCACAGCTCCTGTGGCCTTTGAATGAGCTCAGTCTCTGCAGTAAAGCTAAGACACTGGGAGGACACGGTGTTCCTCCTGCAGCTTTCCGCCATGACGTCTCAAAAAACAAACAAACAAAGAAACAAAAATATATTTCAGACTTCCTTTAATACAGTGTTTTGTTTATTTGTTTTTGTGACTAAAAAGATCTTTTTGTTTCTTACAGGAGCTGCAAGGAGTCCATATTGTTGACTGTCGTTCAGCCCTACCCAGTAAGTCTCTCCGTATTCTATGAATGAAATGGAATACATGCCAATGGGCTGTTTGTGTGTTTGTGAAGCTGATTTTTTTGTCGACTCCATGAAAGCAAGTCATTAATCATGCCATATGTTTGTGCTGGCACTGTATCAGTAATGGCTTAGCCGAGTGTTTGAGCCCCGGCTAACTCACAGGGAGTCCAATTGCTGCAGTCTTTCCAAGGCGTCTCATGTCGTAGCGTCAGATCTTCACAAAGCCTCAGATGAACCTGCCACATCAACATTTACTAGAGTCACAGTGCACCAGATGGTGTTGAACACGCAGTGCCATGAGCACATATTCGGCCTTTTGTTTACAGCTCACATAATAAATCAGTGGAAATGGAATTCTGCTTGAATCCCCTCCAAAAATAGACCAAACATCAGCGCCTGCTCACAGAAAATAACATATATGCAGGGAACTCTGATGAAATCTGGTGATTCTTAACACACTGTGACAGTCATTTTAATGTTTTTATACCATGCAGCGTTTCCTGAAAGTGTCTAAATACATCCACTCATCGTGCATTTCAATTAATCAATGAGTGTTTCAGAGGCTCAGCACGATGAGTGTTAACGAGGCTTAACTTGAATAAGGATTTGATTTCCAGAAAAACATGGGTGTAGTATCCCACAATACTCAGAGGACCAGGCAGCTCTTATAATCCAGCCTGTAATTGCTTCCGTTTACCAGACGTTTCTTTGCAGCATCAATGACACACCAACAGTGAGGGTGTCCTTATGCCCTTAAACAGAGCCACCTTAATTGCATCAGCACCGAAGGCGGAGGATATGGAAATGGGAGGTTGTCATGTCTCAAGAAGGGAACGCGCCCTTGAATTGTGCAGAGCTGAAAACAACACGACTCATCTCTAGACGAACTGATTTTCCTTTTAACGTCCCTGTTTGTTTGTTTTTTTCTCTCCTCTTTCCCAAGTCGCCCAAATCGGCATTCATCAGCGCAGCCAAAAAGGCCAAGTTAAAGACTAATCCTGTTAAAGTCCGCTTCGCCGAAGAGGTCATCATCAATGGCCAGGTCCCCGTAAGTCACACTGGACACACTGATTCATTTTGTACACATCAAGGATCTGAACAGCAGCAGACTGAAACGCTGAAAACTGGCATAGGGCAGAGTTAAAATATTAGAAATCACTAACCGTAAAAATGAAGACACGCATGAATAAGAAGTGCACCTCTTCCTCTTTTTTCGCTCATCATACTGCCATTACTGGGATGAAATAGAGAGCATGTGGGTTTGATTGACTGAAAAAAAGGGGGACGCTCTCACAGAGAGTTTCCCTGATTTGTCGGATGTGTCACACAGAGAAGAGATTTTTTTTTAGAGAGCAACCACAAAGTAAGAACACCATTAGGGAGTCATATCCTCGGAACAAAGAGACGGGATCACACATAAAAACCAGACAGTGATTGAGGAAGATGCATCATTGTATTGCTTTGTATTACTCTGACTACTATTCTGTCTCAATGAAAAATGAAATGAAATGAATCACAATAGGCTGCATACATTTTTTAAAAAAAACATAGTTTGACATTTTGGGAAACATGCTAATTTGTTTTATTGCTGAGAGTTAGATGAGAAAATCTATACACCGTCTTATAAATATGAAGCTACAGTCAGGAGAGCGTAGCTTAGCATTAAGACTGGAAGGTAAAAACAAACACGCCTACCAGCGACTTTAAAAGGTCACTAATTCACATATTATATATTGTTTTTCTATCCTTCTGCAAGTCTCTATGCTATGGTAAGCCAAAGGTCTCCTGACTGTAACATCATAATTAACATGCGGCTATAAGAGCGGTGTCAAATCTGTCATCCCAGCAAGAAAGCAACAATATCTTTCCCTAAACCTGCAAGTATTATTTTCCTTTAACCCACACAGTCACTTCCATTTTGAGTTCTTAAATGTGCAGTCATTTTCTCCCAGGCGTCGTCTAATTAGAGAATTTTTATACCCAACTCCCACACGCTTTAACCAACAGTGTTTGAAACAACTTTAAATTAGAAAAACTGAGATTTGTTGATCAAATGATTCTCATTCCACCCTCAGGAAACAGTGAAGGACAACTCCCTTCTCTTTATGCCAAATGTTCTGAAGGTGTACCTGGAGAACGGGCAGACTAAATCATTTAGGTTTGACAGCAACACGTCGATTAAGGTGGGTATCATGAAAGAACCTTGCCTCGCTGTGAAATGCGGTCGCGTAATCTGAAGTGATGCTTCAATGTTGGATGTTCACAGTTAAAATGTACATTATAAAACTCCTCTCTTCACCACGGCCTTTGGGACCTTATCTAAACTCAAATTATGATTCAGACAAAAAACATTTTGAACTTAATTAACTGTGGAGCTGAGGTTACATCGTCAGCATTTTCCTCGATAGCTGAAATCCTGATTTTATGTTCAGTGGTAGTCACGTTTCTTTTGCGTGCGTGTGTGTGTGTGTGTGTGTTCGGCTGTGAAAATGAATAATGGTCATGACATCGATCTTAGCAACGAGGAGGCTGCTGCATCTGCACGGTTCTCATATTGTATTAACAACTACTTTGTCTGTGTGAAAAGGATGTCATCTTGACCCTTCAAGAGAAGCTATCCATTAAGAGCATTGAGCACTTCTCCCTGATGCTGGAGCAAAGAGCCGAGGGATCTGCCAGCAAACTCATGCTCCTGCATGAGCAGGAGATGCTAACTCAGGTGAGACAGCTCTCCTGGGTGCTGCTAAAAAGGAGACGGGCAGTTAAATAATAGACTTGATGGCAAAACAGATGGAGGACACCACCCTTGTCTTCAGTGTACAGTGAAGTATTTATGTATTGGTACGACGACAGAAGCAAAACTGCAGGCTCTTTATCAGTATGACTGGCTACATATGAAAAATGTTAAAGGAATAGTTTGACATTTTAGGAAGTATGAAAATCAATCTTGTTTTTACACCTAATTTGTGATCTTCAGAGGTGCTGCTACTTGGATTTTAGCTAACCATCTCCACGCTGCAGCTACATATTTTAACAAACAAATATGAGAGCGGTATCGATCCTCTCATCTAACTCTCGGCAAGAAAACAATCAGCCTGTTTCCTAAAATGTCAAACCGTTCCTTGA